>CM076579.1:480062915-480662915 GCA_034641835.2 Pinus albicaulis
GAGTTTGACAAAGGAAGAACTCGGCGTTTTTTCATATTTAGAGAGTTTGAAAAGACAGCAGAAAAGTAAACTCCAGAGGTCCCTTTTCGTAAATAGTTCCTCAGACCCGAAAAGGTAGAAAACAATATCTGAGAAAACCTCCTAGTCGCGATAGGCTAGGGTATTCCTTTTTCGTAAATAATCTATCCCAGCTCGAAAAAGGGGTAAACGTATACTGAGTAGATGCCGTTTCGTGGCCACTTTAACGAGATAGAAACGACAAGGGCCTCGACAATATTTTCATGTTTAGAGAGTCAGAAAAGAGCTGAAAGATGACTCCGAAATGACTTTTTCGTGTATTTACCGAGTCCGAAAAAGTATAAAATACAACTCGTGTCACCGTTTAAGTTGCGTAAAAACCTGTTGCTGCACATAAAGGCAAGTGTAAAATCCATTTTTGACAAAAATATATTAAAATATTAATAAAAAATGACTTTTAAAACCTAATTAGATTTCAAAAAGTTATAAATAAGTCTCAAATGGTAAAAACAAAATTACTTTTACTATTTACCTCATTGGAGAGCAGCAGTGGTCCATTTGTGTGCAAACTTCTGACAGCGACTACGACTGATCCAGGATGTTATCCAGTTCTGCGTTTGTTCCAGGTAATAGGCGTTTCCTTAAGCTCCATTCCAATCCATTTTTTAGATGTTTTTATTATGTATTAGACTTCTGGGCGAACCATTTTGAAATTTTAGGGCTCGCTCCATTGGCGCGGGTATCGAGCACGGACCTGCGCCAATGGACATTTCTTCACAAAGAGGTCGCGCCAACTGGTGCGACTGTTAGGAAAACAGTCGCGCCAATGGCGCAACACAATTTTTCGCTCAAAATTTTGAAAATGTGAGCTATCTATGTGGATTTTCAAATGTTCCAGAGATCTAACAATGTATTTTTGATTGTGTTGATGTAGATATAAAGGCAAAAATGGTTATCGAATGGAAGGAGAGGGAACATGGAGAGGAAGATGAAATGGCTATCGAGAATGAAGCCTGCATCATTGCACTTAAGAACTGTGGACTTAAGAAATTCTTCCTCACACCCTGCTTACGAGCTCAGCCAGCGCTGTTACAGTACTTGGTCAGCATATGGGACGAAAATGAGGAAGTTTTTAAACTTCGGGACCAAGTGTTGGAACTTGAGGTTTCCGACGTATATTTCATAACCGGACTGTCGCGCAGAGGTCCGGTGCCCATTCTGACAGGTAGCAGACCATCCGGAGAGAAGATGGAGCAAGTAATGGCGAGAGTGTGCCCAGGGGCACGAACTGGATTGGGAAGCGGGAAGGCGGATATCCACACTGTCCGCGATCTAGCACTCAGGGTAGTGCTACACACCATTACGCGGGCTGCGGGATCGCAAGTGCCGCATGAGGCGACCAAGGCCCAACTCATACTAGCCTCTGAGTGTATGAGACCTACATTGTTTGATTGGGCTACTGCAGTGACAACAAATATCAAAAGGCAGCTTACAAGGTGCAAGCAAGTCAAACTGAAGCAGTTTGGCTACGGTTCCATTTTGGTATCGTTCATCCTAGAACAACTACCTATCTTTCAGGGCCAAGGGGCCATAGTTGCTGAGCCGATACCAAGAGAGCCAAGGATGGCTCGTCGGGCAGCACTTATGCCCAGGTCAGGAGGAGGCCAACAGATGTCTTGGAGGCCGGAGTTTTTTGGATGGTTACGGCGTCAGTTGATCGTGGTCGAGGATTGGCCCTATGCCGGGACCGATTTCACTGGAGACCTAGATCTCCCACTTCCAGAGGGGGATGACTGGGACGAGGAGTTGGGTATGACCTCTCTTTTTGATTTTTATGTTTTATGATTTTTTTTTGGTAATACATGTCCGTTCTAACACCAGTTTTATATGTATGCAGATGTCGGCCCAGAGAGACCTGCCGGTATGTCTCCCATTGCACGGAGAACTCAGCCCGCAACTGACCCTCAGGCGGAGGGTGCCGAGGGAGGAGAGTTGATCTAGAACCTTGAGGGGATTGCCCGGGGGATTCCAGGCTACGCCCGGCTGGCAGATGTCCTGATGGCGTATCAGAGACATACGGTGGGAGTGCCTAGTTGCCTCCACCGACTTTTGAGACGCTCAGTGCGCGCGGTAGCATGTTACCACGAGCACCATGCAGATTAGACACCTAGGGCTTCTTTCATGCATATATATTTTTTGAGAGACATGTCGTCTCCGGATGTATTAAGACGATCATGTATATTTTGATCTTATGTGATGCACACTATGTAAACATTTCGACACACACACACACACACACACACACACACACACACACATATATATATATATACATACCTATTCCTGGATGGATCTTTCTACATGTGATGATGTTTTTGTTTATAAATTGCGCAAATGTCTATCTAGAACCAAATTAGCTACTGCATCTGTTAATGTATTCACATGTCTGGGTATGTGTTGATATGTAATATAGTCAAAATTTCTTTCCAGCAAACGAATACGCAGATACAGACGTAAAATGGATGGGTTTCTTACTGAATAATGTCCGTTACGCTGTAATACTACAAGTTGTGAGTCTAGATACACAAGTAATTCACGAATGCCGAGGTCCACAGCCTCGGTTAATAATTCCAATACAGCACTATATTCCGCGATATTATTTGTAGCAGGACCCAGACATACACCTTGCAGCTTAACCAACTCACCAGCAGGATCATAAATTACCCAGGCTGCCGAAGACAGATTCCTGGTACTGCGGGAGGCACCATCCGCGAAACCCACAAACGGAGTAATGGACATCTGCACAATCAGGAAGACCCGATCAGCAGAAAGACGCTTACATTGCACACCACACCACACATGCACACAAATGAATATACACACCTATGTACACACACCACACTAAAAATAACTTCAAGCGTAGTATTTCTTAAGGTACAACCCATTTCTAGGCTGCGCCAACGGAACTCCTTCATAATCAATGAGCTCATAAGCCCCATTTTTCAATACTCGTTTTACTATATAGGGCCCATGCCACATGGGTTGGAGCTTTCCTGCCCCAAGTTTGTCGTGCGCTTGGTCGTATAGGAGGACAAGGTCCCCTTCGACAAAGGAACGTGGAGAGACAGATTGATCAAAGTGTGCTTTGACCCGCTTTTTTTGTGCCTCAATAACTAAAGCAGCCAAGCGGCGGGTTTCATCCAACCGTTCCAAATACAAGAGACACTCTTCTTTAGGAGAAGTATCGGGCAAAAGTTCCACAACTAACTTTAAGGAAGGAATTTCGCACTCAACCGGAAGAGTTGCTTCCAGACCATACACCAATTGGAATGGTGTGAATCCGGTTGCACTCTTTGCTGACGTTCGATATGCCCATAGAGCTGAGAACAGTTGGAGATGCCAATTGGATTTATGAATACCAACTGTCCGTTGAAGCATTGTAACCAAAAATTTGTTCACAGCCTCAACCTGACCATTTTCCTGGGGGTAATATGGCGTTGAGCTATCGTGTCGTAAGCCCAATCTTGATGTCATCTCGTCCATCATGTAATCTCGAAAGTGAGTACCATGATCAGTAACAATGGCCTGAGGGACCCCGAAATGTGCGATGATATGGTTGAAGATAAATTGGGCAGCTATCTTACCGTCGGCGGCTAGTGTAGGCATCGCCTCGGCCCACTTAGTAAAGTAGTCGACAGCGACGATTATATATGCATGCCCCCCGAACGAATGAGGGTTACACGTCATGAAATCTATGCCCCATTTTGCAAAAGGGCCGGCAGTAATGACAGGATGCAGAGGGAGGGGTGGCGCGCGCATCTTGCGCTGAAAAACCTGGCACGCGTGACATTTGCGGACTGCAACAATACAGTCTTTGAAGATTGACGGCCAGAAATAACCCGCACGCAGAATATTCTGGGCGGTGGCATATCTAGACATGTGACCGCCACAGGTGCCACTGTGACAGTCATTTAAGACTCTTTCAACCTCTTCCAGAGTGAAGCACTTACGGAGCACCGAATCTACTCCAACCCAGTATAACGTATCTCCTACAATGCGGTAGGGTTGAGATTGATGCGGAATCCGACGTCGGGCATCTTTGGTCAACTCAGAGCGAAAAGTTGACGTCTGAAGATACACAATAATATCGCCATACCATGGGTCACGAGTGCTGATAAGGAAGATGGTTTCGTCTGGAATATGTTCTTCAGGATGAGATGGGGGGGAGTCTGTCAGGAGGGAGCAAATAAGATCCACGAAAACCAGTGATTTGGTCGACTTAGCAGTAGTAAACTCTAGGTCGAACTCCTGAAGGATAACAATCCATTTGGAGTATTTTCCCCCCAGTAATTGTCGAGAAAGGATATATGTCATGGGGTTGCAATCCGAAACCACGGTTACGGTACGCTGCAGGATGTAGTGGTGGAAACGTTTCACAGCTTGTACAGCTGCTAAAGCTAGCTTCTCGACATGAGCGTAACTCGTTTTGGTGTCGAGAAGATTTCGTGATAGATAGTAAACAACGTGTTCGTTGCCATTATCGTCATCCTGCACCAGAACCATAGCTATGGTGCTAAAGGCGGCGACCAAGTACAGAGTGAAATCACGGTGATAGTTTGGAGGCCGACGCAATGAAGCATTAACAAGTAATGTCTTAAGATTCTCAAAGGATTGTTGAGCAATGTCATCCCAATGAAAGGGAACGTTCTGCTTTAAAAGACGCGTGAATCCTTTGGCCACTTCCGCGTAGTTCGATATAAAGCACCGTAGGAAGTTAGCTTTTCCCTGCAGACTCTGCAATTGATACAATGAAGAGGGTGATGGGAGATTGAAAATGGCCTTGACCTTTAGGGGATCGAGGCGAATCCCATCCTTGGAGACTATGAACCCCAAAAGAGAGCCAAAATCCATGCAAAAGACACATTTATGAGGATTAAGCCTGATATTATAGCGTCGACAACGAAGGAAAATCTGGTGGAGGTGTTATGGGTGGTCCTCTCGCCGAGCTGAGTGAGCTGGCAAATCATCCAGACAAGGCTGAATGATATGGAACGCGTAAGACATAGCACGCTGGAAAGTAGCTCCAGCGTTCTTTAAGCCAAACGAGAGCTTTTTATAGGCAAAATTACCCCACGGATAGATGAATGTTGTCTTGTGTTGATCGGCAGGTAAAATATTTATCTGATTATACCCGGAAAAGCCGTCCATCAGGGAATAGATCTCACTCCCGGCACATTCGTCAATGATTTGATCTATGAAGGGAGTAGGATAGTTGTCCTTAGGACAGGCGTGATTAATATCACGATAATCAACACAGACCCGTATAGTACCTTGTTTCTTATCTACAGGGACAATATTTGAAACCCATTATGTGAGGGGAATCGGGTAAATGAAGCCCGCATTCAGAAGTTTTTCAACTTCTGCTTTAATAGCAGCGGCTTTGCGAGGATGCACCGGGCGTAGGCGTTGGCGCACGGGTTTCGCACCAGGATAGGTAGGAATCTCGTGCACTACTATGCTGGGATCAATCCCGGGCATTTCCTCATAGGACCAGGTGAACACGTCTCTGAATTCTCGAAAAAGATCAGTATAAACTCGTATCTCATCAGGAGAACAAGTCACTCCCACGTGTATGTTCTCAACTATCCCCGGTTTAACAGAGATGTCGATTGGAATGGTTTGAGTGATGTTGCTCAGGTTTCCCTCTGAAAGCACCTCATGTGTCAATATGGGCGTCTGGAGAGGTGGAGTGGGAACCGGAGATGCAAAACGCTCTAGACAATCTGACATTGCCCCCATGCTAGGCATGAACGAGGAACGATGATGTCCATCGCTCCAAGGCAACTCCTCAAGAGACATTGTTTCTACAATGGCTTCATCAGAAGGAAAAATCTCTTTGAGAGGATCAGGCGAATCGGCCTGACCGAGCCAGGGGGATTGAGAATAGATGTCTAAAGCCATGCTCAAAGGAGCATGCTGAGGAGGGGGAGGATCAGATGCGGCGACGATTTCACAGTAGCTAATCTCTACTGGAGTTAAGGGCATCGATTCTCCAAACTCAGTCACCTACTCAGGCGTAGGGATGAGCCATGGGTCGTCAGACCTAGAGATCATGTTAACTTGAGCGGTGTGCGGTGGTGGTGCGGGAAAAATACCCATGAGGATGGGGTCTTTGAAGAGACCGGGCCCTACACTGTCAGGGGGATTTGGGATCTGATCCACGTACGGAACATTGTTCTCGGAGGTGGAGGTGAAGAAAGACAACTGGTCCACAGTAACGATTTTTCCCTCTTGAGGGAACTTAATAAGTCGAAAGAGGGTGGACGGCACGCATAACATGGCATGAGTCCAGCTGCGGCCGAGAAGTATATTGTAGTTAAGCTTGGCGTCAACCACTTCTACTTCTACGTTGACTGTCTTCCCCTGTAAAGTAATTGCTAGACTCTCGAGAACACCCAGGGGTTTGGATTCCCGACCATCGAATGCCTCTAGGGCATTGGGAGATGATGAAAGGGCCGGAGAGCCAATGGCCTTCCAGCAAGCGGACGACATGACACAGGTAGAAGCACCTTCATCCACAACGGCCCTATGGATGTTAAGACCGTTGATCCCGACTTGAATAACAAGAGCGATCTGATGTGGAAGTCGAGGGGTGAAATTTTCTAAGTCAAAGGTGAGAAGACTAGAATCGGCGGGATCGATTCCACCGATTGCAGATAATAAATTTTTCCATTGCGAAGGACAACTTTGAAGAACTTCCAATGCAGACATTGCAGAAGGCGCCTGTGCCAGATCCTCAACAATACTGTAGTGCTGAGCGGCACGGGCATTCGGATTGTAGGAAGACTTTCGTAGAACACCTTTAGAAGGTGGCCTCACAATAGGTTCAGCAGTAGGCTTCTCATTTTCCAACGAACCGGAGACGGGTGGGGGAGGTGGACCATCCGCAACTGCCTTCCCCGGTGCCTGACGCGATTCGTTGTAATCCTTCGAACGCGTAGCAATAGAGATAGGTGCAGCACCATTCATCATAAAGACCTGGGACCCAAATGGTGCATATGGTGAAGGCTGTTCAACCATCTGGGTCTGTTGAGACGGGAACGGTTCTTTAAGAACTGTCGAAGTCCCTTTGGAGCCTTTTAGAAGTTGACTAACTTTAGATCGTCGTGGACAATCTTTTGTATAGTGATCTCCTTCACAAATGAGGCAGGGGTACTTCGGTTTGCGTTGGGAACCGTCCTCGGTATGAGGTTTGGACTCTGGCTTTGGGGCGTCGGATTTAGATTTTCCTTTGCCCTTCTTTTACCCTTTGGAGGCTTTCTCTGTAGGATTGGCCTGAACGGCATTAACCTTCGCAGTTTTGCCATAATTGGTAGGGGCGGGAGGAGCAGAATTATTGGATGAGTTGGACTTCTGCTTCCCATTCGAAGATTTCTTCGAATTCTGAGACATGGAACCAATAACACCATCCACCGCTGGGGTAGGTGGAGCTTTAGAGGTTCCGGACCGTGGAGCATCAGGAAAAATATCATACAGCGTGCCGGACTGTGAGTATACCAGATCCAGATATTGAGCACGCGCTATGGCTTGTTCTTCAGTCACACACGCTCCCATAGCAATATCTTGGGCGATTTTGTTAACGAAGGAGGTGGTGAACCAATGTGTTAGTATCTGATCAGGTATATGAAACTTGATCAGTCTACGACGACGTCGCCACTCATGAATGTGATCAGAAATGTGGGTGGCTTTGTCCTGCTTCAAAGAAGTCAGGAGGTGCGTCCCGGCTTCGTAGCGAACCGGTAACTGAAAGTGAGTCAGAAAAGCCATGGCTAATGTATTGAAAGCTTGAAAGATGCCACGGGATAATTCAATATACCACTTAGCGGCAACACCAGTCAAAGTGCGCTGGAAGAGGCATAGACGAATTGAATCATCCACCCAAGAGTTGGATGAACACCAAAGATGGTAAGTCATCACATGAGCTTGGGGGTCCTCCCCAGCTTTACCCTCAAACTTAGGGCAATCACCGGGCACCTTGGTAGGAACCGGAGGCCAATAAGGATTGTGCAAAATCGGATCATTGGTTAATTTCGAAACATCCGGTAATTCCAAGGTAGCCAGGAACGGCAATGGCGGATTGGACGGCATGCCTGGTCCTTGATAAGGACCAGTACTTGTACTCCACACTGGTTGAGAATAGTAACCGCCTTGAGGTTGCGTGCGCTGCTGATAGGTGGGACCCTGCTGAGCCTGATAATTAGGGTGCAACGGTTGATTTGGCTGTGGCATCGAATAAGTCAGCTGTTGGGCAGGGTTTACAGGATGTGCAGGCTGGCCTTGTTGAGCAGGCTGACCTGGTTGAATGGGATGCCCTGGTTGAACAGGGTGACCCGGATAAACAGGTTGTGCCGGTTGTGCAGGCTGACCTGGCTGTTGAGCAGCACCAGGTTGTGCCGGATGGGTCGGTTGGCCTGGTGGAGGGACCCCAGGTTGTGCCGGTTGGCCTGGTGGCGGGATACCAGGTTGTGCCGGATGGGCCGGTTGGCCTGGTAACGGAATGGAGCCAGGTGGTTGCTGATAACCGGTTTGACCCGGAACAAGACCATAAGATGGTCCTGGCTTATGTGCAACATTGGGACCAAGAGGATACTGAGGTTGCATAGGTTGAGAAGGTTGGACTTGCTCCCCAGGACCATATACCGGCCCTGGTTGGTACCCCGATTGACCTGTGAGTCCTTGAGGTTGCCCAGGTGGGACTCCAGGGAGAGGCTGCACGAGTTGACCTGAAGGGTTGTAATACTGTCCTTGCGGACCATATAATGGCCCTTGCTGGCCCGGAGGGTAGCCCTGTATGGGCTGTCCCTGCGGGTCATAAGGATAGCCAGGTTGGCCCGAAGGTTGGCCTTGAAAAGGTTGTCCTTGCGGGTTATAAGGTTGTCCAGCTTGGTTATACGGTAAACCCTGAGCATGAAGTTGACCCTCAGGAGCAGGTAAACGTAAAGGGTTCCCATGCTCATCATACAGATACAAAAAGACGTACATGGGTGTACCATCCTGTGCATAATGCGAAAAATACGAGCAGTTGGGATCTTGAGAGGACTGTCCGACCTCGGGGTTCGATTGTTGCAGGGACAATTGATACTCCTCTGGAGAAATGTTCTCTGGCATAGCAGATGCTATATAGATGTCTTCGGGAAGCGATGTGGTCCTTACGGACTGGGTAGTGACAGCGGGTGCAAATGCAGCCACACAGACAGTGGGCATGGAGGGTACAAAAGTAACCTGAGGGGATGACGTAATGGGTGTCTTAGGAGACATCCCCAAAGAAGGAACAACCGGCCTCGTAGAAGGAGATGATACCCCCATAGAGGCAGCGACGACAATAATCTGACCCAAGGATCTATACCCTGTTGGTAATGAGGGACCGGGTGATGACATAACAGATGGTTCAGGGTTGTCTCCTGGAAATAATATCTGAGGAAACAACTGGTAATCTTCACCGGACGTGGGAATTTCCTCGCTGGATTCACTCATGTTTGAGCCTGCCGCTAGATCTTGTAATAGACGGTGAGGACTAGGAGGAATAACAGCAGCTATAAAAGGCGAACCCGATGTAAGAGAAGGGAAGTGCTCCCCTACTCCCAATCCGAACCAAGGGTCGGAAAAGGGCCAATGGAACTCAACTGGTCCTCCAAAGGGCTGCTCGGAGAGAACCGGTCCCCCGTCGGGAAACTCGAAAACGATGGGCTGCTGTAGTTCAGCAGAGGATTGAGAAACCTCTGATGAATCGTCCGTATATGGACTACCAGTAGATGAAACCGAGGGTTCCGCCACTGTGGTAGTAACGACAAGAGAAAAAGATCAAACACACACATGGGCTGAAAAAGAGTCAAGGCACACAATCAAATGACCAACAAGCAAAATCTAACAGGGCGTGTGATCGTGGGTGTTTTATTTTACCACATTGAAATTATAAACTTCATCGTTTCATGTTTTAAGAGTCGAGAAACGGATGAAAGGTGACTCTATCTCTTTCAGTTTTGAAGCAAGCGTGAAAGGACAAGCGCTTGGTGATCCTTTCAAATTTAAAGAGTCAGAAAAGATCAAATGACTACTCAGGAATACTAGGCAAAAGGGTGTACCAAATAACCGTGAACTGCAATATACACCTTGGTTTCAAAAATGAAAGAGAAATCAACCAAGGACTTTCCGTACGTGCAGGCAATCTCCCCGAATGCTATGTCCGGTGTATCACGGGTATAGGGCGGCAGACTCGGCTTCCTATGGATAAAGGATAGAAACCTAGTGGGGTCTCCCTTTATATACTCGACGGTACGGGGAGCACAAGTCCGTACTAGTGCTGTCTAAAGCCAAAAGGCGAACGACAGCTACTAGGTTTAAAGACGCCGGAACACGTCTCTAGCCTAGACCTCTAAATGTTGCGTTAATGTTTCAATGCTTCCTTAGTGTAAATTGAGTAAATTTTAATGTTTATCTTCAATTACGTTTCAGTTTTCAGGCCCTAGCGAATGTAATGTCTCAAAATCTCCTAAATGCAAACTACATGCCACAGTATATCATTTTATTCAATGAAAGCTAGTTACAAGAGAGTTAAGAGCTTTTCACACAACAATAAAATGATCAGAAAACAACCAATGATATCTCTAATGCAGCTAATGGAAACCAAAAACTTTTCTCTCAAAGTCACTAATCACTAATAACACCGAAAAGATTTTAATTTGCACTAACTAGTCGAAAGCAAAAGAGATTTTTTGTATTTTCAATGTTTAATAGCAAAGTGCACTAAACAAAATGAAAACTAATGAAAAGAGAAATTTGAGAAGTGATGAGGAAAGAGAAAAACACACAAATTTCACTCAACGCAAACACACAATCAGATCTCCAAATTGACAAAATAGTCCCTCAAAACCAAGAGAATCCCAAAGACTCAAATGGACCATGTAGTCTAGGCCCAAAACGAGGCAAAGCGAAATTCGAATGAAGAAGAGAACAAACACTCAAATAACACAATAAAATGATAAACACTCGCCAAACGAATGCAAAAGAGCAATCAAAAGGTTGACTGAACGAATAGAAACCCAAAACTCCCAAGGGAGGCTCGACACACAAGAGCACCTAGATGCCCTAGGGCTAGAAAGTGAAATCGATGGAAATGGGCAAACAACCAAAGGACGAAGGTCACAACCAGTCAAACAAGGCTCCAAACACTCAAGCAGACGAAAAACAAGGCCAGAATCACAGATCAGTCTCAGAAAGCTCAAAACACAGAAAACCCTAATACCTCACAGGATTGGCACGACTGTGAGGCTGAAATTAGCGCCAGAATGGAATTAGCGCGGGTGATACACAAGCAACTTGCGCCAATGGGCGCAACTGTCAAGTTGAAAAGCGCGCCAATCGAGTTATCTATGCAAAAATAAAAAAGAGTAGTCCCAGACACAGACCAGTGATGACAACGCTAAACAAAAGCCAAACAAACTGAAAAACAAGCCCAAAGAGCAAACCAAGCAAGCAAGGCCAAGAATCAACCGAAAATACAAGAAAACACTCCAAGTCGTTCAGTTCATAAACCAAACTGGAGATTGACTGAAGCAGCGTTGATCTACTTCGCTAATGCAGAGAAAAAGCGGTTCGAAGGCTATCTGGCTAACTTCAGGCTCCGTCTGTAGCTTACAAAGTAGAACAACAACAAGCTAGACGATCCCCAACGGAGTCGCCAATTTGTTGTGGAGGTAAATCCCCTCTGTGGACAGAGGCGATCCCTACTAGCCTAGACCGGGTCTAGCAATAATCGTCACACGCTATAGTGCAGGTTCCTAATTGCAAATAAACCAACTAGCGATGAAGGCTTACCTGGAATCCAACGCTGTCGCTCGTAGAGAAAGTAGCGCTCCCGTTCCTTAGCTCTGGCAGATCACAATCCTCACGATCTCCATGATCGGACACCTGCACACGCAAGAAAAAAAACAAACGGCAGCTTAAAATTCAGTACATACAACTATATGTCAGGCAGAGAAGACATAACTCATGATCATCATCAAGAACAAGAGTGGAACCATAACCAATAGTCGCTTATCATTAATCAATCAAAAGAAGAATACAACCATAACTCTGACGCTGAATTCTCTTTCGGAGGGTCATCAACAAAACGTGTCTCGATAAAGCCTGTCAGGGATGGGACAAGCCTCTCTCTCCGGATGTCTCGACAATAATCTCCTTGCTTGGATTTGGCCTTAAGGGAATGAATCAAGGCTCTTGCAGCATTAGGCTCTTGGGAACTTGGAGATTAGCTTGGAAAGGAGATGAGCAAGCTTTTATAGATAGAGGAAGGGGAGTTGGGATCCCTATAATCATGGGATTGGCCCTATCCTCAAGGAAGCTTCCATGAGAGGTGGAAAACCACTTCCTCTACATGGAGATCCGGAGCCAAACCTCCCAACTCAAGATAGATATCGGTTTATGGATTGGTTAGAGTGAAACTTCTGCCATTTATTTTTAAAAAACACTCCTTAAAATGGCTGGCGCGAGTGTGACTCTGCGACAGAGCGCCAATTGGCGCGCCCTCTTTGGAGGATTTCCCCCATTGGCGCGAGGGCTGAACTGTGTACCCGAGCCAATGCAAAAAGAGCTATTTTTAGGGTTTTTCACAAGGAGTTGTCTTCAGGGCAATGAAAGCTCATGTTCGGAGGTATGTCATGAAAGTGTTTTCAAGTCATGTCATTGCTCATAGGTCACGGAATGAGCCCTCCAAATGTGCGGGATGGGGAATTGCAGGGATGGTGACAAATTGCTGTGTAACAATGAGGTTACAGGAATATATTCAATTTCATCTTCTGGTTCGATGTTTTCATGTGTTTCACAGCTCATAGAAGTTTCTAAAATTTGACGAGTTGAATTGGAAACAGAACCGGGATCATTAATAAAAGTGTTAATGGCATTGTCCTCGATTTCTATTTTGAATTGAAGGGCCTACCTAATAGTGAGGATTGGTCTAACTTCTTCATTTTCAGGTTCAGGGTCTTCTATTAGTAGAGGTTTCTGTCTGGCTAATAGTTTTTCAAATGGGCTGGGTTCCGCAGGAGGGTAGAGAGTAAGATTCTTTGTAACCGTCCCATTTGATATAATCATATGCCCAGATCGACACCCTATGTAGGCGTCTGCGGTTGTGGGCCAAGGTCTTCCCAAAATCAACGGATGACCACCAACTAAGGATCGTGTTTGTAATACAAGGAGGTCCATAGGGTAGTGCCATGAATCCACTGAAATAGTCACACCTTCCAATTTCCCTATCGGTTTGATTGTAGATCTATCTGCTAGTTCCAGGATAGTAAGGGTTGGCTTAATGTTTCTGAGACCTAATGTATTCATTGTTTCAGAGGTAATAATATTGATGGCAACACCCAAATCTACCAATACATTTGGGATTTCAACCCCATTGATTTGTACTATTAGAATTGGGTTTCCCGGGTCTCCATATTTTACAGGCATAGTCTTTCCTAGCATGATGTCGGACAGTCTACCCATCACATGAATGGTTAACGGATCCCTTGGTTTCTTCCCCGGTTTCTTACAGTAGTAATATTTGAGAGTTTTTGCATATATATGTACATCCCTCATAGCCTGGAGCAAGGGTATTTTGACAAAAATATTTTGCAATTTCCCTAAGAATTCAAACTATGCTTGAGGGTTTTGTTTGTTCAGGGTTAATCTTTCAGGATATGGCGGGATGATTGGATGACCCTGGTAAAGAACAGGTTGGGGAGGTGTTTGGTTTGTCATGTTCTGGTCTGGTTTATCCCCAACTGTCCTCTGTTCTGGTTATATAACTTCACTGTCAATATGTTCTATGATAATAGGTGGAGTGGGAGCATTTACTACCCGCTCGGATCGTAAGTTTATCCCATTAAGTCCTGCGGTAGAAATGCTATAAGATGGAAGGTTAAGAGTTTCTGTTTGTTGGACCCATTTATTATTAGGATTTAGATTAGGTTGAATAGGAAGATGGGGTCGAAGGGCTGGGTTACCTGGAGGTACATTAGAGGGAAACTGAAGTTGTTGTTGAGGCATAGATTGGGGAAACTGATTAGTAGGAGAGGATCCATGCCAGTTCTGATTCTGTGAAGGATTCAAACTGATCTGGGGAGCCCATTGTTGCCAGGGGGAATATTGATATTGAGGCCACATAGGTGAAAAGGTGTAGATTGGGAACCCATATTAGAATTAATAAAATACTGGAATGGGTCTTGAAGCATACCTGGATTCATAGCTGGTGGTCACGGTTTGCAGGGATTTTTTGGCCCCATGAAGTATAACTAATCTATCGCATTTTCTTCACTTTCCCCTTGAAAAAATGCCTTTAGTCCGGGCAAGGAAGGGCACGAGCTAGTCGCATGAGTCTGTTCACAGATTGCGTAGGCTTCCACTGTGTTTAATGGGCATTATTTCAAAGGATTCTTCTTTCTGCACGGTGGGCAGAATATAACCATAGTCTTCTCCAACTCTATTTGTTTTTTTTTTCTTGTAGAGTGTCCATCTGGGCGGATAATGTGCTTAGGATATCAGTCCTTAAGTTATCTAGTAGGTTTTTGATTTCTTATTTTGTAACCCCCCCATCATAAGTCTTTAATGACCGAATCCTTTGTCCACTCCTGGCAGCCCCTCGTGAACACTGAATGCAGAAATCACAGATAGTTTCAAAGTATTCTTTTGAAATTTCCCCCTTTCCTACTATGTTCAGAAGTTGCAGGGAATCTTCCCTAAGTGCCTGGAGAAGGATGATCTTCAGGATATCCTTATCCAGGTCACTATGGCACGACCTCTGTAATATATATTTGAATCGTTCCACACAGTCTTCCATGTTCTCATCCTCTTTCTGTGCAAACTTAAAGATTTTCTCATTAATTTCACGGGATTTATAGTAATCTTGGTATTTCTCCAAAAAGAATTCTTTCATCGCATCCCATGAGGAAATAGTCCTTCCTCCTAAACCCATGAACCATCGCAGGGTTGCCCCTTTTAAGGTAGCAGGAAATATTTTTAGTTTATGAGCATCAGCGATATAATCATACCCTCGACAAACAATGCCAAATTCGAAGAGGAATGTATCAGGGTCTTTAGAAGAAAGCCCATGAAAATTAGGCAAAGACGTTAAAGGAATGGCGTTCATCGGTGCATCACCTAATGTTTCCACTTCGAAAAACAATAGAAGAACTTGCGGGTGCCATAAATATTCTCCAATACTCACCTGGGATTTCAACTGATTCTGTGACTGGTACTTGGGGTGATTCGACTGTAGGAGGTTTCACCGCACTCCGCTGGTCTCTTGGTGACGCAAAATCCTTTAGGAACTCTCTTTCCAAAACAAAATTGCTTAATTCAACCGAAGGAGGATTTACAACACTCCCTTCGTCTCGTGGTGATGAAAACCCATTCAGAGGTTCTTCGTCCCAATTGGAATTGCTCAGTTCTTCCAACCCTCTTCTTGTTATTTCTTCCCCTCCTGCTGACAACAGGGATGTCTCCTCCACCGGTACCTTATTTATTGCTTCTTCCGCCATCAAAAGAATTTCCTCTAGTACCATGGATGGCACTGGCTGCTCAACCGACTGCCCTTTGGACTTCTTCTGAACCCTTACCCTGACAGCAGTGCGAGAGGATGCTTCAGATTTAGCCTTTTCGATGATCTCCTGGATATATGTCTTCCTTCCCAGATCCCTTCCTTATTTGGGGGTCTTCCTCTGACCCTCTTATTCAGATCTTTGTTCATACAATTGGTGAGAATAATTCATCAAAATAGCAAAAGCGCTCAAGACCCGAAGCAGGACAGATAGCTTCCTCCCCGGGACGAGAGAATAGGTTCAAACAGAAAATAAAATAAACTAAAAGAAAATCAAAGTTCAGGACCTGAACTAGGGTAATCAAATACCCTCCCCAGGATGAGAAGTTGGCCCTTTCAGAAAAATAATCAAAAAGCAGAAAAGTTGAATACTATGCTCAGGACTTAGAGCAGGGTAATGGATGCCCTCCCCAAGAAGAGAGATCAGTTCTAAAAAAAACAATAAAAAGTGAGAAAACAAAACACTACGCTCGGGATTTGGAGTAGGGAAATAAATTCCCTCCCCAAGACGAGAGATCAACACTTAGACCAATTGCAGATCGTGTTCTTGCGCCTTGTTAGCCTTCCCCAGCAACAGTGCCAAAATGTTGGTGGCTGGGTGTGAACAATTATTCAACCCTTTTCCACATAAATTATCAACCCGAGGGCGTTAGTTATTTCAAGACTAATGCACACAGTATATTCAAGAGCAATAACATAATATACTATTGAATCGCGGGCTTTAATTAATGAAACAAGCAACTACTATAACAACAATTAAGATAGATTGCAGAATTCAAAAGGCATTCATAGCAATTGTAAAATTATACTGGAACAACAGTAAAAATAACAAATTAAAATATAAAATCACCAACAGAAAGATAACGCAGCACCTGATCATAAGAGTGGGCCCAACTCTTTGATCAGGGCTGCAGAAAGCTCACAACTTACAAATGGAACAACAAAATACTGTGCATTCAATTAATTGAAAAACGCTTCTGTTACAAATCTGTCTCTTCTTGCTTAACCCCCGATTCATAGCCCTCAGGCTTTCTTTATACAAATGTTCAGGCCATCGTATAACTCCTCTAACAACTAGATATCTAAAATTATACAATTGTTACAACAACAAATGAATTGCCAAAAGGAAACCACAAAAAGCCAAAAATAGAGTTGGGATAAGACGGATTCTGTTGCGCTGTTGCAGCAGTTTGAGATACGCTGAAAATAAGGAGTTGCTCCGCGGCTCGCAACTGTAAACCCTTTACTTTTGCCAAATCTGTGAAAATATTGGAGTTAATACTTGCAAAGGTAAAACCTCCACGACTATTACTTCATTAATCAAATATTCCATGTAAGATAATTGAAAGGGGCTTACCTCGTGTGTTTGAGAACAATTATTGATACAAAGAGATAGAAAGGTGGGCGAAAATGGGAGAGAAAAGTATATAGATTTCGTACCCAACAGTGCTGTTGGGATATTGTTACTCATTAATTGTGGATAACCTTAGGAATGATATTTTCTGGAGTGAATATTTTATTGCAGTTTCTATTGGCATTAGGACTGCTTTTGTGATAACTAACTTCTTCAATCATAAAACTAATCATGTGATTGGGGATATCAATCCATGGTTACGAGATGAAGCCTTGGTAATTTTTTCTTTGGTAGAAGATGCCCCCATTGTTGAATGGTGGTATAGTCTATTGAAAAATGAACTCTCTTTAAGTATATGTATCAAGGGGTACTACAAAACATTATTCAAGTAGATTGAGGTGTAGTCCCCTTGCTCCCATTGGACTTAGTTAGACTAGGTATTATAATTGTAATTACGTTTTTCACTCTGTTTTTCCAATTTCATCCTATATATTTCATGGGGGGCTTGGTCACATGTGATCACCCACCTAAATATTTATTTTATAATTATAACCTTAGGAGACTTGGTTAAAGATGATCACTCTACACCAATGTTGTACCTCTATAAATAGATATTCCAATGAAGAGTGTACCATAGGTGCACCTTGCAACAATCTCCTCTTTACTTGCATGCTCGGTTTCTCTCTTTCTTAGATGCAATTATTCACATTGCCAAGTCTGGCTATGTAAATTTGAATTGATTAGATTAGTAGTAACATGACAGACTGTGAGACTTTGTCCATTTATTAAAGCTGAAACATAAATGGTTTTCTTCAGTTGATTGGTAATTTGTTATATAGCAGATTGAGTGGTCGTTATGTAGATCCATGAATTTCATTTTGATCCAATGCAAGAAAGGGCTGTTGTTAATAGTAGGTTGAGCTTCTTAGTGTGGTTTTAGTTTTTGGATTCGATTAAGCAATCACTTAGGGCGTTAGGGCATCTATTGTGGGGTACAATTTGTGAAAATAGTTTACTTCCCAGGCTTCAAATGAAACCATTGATTCGTCATTAACACCCCTTAATCATCTTTGTCTGATTGTAATTCAGTATATTTTGTTTTGGTAGTACTTCTAGAAATATACGCCGAGAAGCTGACACATATAGGGGACTTTCTTTGGCTTAGGTGCTAGGTCTGAGGGGTGGCTATTTATTCTTCCAAAAATCAGCCAGACTTACACCTCGCCTCATTCCATTGGAACTTATCTTACAGAACTCCTACTCTACAGGTGGGGTAGACTGTAGACCACAGCGAGAATTGAACCCTGAACCTCACCAGTGAACCAATGCTTTTATGACAGCTAAAACATAGAATATTTGCATTAAATGCACAATTGGCTGGTGAACCAGTATGGGGAAAGACTTTGGCGCGAAACCAATTTATCCATTAATGGAAGTTGTTCATGAGAGAGAGAGAGAGAGATCATTAAAACTGTTGAAATTTCTATTAATTATGGGTTTTACACCAATGAAGTCAATTTTATAACTAATTTCCACTTGTATTCTCTCTATGTTGATTTGTCTTTGTTTCTAGGTGCTTTAGGGTTGAAAACTTGTTGCTTGCATAATATGAAAGTTGCATGAAGCATGAGGGTTAGCTACATTTCATTGGAGTAGTACAATGTGGAATTCAGAGTGGGGCAGAGAAGAGGATTTAGTGACTAAATATGCATAATTCATGGTGGGGCAGAGAAGAGGATTTAGTGACTGAATATGCATAATTCATGGTGGGACAGGGAAGAGGATGGGTAAAATAATATGAAAAATTCAGAGTAGTGGAGGGAAAACGGTGGGTTGCTGTCATGGAAATGTTAATATGGAATTGGATACGTTGTCATGAACAGAACCCAACTTCTATCATTGTTTTTACTTTGTTGTTTTGTTAATTACTCTACGGAATTTATAGATTGCACATATGGGCCCTTCATTTTTCCCCAGGAATGACAGATCAATGACCTTTAAAAGCATATTGCAAACTTGGTCATGCAGTGAATTCCATGACATTCCATACTGGGATGTTTCATGTGTGTCTACACTCCATAACATAGATACTGTGTTTATTACAAGCACATCACTCTTTATGATTTGTATCATAACCTATAAAATGCATCGGGGATATAATAATGGATCCATCTTTGGATCTTTGAAAATTTAATTCAAATTTCAAAGTATCTTCTCATAGTGAGACAGGGTATGCATTACTTGTATAGGCCTACAAAACCAAACTTTTAACACTTTCCATCACTAGCGAGTTTTGTTGGGAACATGAGTTTATGATTTTTAGCATAACCTTTACACATGATAAAGGGTATGATAATGGATCCATCTCTGTCTCTTTGAAAATTCAGTTCAAAGTAACTTTTCGTAGTGAAGTAGGGCATACATTTACTTGTATAGGGCTATAAATCCAAATTGTTGACACTTTCCATCACCGAAGAGGTTTTTCAAGAAGAGAAGTTTCAGTATAACATTTTGAGAATCACTTTACCTTAGAGAAAGGAGAAATCATTTGCATCTGTGATCTGAAAATGGAGTGGAATTTTTATAATTTTGTCTCGTAAGTTCTCATGGTTATGTATCTTTACTGGATTCAATTCAAAATGAATGCTTTCTATTGACTTTATTAAATATTATTTTATAAACAATATAAAGCTATTTTGTTGCAGATTGGTTCCAGGGTTTTTTTCTGCCAAGATAGACCTTAAAACCCATATAAAACAAATGAGCAACCAAGACTTATGTCATAAAGGGGTGAAAACACTCAATGATAGCAGGGTGCGATGGAGACAACATAGAGTTTCATGGTTTGAAACTTAGATTTAAATTTTACACATAAGTGAATTTGGGTCTTTGTTAGTTGAATGTGTCCAAATGTGACTGCATTTCTTATGCTTTGATTGTCCAGGTGGTGTGAAAATGCACTGGAAGCAACTTATCCCCCTTAAAGACATACAATTCCCATTTGAGGTGTTGGCGATGAAGTTTCACCAGCTGAAGATTCTCAACCTGATTTACTAGGGATAGTCTGGGACACTTTGGATATGCCATGTTTACATGATGTTAATATATGTTGAATGCATTTTGTTTAGGAATCGATATTATCATGTTGTCAATCTTTGTACATTTTTCATTTTAAATGTGAAAATCCTAAATTGAAATTCCTAGAAAAATCCTCAGTGTGGCCATAGAGTGAATTTAATTGTTTGTTTGAAATCTTTGTATGTAAGAAATATGAGTTATATTCATATTTAGATTCTTGATCAAGGTGTTGTTGGGATATTGTCACTCATTAATTGTGGCTAACCTTAGGAATGATATTTTCTAGAGTGAATCTTCTATTGCAGTTGCTATTGGCATTAGGACTGCTTTTGTGATAACTAACTTCTTCAATCATAGAACTAATGATGTGATTGGGGATGTCAATCCATGGTTAGGAGATGAAGCCTTGGTAAGTTTTTCTTTGGTAGAAGATGCCCCCATTGTTGAATGATGGTATAGTCTATTGAACAATGAACTCTCTTTAAGTATATGTATCTAGGGGTACTACAAAAAATTAGTCAAGGAGATTGAGGTGTAGTCCCCATGCTCCCATTGGACTTAGTTAGACTAGGTATTATAATTGTAATTACGTTTTCACTCTGTTTTTTCAATTTCATCCTATATTTTTCATGGGGGGCTTGGTCACATGTGATCACCCACCTAAATATGTATTTTATAATTATAACCTTAGGAGACTTAGTTAATGATGATCACTCTCCACCAATGTTGTACCTCTATAAATAGATATTCCATTGAAGAGTGTACCATAGGTGCACCTTGCAACAATCTCCTCTTTACTTGCATGCTCGGTTTCTTGGGTTTCTCTCTTTCTTAGATGCAATTATTCACATTGCCAAGTTTTGCTATGAAATTTGAATTGATTAGGTTAGTAGTAACATGACAGACTGTGAGACTTTGTCCATTTATTAAAGTTGAAACATAAATGGTTTTCTTCAGTTGATTGGTAATTTGTTATATAGCAGATTGAGTGGCCGTAATGTAGATCCATGAATTTTATTTTGATCCAATGCAAGAAAGGGTTGTTGTTAACAGTAGGTTGAGCTTCTTAATGTGGTTTTAGTTGTTGGGTTCAATTCAGTAGTCACTTAGGGCATTAGGGCATCTGTTATGGGGTACAATTTGTGAAAATAGTTTACTTCCCAGGCTTCAAATGCAACCATTGATTAGTCATTAACACCCCTTAATCCTCTCTATCTGATTGTAATTTAGTACATTTTGTTTTGGTAGTACTTATAGAAATATACGTTGAGAAGCTGACACATATAGGGGAATTCCTTTGGCTTAGGTGCCAGGTCTGAGCGGTGACTATTTATTCTTCCAAAAATCAGCCAGACTTACACCTCGCCTCATTCCATTGGAACTTATCTTACAGAACTCATACTATGTAGGTGGGTTAGACTGTAGACCACAATGACAATTGAACCTTGAACCTCACTAGTGAACCAATGCTTTTATGACAGCTGAAACATAGAAGATTTGCATTAAATGCACAATTGGAAGGTAAACCAGTACGGGGAAAGACATTGGTGCGAAACCAATTTATCCATTAATGGAATTTGTTCATGAGAGAGAGAGAGATCATTAAGACTATTGATATTTCTATTAATTCTGGGTTTTGCACCAATGAAGTCAATTTTATAACTAATTTCCACTTTTAATCTCTCTCTATGTTGCTTTGTCTTTGCTTCTAGGTGCTTTAGGGTTGAAAACTTGTTGCTTGCATAATATGAAAGCTGCATGAAGCATGAGGGTTAGCTACATTTCATTGGAGTAGTAAAATGCAGAATTCAAAGTGGGGAAAAGAAGAGGATTTAGTGACTGAATATGCATAATTCATAATAGGGTAGGGAAGAGGATGGGTAATTTAATATGCAAAATTCAGAGTAGTGGAGGGAAAACGGTGGGAGATTTTCATGGCAATGTTAAGATGGAATTGGATGCATCGTCATGAATAGAACCCAACTTCTATCATCGTTTTTACTTTGTTGTTTTGTTAATTACTATACTACATTTATATATTGCACATATGGGCCCTTCATTTTTCCCCGGGAATGACAGATCAATGTCCTTTAAAATCATATTGCAAACTTGTTCATGCAGTGAATTCCATGATATTCCATACTAGGATGTTTCATGTGTGTCCAGACTCCAGAACATAGATACTGTGTTTATTATAAGCACATCACTCTTTATGATTTGTATCATAACTATACAATGCATCGGGGATATAATAATGGATCCATCTTTGGATATTTGAAAATTTGATTCAAATTTCAAAATTTCTTCTCATAGTGAGACATGGTATGCATTACTTGTGTAGGCCTACAAAACCAAACTTTTAACACTTTCCATCACTGGCGAGTTTTGTTGGGAACAGGAGTTTATGATTTTTAGCATAACCTTTACATGGGATAAAGGGTATGATAATGGATCCATCTCTGTCTCTTTGAAAATTCAGTTCAAAGTAACTTTTCATAGTGAAGGAGGGCATACATTTACTTGTATAGGGCTAGAAATCCAAACTGTTGACACTTTCCATCACCGGAGAGGTTTGTCATGAAGAGAAGTTTCAGTATAACGATTTGAGAATCACTTTACCTCATTGAAAAGAGAAATCGTTTGCATCTGTGATCTGAAAATGGAGTGGACTGATAATAATTTTATCCCGTAAGTTCTCATGGTTATGTATCTTTACTGGATGCAATTCAAAATGAATGCTTTCTATTGACTTTATTAAAGATTATTTTATAAACAATATAAAGCTATTTTGTTTCAGATTGGTTCCAAGGTTTTTTCTTCCAGGATAGACCTTAAAACCCATACAAAACAAATAAGAAGCCCAGAATTATGTCATAAAGGGGTGAAAATACTCAATGAGAGCAGGGTGTGATAGAGACAACATAGAGTTTCATGGTTTGAAATTTAGATTTAAATTTTACACATAAGTGAATTTGGGTCTTTGTTAGTTGAATGTGTCCAAATGTGACTGCATTTCTTATGCTTTGATTGTCCAGGTGGTGTGAAAATGCACTAGAAGCAACTTATCCCCCTTAAAGCCATACAATTCCTGTTTGAGGTGTTGGCGATGAAGTTGCACCAGCTGAAGATTCTCAACTTGATTTACTAGGGATAGTCTGGGACACCTTGGATATGCCGTGTTTACATGATGTTAATATATGTTGAATGCATTTTGTTTAGGAATGGATATTATCATGTTGTCAATCTTTGTACATTTGTCATTTGAAATGTGAAAATCCTAAATTGAAATTCCTAGAAAAATCCTCGGCATGGCCATAGAGTGAAGTTAATTATTTGTTTGAAATCTTTGTATGCAAGAAATATGAGCTATATTCATACTCAAATTCTTGATCAAGGTGTTGTTGGGATATTGTCACTCATTAATTGTGGCTAACCTTAGGAATGATATTTTCTAGAGTGAAGCTTTTATTGCAGTTTCTATTGGCATTAGGACTGATTTTATGATAACTAACTTCTTCAATCATAGAACTAATGATGTGATGGGGGATATCAATCCATGGTTAGGAGATGAAGCCTTGGTAAGTTTTTCTTTGGTAGAAGATGACCCCATTGTTGAATGATGGTATTGTCTATTGAACAGTGAACTCTCTTTAAGTATATGTATCTAGGGGTACTACAAAACATTAGTCAAGGAGATTGAGGTGTAGTCCCCATGCTCCCATTAAACTTAGTTAGACTAGGTATTATAATTGTAATTACGTTTTTCACTATGTTTTTCCAATTTAATCCTATATTTTTCATGGGGAGCTTGGTCACATGTGATCACCCACCTGAATATGTATTTTATAATTATAACCTTAGGAGACTTGGTTAATGATGATCACTCTCCACCAATTTTGTACCTCTATAAATATATATTCCAATGAAGAGTGTACCATAGGTGCACCTTGCAACAATCTCCTCTTTACTTGCATGCTCGGTTTCTTGGGTTTCTCTCTTTCTTAGATGCACTTATTCACATTGCCAAGTCTGGCTATGTAAATTTGAATTGATTAGATTAGTAGTAACATGACAGACTGCGAGACTTTGTCCATTTATTAGAGTTGAAACATAAATGGTTTTCTTCCATTGATTGGTAATCTGTTACATAGCAGATTGAGTGGTCGTTATGTAGATCCATGAATTTTATTTTGATCCAATGCAAGAAAAGGTTGTTGTTAATAGTAGGTTGAGCTTCTTAGTGTGGTTTTAGTTGTTGGGTTCGAGTCAACAGTCACTTTGGGCATTAGGGCATCTATTGTGGGGTACAATTTGTGAAAATAGTTTACTTCCCAAGCTTCAAATGCAACCATTGATTTGCCATTAACACCCCTTAATCCTCTCTGTATGGTTGTAATTCAATACATTTTGTTTTGGTAGTACTTCTAGAAATATATGCCAAGAAGCTGACACATATAGGGGACTTCCTTTGGCTTAGGTGTCAGGTCTGAGGGGTGACTATTCATTCTTCCAAAGATTAGCCAGACTTACACCCCGCCTCATTCCATTGGAACTTATCTTACAGAACTCATACTCTGCAGGTGGAGTAGACTGTAGACCACAATGAGAATTGAACCTTGAACCTCACCAGTGAACCAATGCTTTTATGACAACTAAAACATAGAAGATTTGCATTAAATGCACAATTGGCAGGTCAACCAGTACGGGGAAAGTTATTGGTGCGAAACCAATTTATCCATTAATGGAAGTTGTTCATGAGAGAGAGAGATCATTAAAACTGTTGATATTTCTATTAATTCTGGGTTTTGCACCAATGAAGTCAAGTTTATAACTAATTGCCACTTTTATTCTCTCTCTATGTTGCTTTGTCTTTGTTTCTAGGCGCTTTAGGGTTGAAAACTTGTTGCTTGCATAATATGAAAGCTGCATGAATCATGAGGGTTAGCCACATTTCATTGGAGTAGTACAATGCATAATTCAGAGTGGGGCAAAACGGTGGGAGATTGTCATGGTAATGTTAAGATGTAATTGGATATGTCGTCATAAACAGAACCCAACTTATATCATCGTTTTTAATTTGTTTTTTTGTTAATTACTGTAACGCATTTATAGATTGCACATGTGGGCCCTTCATTTTCCCCCATGAATGACAGATCAATGTCCTTTAAAAGCATATTGCAAACTTGTTCATGTAGTGAATTTAATGACATTCCATACTAGGATGCTTCATGTGTGTCCAGACTCTAGAACATAGATACTGTGTTTATTACAAGTACATCAATCTTTGTGATTTGTATCATAACCTATAAAATGCATTAGGGATATAATAATGGATCCATCTTTGGATCTTTGAAAATTTAATTCAAATTTCAAAGTATATTCTCATAGTGAGACAAGGTATGCATTACTTGTATAGGCCTACAAAACTAAACTTTTAATACTTTCCATCACTGGCGAGTTTTGTTGGGAACAAGAGTTTATGATTTTTAGTATAACCTTTACATGGGATAAAGGGTATGATAATGGATCCATCTCTGTCTCTCCAAAAATTTAGTTCAAATTTAATTTTCATAGTAAATAAGGGCATAAATTTACTTGTATAGGGCTAAAAATCCAAACTATTGACACTTTCCATCACCGGAGAGGTTTGTTAGGAAGAGAAGTTTTAGTATAACGTTTTGAGAATCAATTTACCTCAGCGAAAAGAGAAATCGCTTGCATCTGTGATCTGAAAATGGAGTGGACTGATTATAATTTTGTCCCGTAAGTCCTCATGGTTATGTATCTTTATTGGATGCAATTCAAAATGAATGCTTTCTATTGACTTTATTAAAGATTATTTTATAAACAATATAAAGATATTTTGTTGCAGATTGGTTCCAGGGTTTTTTTCTGCCAAGATAGACCTTAAAACCCATACAAAACAAATAAGAAGCCCAAAATTATGTCATAAAGGGGCGAAAACACTCAATGATAGCAGGGTGCGATAGAGACAACATAGAGTTTCATGGTTTGGAACTTAGATTTAAATTTTACACATAAATGAATTTGGGTCTCTGTTAGTTGAATGTGTCCAAATGTGACTGCATTTCTTATGCTTTGACAGTCCAGGTGGTGTGAAAATTCATTGGAAGCAACTTATCCCCCTTAAAGCCATACAGTCCATGTTTGAGGTGTTGGCGATGAAGTTGCACCAGCTGAAGATTCTCAACCTTGTTTACTAGGGATAGTCTGGGACACCTTGTATATGCCGTGTTTACATGATGTTAATATATTTTGAATTCATTTTGTTTAGGAATTGATATTATCATGTTGCAAATATTTGTACATTTGTCATTTGAAATGTGAAAATCCTAAATTGAAATTCCTAGAAAAATCCTCGATGTGGCCATATAGTGAAGTTAATTTTTTGTTTGAAATCTCTGTATACAAGAAATATGAGCTATATTCATATTCAGATCCTTGATCAAGGTGCTGTTGGGATATTTTCACTCATTAATTGTGGCTAACTTTAGGAATGATATTTTATGGAGTGAATCTTTTATTGCAGTTGCTATTGGCATTAGGACTGCTTTTGTGATAACTAAGTTGTTCAATCATAGATCTAATCATGTGATTTTGGATATCAATCCATGGTTACGAGATGAAGCCTTGGTAAGTTTTTCTTTGGTAGAAGATGCCCCCATTGTTGAATGATGGTATAGTCTATTGAACAATGAACTCTCCTTAAGTATATGTATCTAGGGGTACTACAAAACATTAGTCAAGGAGATTGAGGTGTAGTCCCCATGCTCCCATTGGACTTAGTTAGATTAGGTATTATAATTGTAATTAAATTTTCACTCTGTTTTTCCAATTTAATCCTATATATTTCATGGGGGGCTTGGTCACATGTGATCACCTACCTAAATGTGTATTTTATAATTATAACCTTAGGATACTAGGTTAAATATGATCACTCTCCACCAATGTTGTACCTCTATAAATTGATATTCCAATGAAGAGTGTACCATAGCTGCACCTTGCAACAATCTCCGCTTTACTTGCATTGTTGGGAAACCAGCTCCAAAAAGAGAAGAAAGGATATATCAACGCCTTAGAAATAAGCCACTTCGAGGGGGCAACCTCCAATACATTACATGAATGAACAATTCTTGGATGATTCAAATTACAAAACCTCCTTTCTATATATAGGATTCCATGGGGCCACAATGTAATATTAGTGGGGCCACAATGTAATCCTAGCCGACCCAACAATAATAATTTAAGGGAACAATAATAACAATATTTGGGTTAAATACTTAATAAGGGACTACTAATAATATAGGGACCTAACATGCCCCTCTCCTTCCAAAAAAAAGTGTTGTCTTCAGCGCTAGGTAGCTACGGAACCTGTATAAATTCTCATCCTCC
Source organism: Pinus albicaulis (assembly GCA_034641835.2). Lineage (NCBI taxonomy): Eukaryota > Viridiplantae > Streptophyta > Pinopsida > Pinales > Pinaceae > Pinus > Pinus albicaulis. Next base: position 480,090,416 of record CM076579.1, read on the forward strand.
ATGTAGAATCTTCAATGGGTAAGTTCTTCCACTTGATGAGATACTCTGAAATTGATTGATTTGGTAGCTATAGATTTCTTGTTTCCATGATCGCTTTAGGTTCCAATATTATTTTTCCTTCCTCATCAAGTTCTCACAATATTGTTTGAACTGGAAAATTTTCACCTATAACCTTCTTTAAGCATCAAACATGGAAAACTGGATGCACTCGTGAAGAAGAAGGAAGCTGCAATTTGTATGCCATAGTAGCAATCTTGCAACACCTTGTAAGGACCATAGTACTTTGGGGATAATTTATTATCCTTCTTAACTTGCTTGAGGGACATTTTGTTGTATGGTTGTAGCCGTAAAAATACCCAATCTCCTACATCAAAACTTCTCTCGCTGCGATGTTGATCTACTTGTTGTTTCATTCGATTTTGTGCCAAATTCGGGTTATCCTTTAAGAGTTGGAGAACTTCTTGTTGATGTTCGATGTGATCTTCCACTGCTTGAACCTTCGAATTTTCCCTTAAAGATGATGTGATGTATGGTGGATGATATCCATAAAGTGCCATAAATGGGGTCATTTTTGCTGCAGTATGGAAGGAAGTGTTATACCACCATTCAGCAAGAGGTAACCACTTGACCCATTGTGTTTGTTTATCAGATACAAAACAACGAAGATATCCTTCCAAACATTCTGCCACAAACTTTTGAATATCAGATTTAAGGCCATCCCAAAAAAATTCTTTCTTCATCCTGTGGTAAGTTTAAAAAAATCTTGAGTGTCCTCCTAAAGGAGAAGTGTGCAATTCCAAAATAATCTTTTGTTTTAGTTGGGAATTCTTACAAAGATATAAGCGATATTTGTACCATAAGGAATCATTTTTCCAACTAAATGTATCAGATTTACTAGGATCTTGCTGCAAATTTTGAATGAGTGTCCACACTTCTTCATCCTTCTTCCATTCATCTCTTGCTTTGGTTATCCAATCTGGTTGGATAATTAGAATGGCACAAAGCAATGCTTCCACCTCTTCATTCTTTCTTGAGAGTGCATCTGCAACAACATTTAGCTTCCCTTTTTTGTATATGATTTCAAAATCATAACCCAACATCTTTGTGACCCATTGTTGCTGCTCTTTTGAAGATATTCTTTGTTCCAAAAAGTGTTTAAGACTATCATGATTAGTTTTTACCTTGAAGTGTCTTCCCATTAGGTAAGTTCGCCATTTCTTTAGTGCATGCAGTATTGCTAACATTTCCTTCTCATAAATAGGTTTTTGTAAATACTTTCCTTTGATTTGATGACTTTCAAAAGCAATGGGTCTTCCTTCCTGCATTAAAACCGCACCAATTCCATTTCCTGAGGCATCACATTCCACAATAAAGGTTTTTGTGAAGTCTGGCGTAGCTAAGACCGGTGCTAGGCACATTGCCTCTTTAAGATGTTCAAAGGTCTTAGTTGCTTCAGGAGTCCATGAAAATGCATCTTTCTTCAATAATGTTGTTAGAGGTGCTGCTATTCTCCCATAATTCTTAACAAACTTGCGATAATACCCTGTTAACCTGAGAAATCCTCGCAACTGCTTTATGGTTGTTGGGACTTTCCATTCCTTAATGGCTTTAATTTTGTTAGGGTCTACTTTAACACCCTCGTGAGATACAATATGACCCAGATATTCCACCTCTTGTACTCCAAAGAAACATTTGGATGTTTTTGCATATAATTGTTTCTCCTGTAATAGTTTGAGCACCCTGTCAACATGTTGAACATGATCCTTCCAAGACCCGTTGTAGATTAGTATATCATCAAAAAATACTAGCACAAATTTTCTAAGGAAGGGTTTGAAAATGGAATTCATCAACCCTTGAAATGTAGAAGGTGCATTGGTAAGGCCAAAAGGCATGACCCAAAATTCATAATGACCCTCATATGTTCAAAATGCTGTTTTCGGAATACCTTTAGTCTTCATTCTAATTTGATGATATCTTGAATGAGATTCCAACTTGGTAAAATAAATTGCTCCATGTAATTCATCCAATAATTCATCAATCACAGGAATGGGAAATTTATCTTTAATGGTGAGCTTATTGAGCTCCCTATAATCCGGACACATGCTCCATGATCCATCCTTCTTGTGTACCAATACTACAGCAGCAGAGAAAGAACTTTGACTAGGTTGAATTATACCCGCCTCTAACATTTCTGCAATCATACGTTCAATTTCCCTCTTTTGGACATAAGGATATCTATAAGGCCTGATGTTTGGATGAACACTCCCTGGAATCAAATGAATAACATGATCATGATCATGAATAGGTGGGAGCCCTTTGGTGGTTTCAAACACCTTGGAATGTTTGTCCAAGACTTTTTGGAGATATGCAGAAATAGATGATTTTGATGTTGGAATTTCTAGTGAGCATAATTGTGCAATTACACCTCGTTGTTGTTTCTTTAGAAGCTTTGTCATGCCAATTAGAGCTTATTATCTTTCCCAGCTTCCCTGCAATACCTCGTAATTCGACTTCCTTTCCTTCTGAAAAAAATTTCAAGAAAATTTCTTGAAAATTAAAATCTATCGTTCCCAAAGATTGTAACCATTGTACTCCTAGTAACACATCAACACCTCCCATAGGAATGGAAAGCATTGGACTATTCAATACATATTCCTCCATGGTTAGCTTGATATTATGGCATTTTCCAGAGAAATTTATAGTTCCTCCATTTGCAACCATCACTTGACATTCTGGTGCTGGGTATAGGAAACAATTCAATTCCTTGGCTACCTTACAATGAATAAAATTATGGGTGCTACCTGAATCAATCAACACTATTACCTTTCTCTTCTTGATTTGTCCTTTTATCTTGAGAGTTTGAGGAGTGGTAATTCCTGCCAGTGCATTACACGATATGGTTGGATTCATTTCTTCCTCTTCTGGGGCTGGTTCCGGTGTATATCCTCTTCTTGTTCATTTTCTTCTTCCTCTTCACAATCTATGTAAAATAATTTCTTCTCAGCACACTTATGACCTTTAGTGTATTTTCTATCACAACCGTAGCAAAGCCCTTTTGCTCTTTTTTCTTCCAATTGTTGTGGTGTCAACCTTGTAGGTTGTGTAAATCTAGACGTAGCAACACTTCCTTCTTTATAGAATTGAGTGGTAGGCTTCCTTGCCGCCATAATTTTACATTCAAATTTTCTTGCCAACCTGAATGCCTTCTCCAATGAATCAGGTTCCAAAATGCGAACTTCATGTTGGATGTTATCCTTTAAAGTACCTATGAAGAGATCAATTATGTGTTCCTCTGAAATATCAGTTATCCTTATATTCAATTTTTGGAAGTCCTCAATGTGCTCCGCCACTAAACCCTTTTGTTTGAGATTTATCAATTGGCTAAAGAAGGTGTTGCTTTTTGTATCCTCATAATGTGCTATCATTTCCTCCGTAAAAATTGACCAAGTGACAATTTTTTTACTGGAGCAAAGCCATCGATACCATACAAATGTATTTTGTTTTAAATGTAAAGTTGCAATGTGTACCTTTTGTGTGTTTTGCACATTATTGATATCAAAATATTGCTCCATCTGTAGGATCCATGTTACAGGATCCTTGCCATCAAACTTCCTCATATCCATCTTTGGAATATGGTGGTTCTTTAATCCAACATTATAGTTTAAGAAATCATGATTAACATTTATTTTGTTCTCATCATGATTTTCATCTACTATCTTTTCTCCATTAGGAATCATTTCTTGTATCAACTTTGACAAACCTTCCATGTATTCCTTCAAAACTTCCATTTTATCTTCCATACCATCCATTTTATCTTCCATACCATTCTTCAAACCATCCATTGTAGCTTCCATGCCTTTCTTCAAACCATCCATCTTAGCTTCCATGCTTTTCTTCAAAACATCCATTTCATTTTTTGTTGCTCTTTGAGAAAGCGAATTTTGGTGCACTTGCTCTTTTAATTTTGATAGATCATATTGCAATTCTTCATCTTCATGAGCCATAGTAGAGTACTCTGAGGGCTTAATGGGTGTTGAATTCTTTTTAGGAGGCATTTTAGAACCCAATACTGATATCTATGCTCAATAGTCCTTTGGAATCACTTAAAACTGATTTTTCAAACAAGACTTATGCAATTTGAAAAAAAATACACACCTTTTTCTTGATTTTGAGGAGCTCGATATTGAAACTGAATTATCTCTGTGATTTCGAATCTTCAATATCTGAAATTTGGCCTTGATGTAGCCCCCTGAATCTTCTTTCAATTTCCACAAGTCTGACTTGATTTGGATTCTTCAAGGCAAATTTATTTCCAATCTCCCACAATTAACTAATTATGGACTGGTTCAATAGAGCGAACTTGTACGGCTTGCCACGTGTCACTGTTTGCTCCTTTGGCTCTGGAAACAGGTAACTACAGTTCGTGTAATTCCAGTAAACTTTTACAAAATTCCAATCCGATGCTCAGAGAGAGAGTTATGAAGATTTTCCCAAGATCACCTCTTTGAGACGAAATTCAGGAGCCTAAAAAAGACCTAACTTCCACAGATCATATCTCCAAAAATATTGCGAACCAAGCTCTAAAATTTTGCGAAGATGTTCCTCAGGATTTCAGTTTCGCAATCTAGAAATTTTAACTTCTAAACCTTCGTGGAAAAAAAATTATAGCGCAAATTCCGCGATGAACTTTTTAACTGAAATTCAGGAGCTTGAAAAAAGACCTAACTTCCACAGATCATATCTTCGAAAATATTGCAAAACAAGCTTTGAAATTTTGCGATGATGTTCCTCCATATTTCAGCTTCGTACTCTAAAAATTTCAGCGTCTGAACCTTCGTAGAAAAAATTTTATAGCGAAAATGCTACAATGACCTATTTGGAGCAGCGAAACCCTAGAATCCAAAGCTCTGATACCAAATGTTAGGAAACCAGCTCCAAAAATAGAAGAAAAGAGATATCAATGCCTTAGAAATAAGGAACTTCGAGGGGGCAACCTCCAATACTTTACATGAATGAACAATTCTTGGATGATACAAATTACAAAACCTCCTTTCTATATATAGGAGTCCATGGGGCCACAATGTAATCCTAGCTGACCTAAAAATAATAATTTAAGGGCACAATAATAACAATATGGGGGTTACAGTTGTACAATAATAACAATAAGGGGGTTACAATAACAACAATAAGGGAATATAATAGTAATATAGGGACCTAACATGCATGCTCGGTTTTTTGGGTTTCTCTCTTTCTTAGATGCAATTATTCACATTGCCAATGTGTGCCCATACCAATATTAAGGTCTCTTTAGCGCTTTGCAATTTCAAAATCATTGGGAGTTTTCTTGCTTGAAGTTCTCCTTGAGCTTCCCACTCCAAGTTGTTAGAGAAATTTCTATGCTTGTTGATGCAACCAATTCTTATATTCAAGCCATTAACAACATGCATCATATTTTTGCTCAGGTTTCCCTTGTCCTTTTTGCATATCCACTTTTTTTTTTTTTTTTTCAGTTTTTATTTTTGCAAATTTTCATAACTATTGTTTTTATTCGCAATTGGTGTAATCATTGGTCCTTTTGGCCTATTCTATGTTTTTTTGATACATACTATTGGTTTTTTGTCCATTTCACTTATTAAACCTATTGAAAGGGTCCATTCTATTGATTAAACAAGTGTAAAGATACCATTCCATTGATTTACCCTGCAAAGGGTCCATTCCGATGATCAAACCCATTAGATGATTTAACGCTTGCAATTTCTTTTTCCCATGCATGTAAACTCAAATCATTGGCCCACCTAGCAATGTGGCCCACTTGGTGTCTTAGTGTTAGAACACTCTTAAAAATCCCTAGCTCCTCGTCAAGCTCATGAAATATTACTTGCAATGATTCCAAATTGTTTTGACAATTGTTCATCTAGGCAAATTAAAGGAATTTGCACCTATGGTTAAATCATAAATCATTAGGGACTTGGATGTTGTGTATATGTGAAGTTGTTTCTAGCCTATGCTTGACAACTACCTCATAAGGAGCTTCTCCTTCATTTGTCCTTGCAAGCCATTTAATCACTAAAACCGTCCTTGGAGCATGGCTTTTAATTAGCCCAAGTCCTCTGTCTTCTTTATGGAGGGTGTAAATGTCACTAATAACTAACTAGTTGCCTTCCTCCTCACTTTTATCATGGAAAATGATAGAGGATATGTTTCAACTTCTTATAACCAATTCATCAAGGGAAAGATAAGTAAAAGAATCACTAGTAACTAACTAGTTGCCTTCTCACTTTTATCATGGAAAATGATAGAGGATATGTTTCAACTTCTTATAACCAATTCTTTACAACTTAAGGGAGTGGTGTTTTGCAAAGGATGATTAACGTTATTGTAATACTTTGTTGTTTTGTTTAAAGCTTTCAAGTGTTCATTAGGTGATTTGGAGATATGAATTAATTTAGTGGAAATTTTTATATATTTTACATTTGAATGATGTTCTTTGTTTTATAGATGATGAATCATGATGTTATTGTTTTGCGTATAATGATTTATTTTTTCTTTTGGGCTTGGGCCTTGGCACAACATTTTAATAAAAAAATGCTTAATGGTTTTTGTGAACATTACACTTATTTTACTTTGAAAGCTACTTACAAATCTAGTAATTCTCAACTCTTGGAAACTATTGATGCAGGTTTCTAGATCGATTTGAAATTTTACTTCTGGAATATTTAGTGAGATGTCAAAAGCTAATCCTGGGAAGAAACTATCAAGGCAAATGGATGTATTATCATACTTTAAAAAGCCTCAATCCAAGAATACACATTCTTTTCATTCTTCAAGCTCCTTTGAACAATCTATTACTGAGAGAGATGTTAACTCTTATGAAAATGCATCTGATACCCATATGATGGATGAAAGAATAGGTTACTCAAGTGATTAGGGTGAGATAAATGCAGTTTCAACAGAAATTAGTGATGAAAATGTTAAATATTTTTCCTTGGAAGGTGACACAAACCATTCACGGAAAAGGAAAAAAGGGCAGTGGACCGTAGGGAGAAAATTCAAAGATTATTGGGTCTCAAGTTTTTGATTTATTGAAGAAATACATCCTACAAATAAGGATTTACAAGAACTTAGATGTATTGCATGTAGTTGGAAAAGTTGCAAGGTAGTGAAATTTCAAATGAAGCTAGACACAATACAAAAGCATGCAGGAAAGGTGTATGAAAAGAAAATTGTGAATGGTAAAGCGAAATCTATCATCAAATGGAAATATTTTGAGGAATGTTGAAATATCCAATGTGTGGAAGAACAAAAAAAATATTTAATAAGTAAGAGGAAACTTGAGGCAAGTGGAGGAACCATCATATCTCAATTTGAAAAGACGATGGAAAGAAGTTTGTTATCCAAGACGATACAATTAAGCACTGTATTTCACATCTTATGTAAAGGTTATCTTATGACAGATTATCCCGATCACATGAAATTTCTATCTTTTCTTCACATGCCAAACTTTCCATCTTCTCATTGGTCCGTAACTAGTGGTTGGGAATGGGCAAGATATCTAGCTCAAGTAGAAAATGATGATTTGAAACAGGAGATTGCAAATGCTAGGTTTTTGGCATTGTCTTTGGATGAGGTTACGACTATAGATAGTACTTCATGGATCTGCATGAGCATTTATATGGTTAATGACCATAATAGGTATTCCTATCTACTTGGGATTAAAAAGATGAGAGAGACTTCTACAGCTAGAAATACTTATGAACTTGTTCTTAATAGTTTGAAGGAAAGTGGTATGGATCATTTAATGATTGCAAAAAAGTTAGTATGTGTTGAAGCAGATGGAGCATCGGTAATGCAAGGACAAAGAAATGGTCTTTGTGTTAGACTACAACTATCAGCTTCGCCATATATGCTTAATATTCATTGTATGGCTCATAGGATGAATCTTGCATTTAAAATAGTAAGCAAGTTTCCATATGTTTCAAAAGTTGAAGATCTTGTATGTGAGACTCATGCATACTTTTCTCGTAGTCCCAAACGATATTTAGAGTTTCAACAATTTGCAGATGGTGTTACGGATGGAAAAAAACTACTGAAAGATGTTGATACAAGATGGATCTCATCAAATGGACCAGCTCAAAGACATTTTAGTGAGTCTCAAATCTTTGGTAGGGTTGATTTATGAAAATCGCTACAATGTAGACAAAGCTCAAGATCTTCTTTTTCGACATTTTAGTGAGTCTCAAATCTTTGGTAGGGTTGATTTATGAAAATCGCTACAATGTAGACAAAGCTCAAGACATTTCTAAGGCATTTTAGTGAGTTCAAATCTTTGGTAGGGTTGATGTATGAAAATCGCTACAATGTAGACAAAGCTCAAGATCTTCTTTTTCGACTAACTGATATAGAAACATTATTGGCATTTGCTGGAATTCTTCCTATGCTACATGAAATGAATGCCCTCATGAAAGTGTCTCAGAATCGCACAATGTCTATTTTCGAATACACAATTGTGAGAAACTCAGCATGCCTTGCATTGGATAATTTGTATCTGATGCCAGACTCTTTTACTGGTCCAAAGTTTACAAGTTGGACTAAGATCATCAATATAGAAAATACTGATTTTTAAATTTTTTTTTATGTTTGATGAAAAAGGGATACTATGTATCACAGTGTGTGGGTATATGGTCCCCTTTCATTATATCAGTAAGACAGGATGAATCACCAAAGATTGCCCCGTTTCAAGAGACCAATTTTATAATATTGTGATTTCAGTGAGACAAAATTTGATAGAAATTGCAAGATCACTATCATCAAAGATAAGAGAACGATTTCCTCGAGATGAATTTTTGGAGGCCATGTGTGTGGTATACCCTCAATATTGGATCAATTGTCAATGTCCAAGGAATTTAAAAGCCAATTTTCAAAAGAGATTAAAATTTGTAGTAGACCACTTTTGCAAGAAAGTCTCGATACATGGAGAACATATTGAAGGTATTTTAGATTCATCAAAATTGTGTCAACAAGGTGGAAACTTTGCTGAAACAATGTGGAAGAAATATCCTTTTTTGGAGAATCCTAATGAAAACGGTGCTATAACAAGATTATGGACTACTTTAAGTGCTAGCCAATACCTGCAAGAAAACATATCAGAATATTTCAAATTAGCAGATTTGTGTCAAACCATGATTTTGGGATCAGTGGAGGATGAGAGAATGTTTAGTGCACTATCTTTCTTGAAGTCAAAGTTGAGGACCAAGCTTGATAAACATGTGGATACATGTTTAAGATTATATGTAACAAAGAATGACATTAACAATTTTCCATATGAAAGAGCACTAGCGCTTTGGCTATCAGATTGTGATAGAAGGGGAGAAAACAATATAACAAATTTATCTAATGAACTTGATACATAACATAATGTTTTGGAGGCTCATAATGACAGTACATCTAGAGAAGATCATGTTCAAAATGTAGAAAATTATGACCAAGATGAGAACTGGGAAATTGAAATACCCTAGGACTCTTATTTTGGTATACATGTTCCGTTGATCATGCAAGATTACTATATGTCAAATTCAGGTAAAAATGGGTTCTATATTTTGTATTTTTCATTGTAACATTGTAGCTACATTTCTTTCATGCGTGTTATTTTAAGATTGATGTTTCATATTTAAACCTTACATTGTTTGTTTCTTATTTGTGACATGAAATGAAGCTGGATTTGATGAGGCTGGGACCTATTTCTTTTCACATAGATAGTGTCTGACTAGTATTAAATGATAAATAACTAATTTAACAAGACTAACACAAAGCATCAATGGGCTCATTCAAGTACATGAAACTACCTTGATGTCTAGCTCTAACATCTTGGAAAATTTTAATGGTATATATGTTGCTTGTGTTTGGGGAATTTTCCAGAGTTTCAAGTTTTATATTTTGTTGGAAAATAATTATTGATATTTGGAAATGGTGTGATTTTATATTGGTATTGTAAATGAAGCTAGTTTTGATATTTGATTGGAAATGAAGTCGGATTTGATGAAGTTGGGACCTATTTCTTTTCACATAGATAGTGTCCTAGTATTAAATGATAAATAACTAATTTAAGAAGTCTAACACTAAGCAACAATGGGCTTATTCAAGTACATGAAATTGTGTTGATGTCTAGCTTTGATATCTTAGAAAATTTTAGTGGTTTTTCTGTTGCTTGTTTAGAGGATTTTGTTGAGTTTGAAATTTTTGGTTTGTTTTGGTCAAATATATTTTTAGTCTCTTGAATGCTTATGGTTCTCATATCATGCATCGATCGATAGATCTAGTTTTATTATTATAATCATTATTGTTTTCTTTATATATTTTGTGCTTTGAGGAAAGATATTTTATTTCCTTTCACTTTGTGGCATGATTTCGACATCTCCATATTTTAGAATATAGTAAAATATTTTTCTTGGAAAATAACTATTGATATTTGGAAAGGGAAATAAGCCCTGGGTAGCTAAACGAAGAGAAAAACAGTCTATGTACTAGGTTTTGACGCATTCATCGTAGGAGACCTATTGGCATGAGACTGGCATTCCTTTTATGCAATTACACTTTTGATGCCAAGGCGGAGCTGAGTTCACTGACCTGGGAAGAACAGTGGAAGTTGATAATAATGCTAAGGAGATTAGAATGTTGATTTCACAAACAGCTGACCATGCCACCAATGCTGGTGGAGCCAAAGGAACCACATCAATTTATTATGATTCTTTCCAGATTGCTTAGGGTGAAACCGAGGTTGTTTTGGGAAGCATGGAAGGTAGCAGTGGTTGCTTAAAATTTAGTAGCAAGGTATTCTTATGTTGATTGCAGATTCCTAGAATATCTTGAAATCTGATGGTTACAAGAGGGTCAATTGTTTGACCTTGCTAGTGACAGTCAGATTCCTAGATATTCCTGGAATCTGAAATCCTCATAATTTCAGCAATCAATACAATAGCAGGTGTTTAGTTTTAAGAGGTAACATGTTTAAATCCAAAAGCATTGAATAACCCTTCCTAAATTCACATATGTATTCCTTAATAGATTTTAATATTCAAATAACTCTTTATTATTGTAATTAACTACAGGGAGACTTTTTTGGGAAATTTGATTGTCTACTGGGTGTTCTATATAAATGACTGATTGTATTCATGTCGTTTGTGTGTAGGAGTTATTGATACAAAATGTGCACTCTCTTTAGGAATACAAAGGGCATGCAGACAATTTTATTTGCTATCTTCTGCATGTAACACCCTATTCACATGCTCAATATACTCCAGGTGATCTCTTAGATTTTACTAGCATTGAAATATAGTACACTTTCTCTCTCTTCTTCTAAATTTAACACTATATATTGTTGTGTAAGAAGGAGGTCTTCTTTACACATTACATGATACTAATTTTCAATACGCTACATATTCTTCCTTCTTGCTCTTGACATATGAAAAATACTTGAGCTCCTCCAAACAAGTAGTAACTTGTGGTGGGACAGTGACAGTCACTCTTCGCAGGCTAAGAGCACTTGCAAAACACCAGGTATAGATTCATAATAGCCCAATGCTTAATTTTCCTATTATTTCAAAAAGTTACTAATGTATGCAGGATCTAAATCAATTTTGTGTTGATGAAGGTTGATTACATACTGGGAGATAATCCCATGAGGATGTCATACATGGTTGGATATGGTTCCCTCTATCCAAAAATTATTCATCACAGAGCCTCTTCTCTGCCCTCCAAGGCCAATCATACTTAACCCATTCCCTGCAAAGAAGGCTTTCAATCTTTGTACAACAGTGCACCCAATCCCAACATCTTGGTGGAGTTGTGGTGGGAGGCCCAGACAACATGGATAGGTTTACTGATGTGAGAAACAATTATGATCAATCTGAACCTTCCACCTACATTAATGCACCCTTAGTGGGTTCCCTTGCTTATTTGGCCCAGAGACTGATGTTATACTTCTAAAATTTCTTCGTGCCAGATATTTCAGGGTGAATGATGCATTCATCATGTTGCAGAATAGTGTGGCATGGAGGAAGGCATTTGGAGCTGACAATATAGTTGAAGAGGATCTGAAATTTGATGAAAATCTAAATTCAGTGTCCTTCATGCATTGTTATGATAAAGTGGGCCACCCTGTGTGCTACAATGCTTATGGGATTTTTCGAGACAAGGAGCTCTACCAGAAGATATTTGGAGACAATGAGAAGCTGAAGAAGTTTTTGAGATGTAGGGTCCAAATTCTAGATAAGGGAATCAAGCTCCTTGATTTCAAGCCTGGTGGTGTCAATGCCATGATTCAGATCACAGATCTTAAGAATATGCCGAAGAGAGAATTGAGAGTTGCATCAAACCAAATTCTTGCACTTTTTTAAGATAACTACCCAGAGATGGTAGCAAGAAAGGTCTGTAACTGCTCAAAACACAAATGTTTTCCCTTTTCCAAGCTTGCCTAGAACAATCTATCTGAATGACTATAAATGATCAAAAGGATGATGTTAGATGTCCTCGTAGATCTGGTGTTTTGAGAATTTTGGCACACCAAAAATTGGAATTTCTAATGCATCTCTAGATATTTATTACTTGACATATGGTTGCTAGTTTCAAATGGTGTCAAATTACATATATCTTCAGCCCAGATTGAAAAAGGCTAAAAGTTACAATAAATATTTTACAGAGAGGTTCCTTTTATATAGGGATCTAACAAGATCTTTAGGCAGATCTGGTTTTATATATTTTGTATTAAACAATACAATAGTTTCCCAAAAAATATTTGAGTATGGACATTCAGTTATTAGTTACTCGTACTGTGAAAATGCAATAGATTATGATATTCCTACAAAACCTTATGTATAATGAGTACATGGACATTTTCTTTCCTGTGCCTTTCTCCCTTTTGAAAGGCTTCAAAAAACATGTCCAGATGGGCTACATTGTAAGGAATGGGCTTCCTTTGGCTCAGGTGCATGAAGGATATCTACTTCATCAAAATCACTTGAGGCTTCCACTGGGCCTCTGTCTTTCTAAGGTTCCTACCATTTGTGTGTCAGAGCAGACCACAACTAGAATGGATACCTAGTCAATGGTTTAACACTTTGTCAATCTTACCAGTGAAATGACTATAAGCTACTGTTTGTGGTGCCTATGTCCTCCAATTGTTATTTTATTTTTCCTTATTGATTAAGAGAGTCTATGAAATGCTGACAGGTATGAGGAGTTAACACATATTTGTGTGGTGTTTCAGTAAGTGAAAAACACTTCTCTCAAGTTTTCCTTGTATCGGCACATTTCCAGTTTTGCTTCTTGAATCATAGTTTTTTTAATCTCAGTAGACCTTTGTGAAATTTTAAGTTCAACCTCATTGTCTTTTTCACCCATAATTACATGGTTTAGAGATGGAGGAGTGTATATAGTTATTCTTTTGTATGGTCACAATCTGCCCTCAAAGGTTTTTTTTTTCATGGTCAACGTAATGGTCACTGTTTTTTTTTCAAAAGGAAATCTCATGGGAAACCCAAGGATGCTTCATCACATTTGAAGATGGTATCCGGATTCCCAAATAATCCCATTGGCATAGATTAGTGCACCTTACCTAGTGGGGTTTAACAAGGCACTTGCTAGTATGGAACTAAACAAATTCTTAGCAATATGGTGACAACTAATTGAGATATAACCCCTTGTGTTAAGGTAGCCTCCATTGTCACATATTACAGTGAGAGAATTAGGATTTTCACAAGAAACTTACGGAGGAAACCCTTTCTTTCTATCTTATCCCAAAAATTTGAAGAAAATGAAATCACTCTATGAATGAAGTATAGTAATGGAATATTTTATCTTTCTAGGACTTGAATTCCAATCTCATCAACTGTAGACTACATATAATCAAACATACTACCTTTGGGTTGTGACTTCCGACTACCGTTGCCTTTGCCAGAATTCAAAATGATCCGATTTCAAGTACAATGTTGAAGAATTTCTCCAATCTTGCTAATTGTCAAGTATTCCATATGTAATTAAGTCTTTTTGCTATATTCAGTTTGCAAGCGTGGGATTTTGTTGGGCCCTATAAGGGCAAGGATATTATACCCAGTTTATCAAATAGACAAATCACCTCTTAATTAGTATTCTCTCTATTTTTCAGGTGTTAATCAATGTCCCATGGTATTTCAGTGCACTGTACTCCATGTTGAGCCCTTTCTTGACACAACGTACCAAGAGAAAATTTGAAATTGCACGTGAAGGAAAAGTCACAGAGACCTTCTACAAGTATGTGAAATTCCTTCTCTGATGTAGTGAAAATATGCTCAACCTCAATTGAAGACTCTGATTATATATGATAGAATGAAGGATATATTCAATGAAAATTTCCTAGAAACTTATTTAATACTTGATTTTACTTGCAGATTATATTTCCAGAGAATGTGCCTATACAGTATGGGGACTTAGCAGGACCAAAGATGTAGATTTTGGACCTCACAAGCATGCATTAGAGTTCTCCATTAGAGCTAGGGAGAAAATTAATCTTGAGATCGAGGGAGTGGAGGTAAAGTACGTCAAAAATTTCTCAAGTTTGCTGATTTTGTGTCAGTTCCTGCATTCAAATTTAGCTCTTTCGCCTCAATTTTGTTTCCAATATACTTCCAAATTTGATGAGTTTTAGTTTTGGATATAAATTTTATGGGTGTTGGATTTGAGATCGAGTTCATCCTCAAGATTTATGCGATTGAGATTTTTCTTTGTTTTTGAATTCTCACATTCAGGCTGTCTATGTTGTTCAGGCGGGAGCAACAATTATGTGGTACCTCATAGTTGGTGGGTGGGATGTTTCCTATCGGTCAGAGTTTGTGCTGGGTGCACAGGGAATCTATTCAAGTCTAATTGACAAGAACATAAAGTTGTCTTCATCTGATGAGCCAATTTGCAATTCCTTCAAGGCACCAGAGGCAGGGAAGGTAGTTATGATAATAGACAACTCTTCTTCAAACAAGAAGAAGGCGGCAACCTATAGATACATGGTAAAAAAGAACATAGTCTAGGATTTCGAGCCTCGCAGTAGATTATATGTGCTTAGAAATCTTTCTTACATTCAACAATCAGAAATGTTAGTAGTTAAGAATGTGCCATCATGTTGGAGAAGCAATTTTGTCTCTTTGGAAGCTGGAAATTTTATCTACCTATGTAGTACTATATAAAAGTTAATATTGGTAATAATAAAGGTTGGTTGTGTTTCCAGAGTAGATCATCACTGTGAATTCCACAACTTTTCATGTTTGTGATTGATAGGTATATGATATACATGGTAAAGCAAGTATAAACAAAATTTATAAATATTGACCACCCCAAGGCTAGTTAAATTTTTTTATTTATTATTTACTCCATACACAAATCTATATAAATAATATTTTTAGTGCGAAAATTGAATATTGTATTACATTCCTCATCAATAAAAATGTTCTTCAAGGAATGGTCTACATTTAAAGGGTTACCTATATGTAAATGAAATCAGTCTGTTGCCTTTGGCTACATCTTTTCTAAAAGCTCAAACTTATCTTAAAATAGAACCGATTGTTTGCTTTGTCTTTTTGGTTACTATATAGTAAGTATATCATGAATTCGAGACTAATGCAACCCAGAGAACCCAAATGAAGGGGGAGAAAAACTATATTTGAGGGTGAAGCACTTTGTATTATATATATGAACATATTCTAATTTAAGATAATGCAACCAAGTGGATTTAAATGAATGGGATACGAAAGGTGACGGGTTTGGATAATAGATAACAATTTGGTCAACTATGTTTTGATGTATATATTTTTTTAATTAATTTTTTTTGTTTATTATATTAAAGAGTTGTGACCAATTTTATTCATGGAAATGATAATTTTAGATAAATATAAAATTTTTAAGATTAGTGAGGAGTTGAAGTTGTTCACTATCTTATACTTTCACTTTATTATATTTTAAACAAGGATTAATGCTCCTCTCATGAACTAGGTACATATTCCATAGAGGTCGTTGAATATGCATTTTGTGGATAGTTTTTTTGAAGGTTTCAGAGGCAGGCATGAAGAGAACAAAGCAATTTTTAAGATAACTCACAAAAGTTGATAAACAAACCACCCATTCTTCCAAAACATTTCATATTGCCTCCAACTTTATCACCTACATCACCTTTATCTCGCATGGAAGATGTGTCCCCACTCCTCGGCTTATGTGGAATATGGTCAAGAGAAGGAACTATAACAACAATGGATTTGCATGAAAGCTTTATAGTTTTTTCAAACGTGAAAGTTGTGATGTGTTACTAAGTTTCTTCATTATTTTATAGATCATTACACGTCAAACCGAATTTACTCCTTGACTGGCATTGCATTCAACATTGTGCACAAGTATGATTGAAATGTATTAATCAAAAGTATCATTTTATGTATATTTGATAATGCAAGTTGAATACATCATACAATACATAGGAGTTCTATGGCTATGAAGTTAAATATGAAATAATCTATTGATTGCTACTATTACTATTATATAAGGGGTTCTCTTCCAATGGCCATTTATTAGCTATGTGAAGAAGGCTTTGTGGAATTTGTATTTACTATAAGATTATGTATAGCTAAGTTGCAAACAACTAAGTAGAATTTGGTAGGAATTTTGGAGTATGTGTAATTCATAATGATATTGTCTTCTCTTCATTGATGACTTTTCAATGTGTGAGTTTTGACCTAAGCCATTACATTATCAATGTTTCAAGGCTCAAAACTTGACCTATATGTCAACTACTTCTTATAATCGTCTTAGGAACATGAATCCTAATTTTTGTATTTTTAAAATTTATCACAAGTTTGCTCTATTGTGGTTGAATTTGTGGAGGTTATCTAAAAATTTATTTAAGGTACCATGGATCTAAATTTCTTATGAACTTTCAACACTATAACAAACTTTGGTGCAAATTGTTGATCAATTCTCACTTGGTTAGGGTTATATATGTTAATGAAAATTTTGTGTGCGTGCATGAGAGTTTGGTGCAAATGCACAATGTTGTGTAGCATTAGTGTGATAAATATGGATAGTGCAAAGCATAGTTTTTAATATTAGTCTAAGTTGACTCGTACCTAATCAATTCAGTCAAGTTGATTGTTGGTTGAACGGTTAATTGTTGATTTAATGGACAGAAGATCTTGCAGGCCCAAATACCAAAGGGAAAAATGGAGCCCATCATGGGGTTCTCTTTGTAATTCTCCACCACTGCTACCTTTCATGCTTCCTCAAACTCCTCTCCAACCCCAGTATCAGTGCTAGTAGTAGCATGAGAAACAACACTACGCTTAGCGGAACTAGAAGAACGTGTTTTCCAAACTGCACGAGAACTACTTCCCTCAGGAGTCACCATGTTCCATGCTTGCTCTCAGTGTTTTGATTCCTTCAACTCCTGGTTCAACTACCATACCTTCATTGAAAACAACACCCCGAACTCCACTAGACAACGATTCACCATTTTGTACTAGTGATTCGCCATTTGTACTCGTGATTCGCCATGATTTTACAGGATAATATAATCTCGTGAGAGATTTGCCAAAAAAATTATATATACATATTATATTATTAATAAAATCACCTTCCATTTTTCCTATGTATCATGGGGATTCACCCATTTATTATACATATAAATTTAGGGGGGTTCTTAAAATTTTCCATGGGGTGCTCTCACTCTGCAGTTTCGCAATAGACAACGCTAATACGGACTTGGGCCTCCACGTACCTTAGGGTACATTTGGGAGGACAAATTTAGGTTGCTATCCATCCATAGGTAACTGAGTCAACCTTCTTGTAACTTGTGATACACCGAACACAAAATTCGGGGATATTTCCTGCCCGTACTTCTGGGTTCACCAGGAGGTATTTTGCAGTTCACAATTACTTGGTAAACTTTTTGCCTAGAATTACCCTTTTATTTTGTTCATTTTTTTTGTCATAAAATAAATCAGTCATCGCGGAAGAAGAAAATCCATTTCCCCGTCATTCGCGTAGAATAGCACTGAAACCACCTTTACCACCGGAAGCCATTTCTGGTCGGTGAAGGCAACATCGTTCCATCGAATCTAGTACTGTCAGTACCTCATGCGACATCATCCTCACATATACCAGGGTCGTCTCGAGTTATTTCTACAAATCCTGGTTCATCTACTATTGTCGAGACGGAGTCCTCTCAATTACCTGTGGTTACGATCCATCCAATTAGTGACACCATACCTCTCGAACCCGACGTTGTTTGACTGGAAGTTGATCCGGATCTTGTCATTCTTTTACTAGAACATATGAATCCCAAAGTCGAATAACCAAAAGTTGTTCCTGTATCGGTCGCCCCACAATCTATTGTAGCCATTGAGTATCCCATATTGCGTAATTAATCACCTAAAGTATACTTCGGACTTGACAGCGAAATCCTTCCACTGGTTTCATTTCGATTGAAGAAATTCCACAAGATGAAACACCTTCGATTCCAACACATTTTGGATCAAACCTTTATCTTTGCGAGACTTTTCCTCAATCACCTCACTATGATTTCTTTGATCCCGTGTCTATTCGAGTTCCCATAGATCCTGTAGGGTATACATTGGGTCATATAACCATGCCTAAGCCAACATCTTCGGCTGGACCATCTATTCCAGTTGCGACAACACCTGCTCTTGCTACCCAGTCGATGTTCACAACATCACCAGAGTCACATTTATATGGTAGCCCTTCCATCCCACTTGGTTACCAATCTTTATCTGGAACCTTCTCTGGTGCATCCTCAAAGCCATGGACTTCACCAATGTCATCATATGGTGTTCTATCTGCTACATCTCTAATGATTATTGAACTTCTTGATCCTTTATCTACATCATTAGGGCAATATCAAGTTGGTCCATCTAGGTATATTCCATGTTGGGGCCCTTGTTTTTGTTTAAGTTTTGAATTTTCAGCCAAGACATTTTGAACTTGGACTCTTTTTGAGTTGCGGAAGGAATACACATAGCTAACGCGACCGCGCCGCAGCGACCAGGAGTTGCGAAGCTACCAAGGTGGCGCGGAAGCAATTGATAACTGGAGATTAAATAGAGATAAGTACAGATGAAAGAAATACAGCAGAAAACAGAAAGAGGAACATGCAGACATCAGAAGAGAAGTCGGGAAAAGCCAGAGTGAAGACGCAGAGAAGCCGCCAGTCGCGACGAGTGGGTGAATAAAAGGGCGATCACCCGGCTGAAGAAAGAGGAGAGTCATTGTTATTGTTGAAGGTTGAATGGATGCGCAGAGCAGCCGCAGAAGGATCAGACCTGTTCTTTCTATGGGTTCCTACTTTCTATGTTCTTCCCTTCTGTTCTCAAACCCATCTGTATCTGACTTGTGAGTTATCAGAGAAGAAAGCTATGTAATCATGTATTCGGCCAGAAGCATAATATAAGGAATGATTGCTGTCTCAATATGTTGTCCATGTGTTCTAATGTGTTTACACTGCTTTAAAAATTTTAAGTTGCGACTGTCTAAATACTTCATTAGAGATCATGCATGTGTAATTTGGTATATGTAATGGATGCACTTTCTTTCTTTGGTTGCGGATTTATTCCTTACCAGTGATCTCATCCCCTTATGCATGTGGTCGCGGCACGCCTCGGGTGAGACGCACTGCTATCCAAGAGCAGGGTGAAAATGCCGGCGTGTTCCTAGACTACACCGGACCCCTTGTTGGCCACTACTCTTGAACCTGGGTCTTGCCCGCGAGACCTGAATTTTCGCCAACAAATGGTTCCGTTGCCGGGACCTGCATGTTCTGAGGGGATCTAGATCATGGTCTCGAGGATTTTTGAAGGAGCAATACGGCGATGGTGGGATGATCATCTTGACCATTTCATTACTCAGCAGGCGGAGCTGATCAAGAAAAAGGAGGCGGCGGTCAGGGAGCTTGTTTTTTTCTCTGACTCAGCTAGCGATACGTACGAAATTTTCTGGGGAAGGTTTCCCACGGATCTTTACAACTGGTTGCGGAGGTTACGAACGAAGGTGGCCCAAGAAGGCTTGCGGAAGATAAACCGCAGGTGGGCGCACGAAGATCTGGTAGCGCTGCACCGGGTAGATACTGAACTAACCCGCGCAGTGGATTTTTGGGTAAAGACCACGTTGGAAGGATACGTTGTGGAGTTTGCCGCTGAGTGCTACCAATCCTTCTCGAAGGCTGAGGCTGTTTTTCACTCAGGGCTGAGGGGAAAGCTGTTGAAGGAGATTCCGCTGTGGATCAAAGCCCTAATGGTGGACGAAGGGTTGATTGAATTCCACAAAACGAGTATGGAAGCGTAAACAACCCGTACTGGGGGAAGGATTGAGGGGACCGATGCTGTGTAGACTGTAAGAGTAGGGAGCGGGGGATGGACGTTGAGGCCGCATGCAAGTTGCGGGAGTCACGTGCGCATCGGCGGGCACAGATCGCCGATAGGTGGTGAAGAAGGGTAATGAGAGATTTGAAGAGACGGGAGAGCGAGAGGAAAAATCAGAAGGAGGCGCCTCAGAAGACAAGAACCATGGGTTTGGACGCCCGGACAGGAGACGGGACAGCAGCGGACGTACAGTGGGTGCATGGGAGCCCAACGACGCGAGAAAGAGCAGTAACGACTAGCAAGGATAAGGGAAAGATGCCCGAAGAAAGTTCCGATGACGAATGGCACGCCGTGATGCAGCAGATGTTCCAGGATCAGACGGCACCCACCCCTCCAGGCAGCCCTACGTCCCACCTTCCGCATGGCCAGGATCCCGACCTTCCCCTGGTACTTTATCAACCTTTAAGAAATATTTTTATTCAGTTTCAAGCGTTAAGTCAGTCATATAGTAGTTCAGCGGCGTCGGTAACACCTAGAAGCAGCAGCGTTACTAGTAGTAGTGTTTTCCCGAGTGGGACTGTTACGCAACCAGGACCCGGAGGTTTTATCCTGGTTAATTCTCCGCAAGCATACATGGCTAGATCTTTCACCCGCTACCCAGAGTTCTCTGGCCGGGGAAATGACGACGTAGAACAACACTGGTATCTGTGCGAAGCCATCTGGAGGGCTCGACAGACGCCGGATGCAGGGAAGTTAATAGAGTTTCAAACCACACTCAGAGAGAGAGCTCTGCGGTGGTTCATCAAGTGGTCCGAGGCGCACCCTAACCCTGTAATTGCGGACGTGAAGCGGGATTTTGTCCGCGAATTCAAGCTTCCCCAGACAGACCAGCAGGGCCTGTCCGAGCTGTGGGAAATCAAGCAGAAGGAAGGAGAGACCGCGTGGGAGTTGATGCGGCGATTCAAGGATGCGATCGGGAAACTGAGCTACCTGATCGATCCAAACCACCAGAGGGACTGGTTCATCAAGGCTCTGCTCCCCTTGACACGAACCCCTCTCACTCAGCAGAAGATTGATAATCTGCAGGATGCTTTGAAGCAGGCCATGAAGATAGAAGCCATGGCGGGATACCCCCAGGAATACAGGGGGGGGCTGGCCCCGCAAGACCCTTCTCTGATAGGGTTGCAACACCAGATCGCCAGCTTGACTGAGAAGCTCAAGGAAATTCAGCCAGCAAGACCAGCGCGACCAAATGTTTGGTGTACTCATTGCCTGGTCGAGGGGCACGTCGCAACCGAATGTCCTCGGCTGCGCGGCGCAGGAGTTGGACCCTCAGTTGCGGCAATCCAGGGGGGTCCACCACCAGGAGGTGGCGCGGCAATGAACCCGCAGGGAGTATACCAGCCGCAACAGGCCTTCGCGGGGTTCCCACCGCAACCGGGGTCCTCCACCCCAGAGTACTGTGAGATTTGCCGGACGATGGGGCATCCTCCTCGGATGTGCCCGATATTACAAAAGTACTCCACGGTGCCGAATAATGTATACTGCGAATTCTGTGTGTCTACGACGCACAACACTGAGCAGTGCAGGGCGCTTGATGCACTTGCGGATCGACTGGATCGTCCCTCGTACAGGGTGAACGAGGCTACAAGGGGAAGAGGTGGCGGCATGCGGGGAGGCCGAACTGGAGGACGCGGCCCGGTAAAGTGCTACAACTGTGACCAGGAGGGTCATGTGGCTCGAGAATGTCCCCTTCCGCGACGACCCTGGTGTTCCCAGTGTCGGGTCAACGCCCATGCTACAGAAGACTTCCCGGAGCTCATCAAGAAGTGGGAAGAACGGGTGCGGCAGAGGGGAGCGAACCTGGTAAACTCAGAACTGCGCAGCACCGCACCTCCCGACAGGCAGAACGTTGCGATTGTAACCCGAGGCGGAAAGAAGACTGGGGAGGATGCCCACGAGAAGGAGCCAGCACGAGTGGTACGGCCGCCATCCCCAAAGAAGGTGATCAGGCCCGAAGTCCAGAAGCAGTACTTTCAGGAGGCGGTCGAGGCATTCGCCCAGTTGCGGAACGAGGGAGGGCTGGAGGAGCCCCGGCGGCCGGACACCGGTGTTCAGAACGCCGCAGATGCTGTGGTCGAGGATTGGCTCCGGCTATTTCTCAGGATTGTCGATGACGCTGAGCTGCGGCAGCAGCTCAAGCATGTGTTAGACGGAGCGCTGCAGGGGCGCGCAGAACCCAGAAATCTGGTGGACGCTAGGCCTCAATACGTGCAACGTGTCAAGCGGAACAAGCAACGAACAGGCAAAGAATTCCGGCTTAACACGCAGGTCGCAGGATTCCAAATCAGCGACACCATGTTGGACTTGGGGTCCGACGTCAATATATTGCCACGAAAGACATGGGAGGCTCTTGGAAAGCCACGGCTCGCTTATTCCCCAATCCAACTCAGGATGGCGAACCAGTACTGTATTTTGCCAATCGGCCGACTCGAGGGTGTCGAGGTCGACGTCGCGGGGGTGAAGACATACACTGACTTTGAGGTTATTGATATTATGGGCGATAAGGACCCCTACCCTGCTTTACTTGGCATTGATTGGGCTTTTGAGAATTACGCGATCATCGACCTCAAGAAGGAACTGGTGATTTTCGAGGATGGGGAGGTAAGGGTCACTCAGCCTCTCGACCCGTATCAGGGTCCGCAATACACAGAACCGGTGGACAGTCGGGAGGATGCTCAGATGATGGACCATCTCTATCAGATGACTGTAGGGAAGCGGGACGATTACATCAACCCGACCGCAACAGGGTCTATCAGTTGGCGGAGCGTGCAGAGCTCGGAACTCGGATCCGAGCTTGCGTGGGAAGACTGGCAGCAAGGGGGATATGAGACCACCACGCGGAGATGTGCCTCCATCGCTCAGGTCTGGTGGGTAGGGACTGAGATCCGCGGATACCCCACACTATCAAACATGCAAGCAGTGAATACTTTTATTGCCAAGGTGGAAGACCGGGTCCCAGAGGAAAGCCGGATACCACTCTTGGATGTGGCCTTGAAGTCAACATCGGGACGATGGTGGAACAATCACCGCAACACCTTGTTGCGATGGGAGCGGGTGGCGGATGCTCTAAGGGCACGTTTCAAAGAGGATGAAGGGCCCTGCATTACACTTAAACATCAGGGAGCTTCCGACCCGCGACAGCATTTGCGGGCGTGCGAGGAACAGTGGCGTAGCGCAGGGTATCCTGAGGAGTTGTGGGTCCACAGGTTTTTCCACTCCCTGGATACGATTCCCCAGGCTTGGTATCTGGAGGAAGAGCGGAAGCGGGGAACCCACTCCTGGCAAGTAGTTGCGGAAAAATTCGTCCAGAGCTTCTCGTTCGAAGGAGAAACGGAGCAGGAATCTCAGGCCCTACAAGCCGTCAAGGAGGTTCTGTTTTTCCGCCATCCTGAGCCCGATGAGGGCCCGGTGGCGTCACGCTCCGGGGTCAAGCGCGAAATGGTTTGCCAACGGATTGATGGCGACCCGGAGGATGATAGTTTGGAGGGCCTTAGGCATCTCTATTTTGACGAAAAGGAGGGCGAGCGGAGCGTCCGTGACGAGCCGACGACAGAAGGAGTCCATTTGCAGCCCCTCAAGACCAAGAAGCTGAACATTGGAACGGAGGAGAAACCTAAGCTGGCAACGGTGGGAGATTACTGGGATGAGGAGACGACAAGAGAAATTTTCAGCCTCCTCCGGGAGTATGAAGATTTATTTCCGTCATCAGTTGCGGACCTGAAGGGGATCAAGGGGGATCTAGGCGAGATGCGCATCACACTGAAACCAGGAGCCAGGCCGGTGAAGCACCGACCTTACCGGTTGAATCCACGTATCAAAGAGAAGGTCAAGATGGAGATCGACAAGATGCTGGCTGCGGGTCTCATCTTTCCTGTAGAAGAAGCTGAGTGGGTAAGTCCCATTGTCATCCAGAACAAGAAGGACAAAGCGGAAATCCGTGTCTGTGTAGATTATCGGAGTTTGAATAATGCTTGTATTCACGATCCGTTTCCCACTCCCTTCAGCGACGAAGTTCTAGATCATGTCGCGAGAAACGAGGCTTATTCCTTCACTGATGGGTTTTCAGGCTACCATCAAGTGCGCATCGCCGAGGAAGACAAGGCGAAGACAACATTCACGACTGAGTGGGGATCGTTCGCATACCACGTTATGCCGTTTGGTCTGAAGAACGCACCAGCTGTGTTTTCCCGGATTGTCATTGCTGCCTTCCAGGAGTACATTCATAAGTTCCTGGAAGTCTATATGGACGACTGGACTGTTTACAGCCTGCTGAAGAAACACGCCTCCCTGTTGCGTGTTATGTTCGACCGGTGCCGCCAGCTGCAGATTTCCCTGAACTTAAAGAAATGTATTTTTGCAGTACCATTCGGCACACTCTTGGGTCACGTGGTGTGTAAGCAAGGGGTCTGCGTTGATCCCGCCAAGGTCGCGGTTATTGTCCACATGGAGGCCCCCGAGAACGTGAAGAAGTTGCGGGCACTGCTAGGGCACACAGGATATTACAGGCGGTTTATCCGCAACTACGCCAAAATCACTGCCCCTCTGGAGAAACTGTTGCGGAAGTCCGAAGCATTTGAGTGGACGGCGGAATGCAGGAAGGCACTCGACACATTGAAGGAGAAATTGGCGACGACTCCCATACTGGTCCATCCGAATTGGGATAAGCAGTTCCATGTGCACATTGATGCGTCCGGAATTGCACTTGGCGCGGTATTGGCGCAACCCGGGGAAACGACAGTTGACCACCCGGTATACTTCGCCAGCCGACGGTTATCCAATGCGGAGAAGAATTACACCACGACCGAGCGGGAGGCGTTGGCGATGGTGTACTCTCTCCAGAAGTTCCGCCACTACCTTCTGGGGCGGAAAATTTACATTTTTCACGGACCATTCGGCATTGAAATATCTGGTCAATAAGCCGGTGTTGGAAGGAAGAATCTGTCGATGGCTTCTACTTTTCCAGGAGTTCACGTTTGAGGTGATTGTCAAGCCTGGCAGGTTGAATGTTGGTCCCGATCACTTATCCAGGTTGGAGTCGGGGGAAAACGAAGGTCCGTTGGATGATCAGCTTCCGGATGCTGATCTATTCCGAGTTGAAGCCGTACCAGACTACCTGGCTGACATTGCCACGTATCTGACTACGGGACAGTGCCCTGAGGATTACACCCCGCTTCAAAAACGCCACCTGGTTGTCCGGGCGGCGGATTATCAATTGATTGCGGGGCAGCTGTACAAACTAGGCCTGGATGAGGTGTTGCGCAGGTGTGTTCTTGACCATGAGCGGGAAGCGGTGATGTGGGAATGTCACAGCGGCGTTGCGGGAGGACACGTGGGTGCTAAACCCACCGCAAGGAAGGTGCTTCAAGCTGGTCTATGGTGGCCAACGGTACATGCAGATTGTAAGGCCTATGTGAAGCGTTGCGATGTCTGCCAGCGGACGGGAAGGCCTTCGCACAGGGACGAGCTTCCGCTACACCCGGTGCATGTGTTGCGGCCATTTGATAAGTGGGCCGTGGATTTTGTAGGCCCCATCGCACCAATCGCTCGCCATTCCAAAGCCCGGTACATCATTACCGCGACGAACTATCTCACACGGTGGGCTGAGGCAGCAGCGGTCCGCGACTGCTCGGCAGAGACCACTGCTCGGTTCATCTTTGAACACATTATCAGCCGCTTTGGCTGCCCACGGAGCTTGACCAGCGATCAGGGCACGCATTTCATTAATGCCACGGTCAAATCGCTACTGGAAACATTTATGATTCAGCATCATAAGAGCAGTCCATACCACCCGCAGGCCAATGGTACGGTGGAAGCCTTCAATAAGATTCTTGAAAAGGGCTTGACGAAAACTTGTAACGCTCAGAGGGATGATTGGGATGAGCGGTTACCAGCGACGCTATGGGCTTACCGGACCACGGTAAAACGCTTGACCAACCAGACGCCATTCCAGCTGGTGTATGGCCGGGAAGCTATGATCCCCGCCGAGTTCACCATACCCAGCCTCTTGATCGCAACGTCCCTTCACTTCTCAGAAGAGGCGTCACTGAAGGAACGACTCCAGGAGCTGCAGGAGCTGGATGAGGCTCGATTTCTTGCGGAATTCCACCAGAAGGTTCAGAAGGCCAGACAGAAAGCGTGGCACGACCGCCACATCAAAACCAAAGCCTTCCAAGTTGGCGGCAAAGTTCTCTTGTACGACAGCCGGTTTCAGAAGTTTCCAGGCAAGCTCCAGATGCATTGGCTGGGACCGTACTTTGTCATCGAGATCCGCGACTCAGGAGCCGTTCGATTGGCATAATTGGACGGCACAGTTCTTCCAGGATGGGTGAATGGCGCACGCCTGAAGCCCTACCAGGAGTAGGTACCTTCTCACTTTCCATCAATAACTCTCGCAACCGAGAGAACCCGTAGAGTAGCGTAGGTGAATAACTCTCCCGCAACCGGGATGAGCATAGTTAGTCCTTTCCGTTCCTTTGCAATCAGTGAAATAAACCGTCAGTTGCGGTATCCATACCGCAACCGACTGTGGTCGGGGCGGGTCAGTCCAGCGTGGCACCACGCCAGTCCTGCGTGTCACCACGTCCGTCCAGCGTGTCGATCGCGTGGGATCCGTCCCCGTGCCAGTGTCAGTCCAGGTCATGTCTGTCAGTACTTTTGTCAGTCCGTAGGATAGCTCAGATTTTGGTCATAAATTCCCTTAATGGACATTAATCATACCGTAATCATTTGCCATCAACCACATTCCCTCCGCCGTCGAGTCCGCCCATCTCCCCATGACGCCGTCAGCAACTGACAGATTACACACAGGCCGGCGATTGATCGCACGATTATCGCAGGCAAGAAAGATAGCAAGAATTAATTGCCGTTATGGAGTCTCATCAACTCCGCGCGTGCCAGCAAATGGCCCAATTTGCATGAAGGCTATCAGCAAGAGGATGTCAGACCAGTTAAATTCGGAAGTTGCAGCACCTCTGGAGCATTCGCAGTATCAGAGCACGTAGCACCCCGAAAGAAGTTGCAGAAGAATCGTCCAAGTCTATCAGAGACGCGCCAAGATGCCGAGAGCTGTTCTCTCAGTTCCTGAACCAGCATTAGATAGCAGAATTCACCGGGTAGAATCACTGGTCGGCAAGTATGACAATACACCCTGCATGGACGCTAACTTGTCCGACCCGGCCGAGTTTCCTCACCTCCATTGGCAGGTATTCATGGAACACCAGTACACGCCCGGGAGCAGCTCTAGCAGCCGAATGCGGGAAGAATTCCGGGGTCTACAGCAGTCAACTTTGATGAATTTGAGAAGTCTTCCTGTCTTTGGAACCACCGGCCCAGTTCTGCAATGTACCCGGTTCCTCCTCAGTCGGGTGCAGAATGGGTCCCTGTGGTTGAACGAAGAAATTCCGATACATGCAGCAGACATCCATCGGCTTACAGGGCTATCGCAGACTGGTTCCGATGTCTCCTCTGCGGGCCAGACATCCTCCAAGCGAGCCCGGAAGTCGGCGGAGGCCGACCTCTATACCAAGTATGGCACTCGCCGGGGTGGCAAAGGTGCCAAGATTGATTTGATAAATGTATCACAAATCAGGTTCGCTTGCTACCTGATTGCTAGCAAGACCATGCGCCATTACACAAAGGGAGAGTGCACTCTGGACACAATTTCCATTGCCGAGCACTGCGTCCAGGGAGCCAGGTTGAATTGGAGCGCGTTTGTGTTGAAGGAACTCTTCGCGGCTTGCGAAGACAATTACAAACAGACTACCAGCTTCATCTATGGGTACTTGCTGTTAGCGTTCGCCATGTGGAAATGGCATCTACCCCCGATCCGGCCACCGGCGGAGATCACCGCGAGCCAGCCGCTCGCAATGAGATATTCCCCCTGGCAGTTGTCCAGGGACCCCAGCAGCAAGGAGGTGAACGCAGCAGTGTTCCGAGAATGGTATGGGATGATGACCGATGTGGTCACTTCCCAGCAACGGGTGCCCCGAAACCTGTTGGATGAATACAGTGAACAGGTGTGGTTTGGCGTCAGCCACAACCACACTTTCATCCGACCGACTTGTGTACCGCACCATACTTTTCATATGGCGCCCTTGCGCTTCCAGCTGAATGATAGTGTCTTCCACAGGGAGGTTTCTACATGGCCGGGGGTTGTCCAACACGTTAGCGATGGAGTTCTCCGCTACAATTTTGATGGGATGCGGGCTGCACAGCAGCCTGCCGCGACCAGTGCCGGGGGATCTTCCCAAGTTGCGGTGGCGACGACCACAGATGCAGCGGGGACCGCAGCGACCCTGCCCGAATCGCTGGTCCCCATCGTCGAGCATTTCAACGACCAGGCCCGGAGACTCAACGTGGTAACTCAGGTTGTTTCTAGTGGCGCCCCTATCTTTCCTTCTTTTAATGAATTTCGTATTAATCGGTCCCTTGGTCTCTCCAACACCGCCCCCCTCACTTCCCCCATTCCCACTCCCTTGTTCACTTCGGCTACCCCCCTCATCACGACAATGGGTGAACCGGGCCCTGAACCTGATTCCGTTGACCCACCTCCATCCAAGAGGGCCCGCACTACGGCCACGGATCCCGTGGTGGATCTTACGGAGGATGATCCACCAGCCACGCCGCCCACAACCACTTTGATTCCGGAGGAACCGCTGATTGATCCAGCGGATTTCCTCAACCTTCGTTTCCCTCGCACCTTGTTCACTCCCTCTACCGCCCCCTCCACCAGCCGTCCCCAGGCCACCTCCCCCAATCCGTCCAATTCATCAGCCACTGTGTCCGATTCTTTGATCCGGGAACTTTTTGGCGGTGACCACGGGGCGGAGGTTACCTCCAGTACTGCAGCCGTGGTACCACCTGTTGACCCTGTAGCCACATCCCGGGATTCTCTTCCAACTATATCTGTCCAGCAAGCCACAGTTGGGGCTGATTCAGCCGCCCCTTCTACAGAGCAAACCACGCAGCAGGACCGGCCAGAGCCTGATATGGCCACTTCGGTGCAACAGCAGACGCCGGTCCATCCTCCAGAGATTTCAGGCCGAGCAGCGGCCATGGGCCATTCTTCGCAGGAACAGACGCCCGAGCAGGGGGTACCCAGCACACCAAATGCTACACATTTGAGTCCAGCACAGTTGTACCTGCTCATTCAGCGGGCGGCCCTTAAAGCAGAGTAGATTCACGACGAGCTACAGCGGAAGTGCACAGAGCAGCAGAATCAGATCACGGCGCTTACTGAACAGCGCGATCAGTTGCAGCAGGCGAAGACCTACCTCCAGTTGCAGGCCAACATTGTTAATCAGGCGCTCTCAAGCGTCTGGCCGGAGGCACGGGCTCGCCATGCCCCAATCCCTGCTCGCATAGAAGAGGACAGCATCGCTCTACAGGCTCACAAGCTCAGGGAAGTCTTTACTGTTGTTTGCAGAGAAAACCAGGAGTTACAAGCGGCGTTAGCCGCACGGCCCACCCTTCTAGATCCACCCGCTGACCATTCAGGACAGGTGACTGCTAAACAAACGCAGGCAGTCAGTATGCAAGCCACTCTGCATTCCACTACAGCCGCAGCTTCTGCCCTTCTGAGAAGTCTACAGGAATGCTCGCTCGCGCTAACAGTCAAGACGCAACCCATCACTGCCCAGCTGTAACAAATCTCCAACGAAATTCGGGCGACCAGGGACCCTGCAAGGTTGGATCAGCTCTACACGCAGTCGGACGAGCTGGAACTTCACATGCAGATGACTGAGGCCGAATCAGCAGCGGCCAAGCACGTCCTCCGGGAGATTCGTCCGGGCATTCGCACCCATGCTGACGCTATGCACCAGCTGGATGCCGAGGCCGAGTCCCAGCTCGCCACTCTGTTCGGGGCTGCCCCGACGCCCATTGACGAAGCCGCCGCCAACCGCATCTCTCAGGACGCCGACTTGCTGATACAGGAATGGCAACAAGCAGTGGCGACCTTCACAGAGCTTCGAGATTCAGCACTCCGCCGGGTCCCAGAGTTGGGGCCCTTGTTTGAACCAGCAGGTGGCGGAGTACAGCAGGAAAGGGTGGCGGAAGAAGGAACAACAGAGCAGGGCGCGGAAGCCAGCAGCGGGATGGAAATAGAAACTGTCATTTGTGATTGACTCGCGGACGAGTCAAAGAATTGTGGTCGGGGCCTGTTGGGGCCCTTGTTTTTGTTTAAGTTTTGAATTTTCGGCCAAGACATTTTGAACTTGGACTCTTTTTGAGTTGCAGAAGAAATACACATAGCTAACGCGACCGCGCCGCAGCGACCAGGAGTTGCGGAGCTACCAAGGTGGCGCGGAAGCAATTGATAACTGGAGATTGAACATAGATAAGTACAGATGAAAGAAATACAGCAGAAAACAGAAAGAGGAACATGCAGACATCAGAAGAGAAGTCGGGAAAAGCCAGAGTGAAGACACAGAGAAGCCGCCAGTCGCGACGAGCGGGTGAATAAAAGGGCGATCACCCGGCTGAAGAAAGGAGTTAGAGGTTATTGTTATTGTTGAGGGTTGAATGGATGCGCAGAACAGCCGCAGAAGGGTCAGACCTGTTCTTTCTATGGACTCCTACCTTCTATGTTCTTCCCCTCTGTTCTCAAACCCATCTGTATCTGACTTGCGACTTATCAGAGAAGAAAGCTATGTAACCATGTATTCGGCCAGAAGAATAATATAAGGAAGGATTGCTGTCTCTATGCGTTGTTACTGTGTTCTAATGTGTTTTACCGCTTTAAAAATTCTAAGTTGCGACTGTCTGAATGCTTAATTAGAGATCTTGCATGTGTGTCTTGATATATGTGATGGATACAATTTCTTTCTTTGGTTGCGGGTTTATTCCTTACCAGTGATCTCATCCCCTTATGCATGTGGTCGCGGCACGCCTCGGGTGAGACGCACTGCTCTCCAAGAGCAGGGTGAAAATGCCGGCGTGTTCCTAGACTACACCGGACCCCTTGTTGGCCACTACTCTTGAACCTGGGTCTTGCCCGCGAGACCTGACTTTTCGCCAACATTCCATCTAGTACAATTTCAACTAGACTCCCGACATTTGAAGAACAATATTTTCCATCTTATTATACTCCTCATGCTGGGGGAAAACCTATGGTCACCCATTTGGATAGTACTTCGTCATTATTCGGTCATCCTAATGTCAGAATGAATGTTTGTCAGTGGCAACCCACTCTACCCATCCAACCACAAACGGTTGTGCAATCATATCAACCGGTTCAACTTGTTGCACCCACATCTACTCCACTTGTTAATACACCCTTACCCCTATTACAGGCTCAAAGTTTTGTACCTCAACCATCTCAGGTGGGTCCTTCAACCCAATACCCTCAAGTATTAGGCCCTCAGACTCCAACTCCTTCGACTGGTTTACAACAACCACTTGTATCCGAAATTATTTATTCACAAGCTGGATTACCATATTATGGGATGTCACAACCATAACCAGGTTATACCTATTCACAACATAATCCAGGATAATTCTAGTTTGGTTTATAATCTTGGTGGAAAAACCCCTTGGCAGCCACAAGCGCACATTCCACAACCCTCATTTCAACAAGTAGCGTACCCAAGTTTTGGTCAATAGAATCCTCTAGTGCTTGCTTATAAAAAAAACTCCTATCTAGGTTACCAACGATAAATTCCTTATGTTGGTGCTCAAAGGCTTGTTGCCCAAGCAATTCCATCATACCCTGGCTATGCTCAACCTGACTTAAATCGACGGTTTCCCTTTGTTGCAACTTTAGAGTTACCGGATTTATACCGGCTTACCAATTATCTAATCAACTATGCTCCTTGGTGGATGGTGATACCTCATAAAATTACCCTCGGATATTCCTAAGTTCAATGGAAACCTTGGGGAAGACCCGTCGACGCATGTTATGACTTATCATTTTTGGTGTTCATCTAACTCCCTAAATGATGACTCTGTTCGACTACATCTTTTCTGGCGTACGCTCACTAGTCTGACCGTGAAATGGTACATTGAGTTACCAAGAGCTTCATTTGATAATTTCACTTCCCTAGCTACTGTCTTTTTGACCCACTTCTAGTTACCCATACGATATGAAACTGGAACGGAACTCTTGACCAATTTTAAACAGACTAATGCTACTCACATTTCTGATCATATTCATGAGTGGCGTCATCGTCGTAGAATGGTTGAGACATTTTTTCTTGATCAGCTCCTTGCTGAGTGGTTCATTTTGTCCCTATTACCATCTATAACTGAGGATGTGGCTAAGGGTGGCGTCTTCATTGAAGAGTAGGTCATTTCTTGTGCCCAGTACTTAGATTTGATTTATACTCAGTCTGGCACGCTCTACGAGAAACTTCCCAATGCATCACAATCTAATTTTAATGTTCCTTCTCCATCTAAGGACTCTCATGTGACAACGGTATGATCAGTATTGCAAGTGCACATCACTCTACTGCATCTGATCCTGCACCTTCTTCCAAAATTCATGTTGTGTCATTTGACAAAGGCAAAAGTGACAAGCAACCCGAAAGTAAGAAAAAGGGGAAATCAAAGAAAAAGAAAACTTATACCCTGCAGGAAATATCATTTTATCAACAATATAGAAATCGGAAACCTCATTACCCTTTCATAATCTGTAATGAGGATCACTTTGTTCGAGACTATCCTCACCGCGCCGAATTCTCAAAATTGATCAAGACCTCACATGCATCTGTTGTGTTGACAGATCCATTTCCGAATCTAGACACGAATTTGGTTGCTACAGATCCTGCTTCTAGTTCCCAAGTACTTATGTTATCTGTTACGAAGCGATTAACTGATGTTTTGGTGTCAACACGTAATAAATATTACGGTAGTCAGGCTACTGATCAACATACTACCTCGACCATGAATCCATCTACGGAATCAATACTGCCAATTTCTATTCTTGAATTGACAATAAAGCCACCGAAGGGAGTTGTCCATAAATCGACATTCAATCCTCGAGCCCGAGCTGCTCAAAATTATAATATAGTTGAAGATTTGGCTCAATCCCCTTTAACTATGTCGATGCTTGAGGTACTTCAAAATTTTCCCTCTCAGAAACAGGATTTGTTGTCGACAATTGGTGGAATCGATCTGACATATTCCAATCTTGTAGTCTTTAACCATACGGGCTATGTGCCGCAATTACTAGTAGAATTGGCATTCTCCATCCAAGTAAATGTTCTCAATCACCTCGTTCATCATACTATTATTGATGAGGGATCATCTACGTGCATTATGTCTCTAAACTATTGGAAGTCACTTGGATCGCCGCGCCTATCTCAATCACCTACGACGTTGAAACCTTTCGACGGACGTACATATAAGCCTTGTGGTATCATCAATAAACTGCATGTTGAACTAGGGGGAAAAACAGTAAATTTTGAAGTTGAGGTTGTTGGCGGACCCCTTGATTACAACATTTTACTTGGAAGGCCATAGGCATATGCTATGACTGCAATCATCTCTACATATTTTATAATGATCGCCTTTCCACATAAAGGTGTTATCAAAGTCATCAATCAACTATCCTTCTTTGCCTACAGTTCCCAGGTAATTGGAAGCGTTCCGTTAGTTCACGCACCCCAACTCGCACTTCAGAACATTGGTGTAGGAATCTTAAAGCATTCTTCCCTCATGGGAACCTTTGCATTACTGCCGCCTCCGACATTAGTAGAAATTGCAAACATAGAGACTTGCTACATGATATTTTCCACTCCATCTGGCTTAAGGAAGATTACGGGTGATTGTGAAGGTTTTACATTGGATGAATTTCGTCCGCCCAACCCAATTGAGCTGGCATAGAAATCAATCTACATGGCTTGGGCAGTGAATCTGAAATCATCATCGCCGGTCGTTTGGGTTGATCGTTCATTAGATTTTGGTACTCCATCTGATCCCTTTTCATCCACTTTCTTAACA
The DNA here is from genome assembly GCA_034641835.2 of Pinus albicaulis. Taxonomy (NCBI): domain Eukaryota; kingdom Viridiplantae; phylum Streptophyta; class Pinopsida; order Pinales; family Pinaceae; genus Pinus; species Pinus albicaulis. The sequence continues at coordinate 480,124,792 of CM076579.1, forward strand.
TATGAGAATATTGTGGAATCCACGACGCCAGAAGGAGAACCATGGGAATATCATCATCATCGCTCCCATCTTCAAGATTACGAAAGAGATAATCTTATTGAACTATATCACCCATCGATCAAAACATTCTTTTTGAATTCTTTTCCCATTAATACAATCGAATCTGAGTGAAATTTATCAAATATTGAAGAAACCATTTCTATCTATATTTCGACCAAACCCAGTGTTGTAGAAAACATTCATGTCGGCATGTATTTTTCTCCATCATAACTCAAAACTTATCGCTCTCTCTTTCATGAATTTAGTGATGTATTTTCTTGGTCTTACGAGGAAATGTCAGGCATAGATACTAGTATCATTGAACACACCATTAACATGTACCCTGATGTCAAATCAGTACGTCAACACCTTCATCCTGTTCATCCAATGAAGTTTGCTGCCATTAAAGAAAAATTTGAAATTTTTGTGTGTGCTGGTTTCATTTACCCTGTTCCGCTTACTGATTGGGTTTCCAACATATTTCCTATCATGAAAAAACAAGGGACAATGAGAGTGTGCATCGATTATCAGGATGTCAATCTTGCTTGTCCAAAAGACAACTATAATACTCCCTTTATCGACCAGATTATTGACGATTGTGCTGGATGTGAAATATTTTCGTTCATGAATGGATTTTCTGGCTACAATCAAATTAAGATCCACCCAGAGGACCAATATAAGACAACATTCATCTGTCCCTGGGACACATTTGCTTATCGAAAACTCCCATTTGGTTTCAAGAACGCTGGGGAAACATTTCAGAGAGCAATGGATTATGCTTTTAATGACATCAAGCACATTTTTCAACCTTATCTAGACGATTACCCGCTCATTCACGGAACCAGACTGATCACCCGATGAATTTGAGAGCTATATTTCTACGCTTTCGACACTAAAAAATATGCCTCAATCCACATAAATGTGTGTTTTGTGTTGGTTCTGGTCGTTTGCTAGGATTTTTAGTCTCAAATGAAGGAATTCGAATCGACCCACTGGAGGTCCAGGCTATTCTTGATTTTCCTGCGCCATAAAATTTGCCTCAGTTACAGAAAATTCAAGGAAAGGCTAACTTCCTAAGGAGGTTCATACCCAACTACGCTGAAATGGCTAAAGGATTTACTCGGATCTTGAAAGAGGGGATTACCTTCCATTGGGATAATGTTGCACAAGCTTCTTTTCATGTTGTCAAGGATACACTTGTCCGAGCGTCATTAATGTATCCCCCCAATTATCAGAGTGATTATTTCTTATATATCGTCGCGACTGATACGAACATTGCTATGGTATTGGTCCAAGAAGAAGATGAGATAGAACATCCGTTATATTATTTGAGTTGTAATCTCAATGATATGGAAGTGAAGTATTCATACGTCGAAAAGATCGCCTTGGCGGCCGTTCAAGCTGTCCAAATATTTCACCACTATATCCTGTTCCGAAAGACCATTGTCATATCGAATTGCAACCCCATTACTTACATTTTATCACGTAAATTTCTGGGGGGCAAGTATTAAAAATGGATTGTCATTTTACAGGAATTTGATTTGGATTTAATCAAATCCAAGTCAAAGAAGTCTTTAGTTTTGGTTAAGCTTCTCTGCGACCTTCCCTTTGACAGTACTGCTACTACATCGGAACCATATATTCCTGATGAGTCTTTGTTTCTGATAGAATCATTAGATCCTTGGTATGGGGATTTTATCATTTATCTCCAGACCCATACTTCTCAGCTTGATACCTCTCGCTTTGAACAACGACGTATTGGATACCAAGCCAAATATTATCTGAACGTCGACGATACACTTTATCATCGTGATGTCGATGCGATTTTAAGCAGGTGCCTCACTCATGAGGAGGCCAAAAAGGTTTTAAATGATTGCCATGCTGGGGATTTTGGTGGGTACTTGTCTGGATATGCTACCGCGCAAAGATACTCCGCACCGGTTACTTTTGGCCTACCATTTTTTGTGATTGCATCCTTGCGGTTAGAAGTTTCCATGCATGCCAGATATTTGATCGTAAATTCTGCAAAATTCCAGCGCCGATGCATCTTGTTATCGCTGTGGGACCATTTTCAAAATAGGGCATTGACTTCATGACCTGCAACCCTCGTTCGTCTGGGGGGCATGGTTATATTATTGTCGCAGTAGACTAATTTACCAAGTGGGCCGAAGCGATGCCTACATTCAACAACACAGGAAAAACAACTGCATTATTCTTTTTCAATCATGTCATCTCACAGTTTGGTATTTCACAGGCTATAGTCGCAAATCATGGTAAGCATTTTTACAATCACATGATGAATGAGTTGACTGCCAAATTAGGATTGTCACATGATAGTTCTACTCCTTATAATCCACAATCAAATGGACAAGTTGAGGCTATTAACAATATTCTTAAACGAATGCTTCAATGAATGATAGGAGTTCATAAACGAAATTGGCATTTGATCCTGTACTCGGCTTTGTGGGCGTACCGAACCTCGGTGAGAAACGTAATCAGATTTACCCCCTTTCAATTAGCGTATGGTCTGGAAGCTTTCTTGCAAATCCAATGTGAAATATTGCCGTTAAAACTCACAATTTACTTATTACTTGACACCTCTTCTAAAGAAGCGCGTCTTTTTAACCTCATCCATATTGATGAAATGCGTTGTGAAGCCGCATTGGCCAACGAAGCTCTTAAGAGACGTATAAAGGTGTAATACGACAAGGATTTCCAGCCTCGTATCTTCTCAGAGGGTGACCTGGTCCTTATTTATGATCAAGAAACTGATGTAATAGGTACAGTGAAATTTGAGCCGTTACGACATTGCCCCTATATTGTCAAAAGAGTTATTGCTAAGGGTGCCTACAAGTTGGTCGATTATGATGGCATTCCATTGGCACAACCCCGAAATGGGTTGTATCTGAAACGTTACTATGCTTAAACATGAGCATGGTATATAGTTGTATTATATTGTATATATGTTGTTGATTTGCATTTACTGTCTTAGTTTGTTTTTCTAGAGTTTTCTTGAAGTTAGTAATCTGATTTACATTTTATCACATATGTATGAATCTCTGGAACCATTCATTGGGTATGCTAATGGTGCTAGTCGTAGTACGCATAATCTATCCTCTGCAACGTGGGCCATTTTCGCTCCAAACAACGAGTTAGTGTGTTTTCAAGGAATTTGTATCGGTCGATCTACAAACAAAATCGCTAAGTATAGCGCATTGATCGAACTTATCCTTGATGCCATTTCATTTGGTATTAACCACATCTTTATCAGGTTAGACTCACAACTTGTGGTATTGCAACTTATTAGTGTTTATACCGTCAGAAATCCAATAGTGCATCGTGTATTCCTAAGAGTTTGACTTTTGGAAAGACATTTTGATTTCATTCAATATCAACACATTTCCAAAAACTTGAACACATTAACTGATTCCTTAGTGAATTATGTTATAAACAGACATTTGCAACACATGTAAAGACATATTTTCAATTCACATCACATAATTGAATAGGATTGCGCAATAAACATAGGAAAACAATGAAAAAAATAGATAGATGGTAATAGGTTTTTACAAAATTTGTGCCCAAGACACATTGGTCATCTAAACTCAAAATGTATACAAAATGTCAAAAGTAAACTAGTGATGCTCGTGATAACATGCTACTGATCTAGCTATCCTACACAATAACTGCATCCAACGGTTAGGAACGCTAATAGTATGATGCTTCAGCCTCATGGGTAACCCTTCAATTCGGAAATCTAGAATCCTGAGAGTTAACCCTGTATGTGCTGTTGCAGCTCAGCAAGAGTCTCAGCCATATCCAAATCCTGAAGGACTGCTCTCCCGATAGCCCTCTCTGCTGGCTCATCTGCATTCTGCTCTGGCTGTCCCACTGGTTGAACTTGACCTACATCTACATTAAATTCAAACTTTAGTTTAGTCTTGGGAAACATCAAAGTACAAAAACATGTATAAACCTTAGAAAAATAAAAAAAACTTGGTCAAAACATTATTACCAATTGCACCCCATTGAGTGTCGTCTAGTAAAGCCAAATTTGGATCTCCTTGGAAGTCGATGCCTGCATATGAATAATCATCAATGGCGACCATATGTCACCTGAACCAGGCGAAGAATGCAGTCGAGAACACGATGGTTGATTGACCAACATGTCTAGCCATCAGTTCTACCCATCTCTGCATCCTTAGATCTTTAGGGCCAGATATACCCAGTGTCACATGCTGGGGCTGCATCAATGGAATCCGCTCCAAGGCAAAAAAAATCAGGATCGAACCATAGTTGAAATTCTTCTTCCTTCGTCCCTTTTCCTTGGTCAGTTGTTCTTTCATTTGAGAGAGGACAAATTCAACCCAGTTGAAAATTGTTGGTTCTAAGCACTCTGGTGCATACTGCATGTAAGATCTGTTTCCTACAAGTAGTGTAGAGGTACCAACAAGTTTTGCGATAATGAATAGGATGGTCCTCAATGGAAAGTCACGAACATCACATATGTTTATTTTCCCATGCTTACTAGGTTCAGTCCTTGGATTGCAATACTACAATATATAATCTCTTAGTGTCTCTCCTCCAAGAGGAGACCCTGAAAGAGAAATGGGCAGACCTCTCCTCAATAATCCTATGAGAAAATAAATTTCCTCCACTCATATTGGGACCACTTTGTTCCCAATGTGAAATGCCTCTATTGTTGGGTCCCATGAACGAACAAGGAACTCCAATAGTTCCACATTTTGCCTTATACCTAATAGTATGAAGTACTTTAGCAACCCATAGTCTCTGAGGGCTCTTACCATACCCGGATCGTTTAGGGAAATCATGTTATGTTCCTCATGTTCTCTTTCCCTCCATGTAATTGTCATTTTGGTCCTATGAATACCTAAAACACAATCATAAGACTCATAAGGATCTAATTCATCCAAAAAACTAGGCAAAATTTGGGCACACTGCAAGAAAAAAAATGGGAATTGCACCCAATGCACCCCAGGTCAAGGGACAGTGCGTTGTAAGTGCACCTGGCCTTCAATTCGAGTGCACTACAATGCACCTTTCGACATTCAAGGGTGCATTTCCCTATGTGCAAAATAAATTTAACCTAAGGGGCTAAAAACCCTAAAAAATTGCAATGAAATGAAACATAAATTCTATTGAAGGAAAGAGAGGGTTCATAGCTCCAACCTGGATTGAACGGCGAGGAAAATCATCCATAGAATCTGTTGTAATCAAAAGCTGAAGTTCGGAGGAAAAAACTGGTTCAGAGCTCCAAAAGCCAAATGGTAACTTTCAAATGGTAAAAATGAATGGTTAAACTCTTTTAATTAGTCATTTGATTATTTTCAAATAATATTTAATGCTGTGAATATGGTTTTTATTCATTTTTTTCTATGAAATAGGTATTTTTAATCCATTTGATGTTGTTTTGAACAGGTTTTACAACTGATATAGCAGCCTAGTCGTGCACACTTATTCAAGAATGATTTGGCCACAAAGCATACTTTTATCCTTATTTTTCAAGCTTTGATAAAAATGAAAAAGGACTTGAAGCGCACTTTTATCTCTTTTTCCAGCTTCGATAACGACGAAAAAGGAACCCCTGGAGTCTTCTTTTAGCTCTTTTCAGACTCCTATAATGTGAAAAGATTGTTGAGCACTTGTCTTTTCAAGCTTGTAAAAGTAAATGAAACGACATCTACTCAGTATAAGTTTAACCCTTTTTCAGACTGAGATAGATTATTTACGAAAAAGGAAAACCTTAGTCGAACATGGCTAGGAGGTTCTCTCAGGTTTCATTTTACAATTTTTCGGATCTGAGCAACAAATTTACAAAAAAGGACTCATGGAGTTTCTTTTGTCCTCTTTTTCAAACTCTCTAAATATGAAAAAGGACCGGGCTGTCACTATCATTAGGCTCATTAAAACATAAAATAACGATGGGCTTGTCAATCATGGTAAGAATAAATTTTAATTTATCGCTAGACTTGTTAAATTATTAAATAACAATGCATTCGCCCGAAGGGTTGAATTATCGATCAATCATATGTTATCCTCCTCAATCTTGTTAAAAAATAAAGAGGTACTGGTCGATAAATGACCGGGGAAAATTTGGGAAAGTGAACAGAACACTTTATGGTAGCAGGTCGCTCTTGAACATAACACTTTCACTCCATCATCGTAACTTTTGGTTTTGATAATCTTCTTGACGGTTCATTCATACCTATGGTTCATGATACCTTCACTTCGGTTTTGGGTCAATGCTGCCAACTCATCTCAGTGTCGTCGATATGTTCAAGAGAAGTCATCCAATGAATACTCATACTTCTACAATACTGATAAACCTTCATTTTCATGACAGTCATCCCTGAACATTGCTATATCAAGTCACATTTTGTCTCCGAAATCACTAACCCTCGTTTCGTGATAAAGTTGCTTCTTGTCAACATCATCTCATCATCCAAGAATTTTACTTATAAACATCATCTTCCAGCACCATGAGGCTCGTTACATCATCGACAAGTTCCTCTCTTCTGGACCTTTGACCGAAAGATTTTGTTTGGTGTTCGACATGAAATCATCTATTCACGCCTTAAAAATTGTACTGCAGTACCTTGAGACCCATTAACATCAATGGTGGTTCTCTTGCGTTTGTTAACAACTCACATCATTAGGTGGTAATCAAACGATGTCTTACCATGTTCGATACAAATCATATATTCGCATGGCTAGACTTGTACTCGAACGATTGAGTGAATGAGTTAAGAAGACCTCAGATCTAGTTTCATCCATTTGGGCTGCGATTTCAGGATTTTTGTGCACATCATCTGTATGATGAATTTACATATAGATCATCATCCTAACATGGGCCTATATCTGTAGGCATGTCTGTATTGGTAAACATTCCAATGTAGACGACTTTATGAACTATGTACATGTTATTAGATAGTTTATGTGTTGAGAATGGGAATTCCTATTCATGATCAAGATGAAAATATCATGATGTAATGTATTGTAAGATTGATGCAGGTCATCGCTCCACTCAGTTCCAGCTCATCACATCGTAAAGCATCTCATTCAAATATTATTATTATTTTGACTTCATGCTTTAGGGGGAAGCTGTTATAGGTCAATTTGGGCATCATCCCCCATGACTTAGTGAAACTGGACATCATCCCTAGGACCAATGAAATAGGATCTATCATCCCCTTATATTTCAGTTGCTATATTCCCTAAGAGAAGAACAATTCCGCATAAAAATTCAAATGAAATTTTCTTTGAATTTTAAAGGGTAATTTTGTAAATTGTACATAGAAAGGCACAAGTAAAGAAATAAAAGGAAAATTTTAATTTAAAGGTATATGAAAAGTGTAAACTAGATATTATTAATAATAGTAAAAGAAATTCCATCCACCATCCTCTTTAAAACAAGGAGCAAATTTATATAATTAAGTTTAAGTATAGTGTTGATTTAAAAATAAATAAAAATGATTTTTAATGCATGTATTATTAGCTTTGTCCATCCCTAATATAATTATGCATCAACATGTAGTTGAATTTATATTAATTTAGTCAAATATATCAAATATTTTCCAGTTTTCTAAAGTATAACTTTAAAACTTATTTTGTTATTTTTTTCCATTTATTTTATTCATATTTATTTGTCACGCTATTTGTTATTTATTTTAACATTTTATTGCCCAATGCTTAGTTTAATGAACTACCAGTACAAGGGTTCATCATGTACGAAAGCCTTAGAAAAAGCTATTCTTGACAACAACGAATTATTTTTCCATCGTTCTCTCCATTGAATGAATTTGCAATCAATATTCGCAGATACCTCTATACTTTTGCATAAACACAGAAAACGACAATAAATAATTAAGAGAAAAAACATGGACAGGAACACGATTGTTGTGGCTTTGTGTGTGTGTGTGTGTGTAGTCCAAATGGAGATCTACGAGGAACCTTCTTTGGTAGTTGTCGACTCAACTAATGACTAGATTGAATTTCCCAATAGGAATACGTGGAATAGTAACCGCTAAAGATGAATACATGGGTCAGAGCCGGGGCCATCACCTTTGACATGCTAAATGAGGCGACATGCTAAATGTGTAACAATTAACAAGGAATTAATTATTTGTTCCCCGAGTTAATCATATGCCATTTTTATCTATAAGTATACACCTCTTGCATGTAACCTAATAGTTGTGCTAAATAAATGCTTATAATTTTCTATTTTTTTGGAATTTCAAAGTTATATTATAATAATAACAAATGTTTTTTTTTTTTTCGAACCATATTTAGTGCATTACCATATCAAAAAGCTTGTCATTAGTGTATTATATGAATAAGAAATACACTATTATATTATGAGTTATCTCATTTTGCAAGTGGAAGTGGAAGTAAGTAATTAGATGTATTGTTATTATCAGTTCAAAATTTACATCACATAACAACATAGTTGTGTTACCAATGAGCAACCCAAGCTTCAAAAAGATGAACACTAGTCTTGGGTGCAAGCCAAGGCAGATGGTGCTAATGGTTATTTCTGGCACAAAACTAACAAAAAACGAGCAAATATAAAGCTTCATGGAGGGGGATTTTGAGGGGTTTCTAGTGGACCTACAAAGAAACCTACATGGTTGTACACATGGTAGTCAATGTGTTCAATCTATATTTCCAGTTCTCGGAGGTGGTCGTGCGAATGCCTTAGTTGACGACGAAAACTGTCCAAAGTATCTATGTTATGAAAACAACTCCCAAAATAGAAGAAAAGAGAGATCAAAGCCTTAGAAATCAACCACTTTATGGGAGCAACCTCATTTACATTACATAAATGAAAAATTATTGGATGATGCAAATGAAAAAACATCCTTTCTATATATAAGAGTCCATGGGGTCACAATATAATCCTAGCCGACCTAACAATAATAATGTAAGGGCACAACACTAACAATATGGGGACTACAAGGGTACAACAGTAACAATAAGGGGGCTACACTAACAACAATAAGGGACTACATTAGTAATATAGGGCCCTAACTTTCCCCTCTCCTTCAAAAAAGTGTTGTCCTCAATGCTTGAGTAGTTCTGGATGCTTCTGTATAAAATTCTCATCCTCCCATGTGGAATCTTCAGTGGATAAGTTCTTCCACTTGATGAGATACTCTGAAATGGATCGATTTCGTAGTTGTCGAGTTCTTGTTTCCGTGACTACTTCGGGTTCCAATATGATTTTTCCTTCCTCATCAAGTTCTGGAAATATTGTTTGAGCCGGAAGTTTGTCACCTATAACCTTCTTTAAGCATGCAACATGGAAAACTTGGTGCACTCGCGAAGATGCAAAAGCCTCCAATTTGTATGCCATAGTACTAATCTTTTGCAACACCTTGTAAGTACTGTAGTAATTTGGAAATAATTTATTATATTAGCTTGCTTGAGGGACATTTGTTTGTATAGTTGTAGCCGTAAAAATACCCAGTTGCCTACATCAAAAATTCTCTCGCTGCGATGTTGATCTGCTTGTTGTTTCATTGGATTCTGTGCCAAATTTAGGTTATCCTTTAAGAGTTGGAGAACTCGTTGTTGATGCTCGATGTGAACTTCCGCTGCTTGAACCTTATAATTTTCTCTTAAAGATGATGTGATGGATGGAAGATGATATCCATAAAGTGCCATAAATGGGGTCATTTTTGCTGCAGTGTGGAAGGAAGTGTTATACCACCATTCAGCCAGAGGTAACCAATTGACCCCTTGTGTTTGTTTATCAGATACAAAGCAACGAAGATATACTTCCAAACATTTTTTCACTATCTCAGTTTTCCCATCAGATTGAGGATGATAAGATGAGTTATGAGCTAGTTGAGTACCCAAACCATAAAATAATTATGTCCAAAAATTTCCAGTGAAAATGCGATCTCTATCGCTTACAATAATCTTTGGGTTTCCATGTAGCTTTTTAATTGTTTCCATAAATGCAGTATCAATTGTAGTCACTTTAAATGGATGAGATAATGCACAAAAGTGTGCATACTTGGTAATCCTATCAACTACCACCATGATGACACTCTTTCCTTCGGACTTAGGTAAATCTGTGATAAAATCCATTGAAACCACCTACCAACGTTGATTTGGAATGGATAAAGTTTGTAGTAGACCCGAGGTCTTAATTGTCTCAACTTTATTTTGTTGGCAAACCAAACATTCCGCCACAAACTTTTGAATATCGAATTTAAGGCCATCCCAAAAAAATTATTTCTTCACCCTGTGGTAAATTTTTAAAATCTTGAGTGTCCTCCTAACGGAGAGGTGTGTAATTCCAAAAGAATATTTTGTTTTAGTTGGGAATTATTACAAAGATATAAGCGATATTTGTACCATACAATACAAGGAAAAGACCCTCTAGCGGAGGTTATAAAGGAGGTTTTTAGTGTTATAAAATTAGCCAAAATTGTCAAAAAAACATTTGCTACAACATCCGTTTACGGTTATGGAGGTTTTGGCGGAGCTTTTAACGGAATTTCAACACAACTAAAAAAAACTGGGCGGTCGGAGGTAATTATGGATGTTTTTTTCATCAGTGCACTACTAAGGTGTCAACGCACCGGTGCGTGTCATAAAGAAGGCGACCAGGGGTGGTCGAAGGTGCATGCACCAGGTTGCAAGGTATAAAATCGCACCAAGCGCAGTGTTGGTGATACAACGCATGGGGCCATTCTAATTGGTCTTGGGATTTGTGCGGTCCCCATAGGTTGTCTCAACGCACTGGTACATAGACTTATAGAAACACACCGGTGCACAATATTAGAAAAACACACCGATTGTTCTAATTCATATTGGTATTTGTGCAGTGCCCATAGGTCGTACAAATGCACCGGTGCGTAGTCTCACATAAATGCACCGGTGCACAGTTACGCACAAACGCACCGAGATTTATAATTGGTATTGGTATTTTTGCGGTGTCCATAGGTCGTACAAATGCACCGGTGCATAGTCTCACATAAACGCACCGATGCGCAGTATCGCACAAATGCACCAAGATTTATAATTGGAATTCAGTATTTGTGTGGTGCCTATAGGTTGTAGAAACGCACCGGTGCGCTGTATCATACAAACGCACCGGTGTTCATTTTGTATTTTTTAGAAACATCGACCTATGACAGTGCAATTATTGTGATTTTTAAAAATTCATTAGTCATCAAAAGTCGACACATCTTATAACAATATTCATATTAATTAAATTTTTATTAATGCATTTGAATGTAATGTTTGGATTAATTTGTTATATCATATCATAATTATTGTGATTTTTTAAAAATTCATTATTCATCAAAAGACGACACATATCTTATAACAATATTCATATGAATTAAATTTTTATTAGTGCATTTGAATGTGATGTTTGGATTAATTTGTTATATCATATCATCAAATTTCACATCTCTTCATTATAATATTTAATCATCCATAAATTTAATCAGTGGTGTTATATTTCACAGCGACAATGGAGAACACAATAGAATAAATTAAAACATATTTTATTATATACATATGAATAAGACAACCTTTGTCATACAAAATGGGACAATTATTGGTATCCCTTTTTCTTTCAATTGGGACACTATGTCCATTACATTAAACAAAATGTCTGATTTCACAAACACATATTTCAAAAAATACAACGCCTTGCTTCGATATCCAAACATAGTGATCATAATTCTTCGCTTGAACTGTTGTCACTGCTAGAGCTACTTCCATGACTTGGGTTATTTTCAGGGATGTTTTTTTCGCGGTGTTGATTTTTTTCTTCTTCTTCACCTTCCATATACAAACATAAAAATAAACTGTAATGAGTGTATATACATTGGTGAGAATAATGAAAATTGTAATATTAAATAATATACATCAATGTAAATCGAAAAGAAATGACATACCATAGCAACAATTGACTCATGAACTATACACATTCTTTCAAAACCATGTAGTATGCCATCTTTCAAGATTTCATCTGTTGGCATAGATCCATACTTTGTTTCCTGCAAGTTTTATACCCCATAAAAAATCATATATTTAATATTAAAGAATTTTTTATTTTTTTATTTTTTTTCTCTATTAATTATAGACGAAGCTAAGTAAAACAAGATTGATAAATGCTTACAAATTCCACAATTAATTTTTGATATGCCAACATATACTCACAACCCATATTTAACCCAATGTCAATCAATTCGTCTGATGATTCTTCTTTGTATGTTAGCACCTGTTTGAAGACATTCAATGATGATTTTTATAAAACAACTTAAAAAATACAAAAATGAAATCTAGTTAAGTTGTTATAAGGAAGTAACAATTACTCACAAACTTAGATATCAACCCTTTTCTTCCTTGTCGTCTTGTTTTATGAGCTGAATGGGTTCCATTTTCTTTTATTTTCTATGAGAAAATACGTGAAAATTAATATTTAATGCTAAATTGTTTATTTATTGTACCTATGATAAAAAAATTCAATGATTACATATTAAATTTGAAGCACGTTGTTCTTGAGATGGCTCCTCCTGCGATGCAACTTTGTCCATTTCTTTGACCATCTCCTTGTACACCTTTTTGGACATTCCTACTAGCATATTTCTGATATCAACTCGTTCATCTTTTGAGATTTTTATAACTTGAAATGTAACATGACAATAAACTATTTAATTTTTATATTGATATATGAAAAGTAAATATAACAAAAGGGATATTTATAAATAATTCTAGACAAACATTTAAAGGAATATTACTTTTTCATTCCTTCTTTTTTGTTGTTGTACGTTTTTTCTATTAAAATTCTGACATGTCTCATTGACCAATTCTCTGGAAACTCTTCTTGTAGTTTAGATAAAATTTGGTTCTTGGAATCATTAGATTGATTTTTGTATTGTAAGTGGAAATAATTTCTATACATTCGTTCAACTAGATCCCTCAAACTTTTGTAAAAGTTTTTCCCCCTTTCGTTAACCTCAAACACCACTCTAGATGAGCTAAGGAGAAATTCATTTTCATTTGCATGTTTTATTTTTTTATTTTCTTAGAACAACATTCATTTTCTTAGTTGTTGGTCCCTGTAGAACATTAAACAGATGTGAATTAATAGATTTTATGACGCATGTTATCTAATAATTTTAAGTATATTATTAATGAAAATGAAAAAATGAAACTCATATTGGATTGATAGTATTTTTTCATTCACCTGATTCATCCTTTTGCAATTTTTCCATCAAGATTTTACACTCTTCTGGTCCTAGATCAGAAATAATATTATCGAGCTTTGTCATTTTGTGGCTTTGCATGATACACAGTAAACACTACATATTAGTTAAACTTACATATAGTTCAAAAATAATAATTTTTGTAATGAATTTACAAAGAACTTGTCTTTTTTTATTTTCTTGATGTGTTATCAGTATTTTTTTTACTTGATTTCTTGTCAACCATTTCTTTATCAATATGAAACCTATACCATATCATTCATTTTATAAATAAATTGTCAACTTTTCAAGTAAAAAAGAAATTCTCAAGAAACTGGTGCGCCATTCGAGGTGTAGGCACCGACATTGGTGCGTGGTGGTCTTATAAACGCACCGCCAAAACATTATAATACACCGTATGATGCTCTATGTAAACAAGGAGAACATGTGTGTTACATGTTAACCATCACACTGATTAACACATAAAAAATAATAAAAATCGTCCAGTGTTAGTTTTTGTAGCATCAACGCCCCGCGCAAACAAGAGACCACCATACGATGCTCTTTGTCAACTAGGAGACCCGGTGCGGTGCATTATATGTTACATGGTGCATCGATTAACAAATTTATTTATTTATTTATTTTTTTTTTTTTTTTTTTGTGAAACAGCACGTGTGCGGTGCGCCATAATGAAATAGCGCACCGGTGCCCTATTTTACATATGGCGCACTGATTAAAAAAATTGTTTTTAAATTTTTTATCACACAATACTTGCACGGTGCGCTGGGATAATCCAGTGCACCAATGCGCTAGGTTACGCTGGGTGCACAAATAATTTTTTTTTTGTTTTTTAAAAATTCACGCAAGGGGCGACATGGATTGGGATCCGATTATGCAAGTCATCCCGTGGGTTGGATGTCATAGGCCTATATATAGCAATACAAACCTTATAAATCTAAAATGAAAAGCCCTAATTCTAAAATCACAGAAACAGGGAGAAGAAAGGGCAAAAACAAAAAGAATGAAGGGTTTAGGGTAAAAATGGATTTTATTTTATTTTTTATTTTTTCTGAAAATGAAAAAAAAATTGAATTTTTTTTCTTACTGCGTAAAAAAAACTAAAGAAAAAGTAAAAAAAAACAATAAAATTTAATCACGAGATCGTTTGAAATTTTATGCTATAGGGTTTGAATCACCAGAGGTTTGGAATTCCGATTGTCTGAAAACTTCGGTTTGAACGTATTTTGCTACTCCATAGTGCTCTCGTGCTCTCTTGCTCTAGGTATGTCTCCTGCAAATATCTGGCTGAATGTTTTTGCAAAAATAGTGAAATAATGAAAAATGTTTAGTATTTAAAGAATTCTTTTATGAAATTAGATTTTCGAAAATATTTTTCCGCCCATTTTTCAATTACCGCTTTTTTTTCACTTAAAGAAAATATAGCTGTGCTTTTTTTATTTGCGGTTATTCGTCACCGGTGCGTCACTTAATAACACCGCACCGATGCGTCTGTTGATAACACAACACTGGTGGGCAGTAACTAAAATGCACCAGTGCAGTTATCTGTACATTAGCACCGATAACAAGAAGTCCATTTTTAAGGCACCGAAATTAATTTTAGGTGTGTACACCAAAATTTATTGTTGATTTTTGTCAAATGCACGGAGAAAATATCATAATTATATTGAATGGACAATTCTTTAAAATCCAACTCGTTCCATAATATTTTTCAAAGTCCATCGCGGAGTTCTCCCTATCCATCTCGAGACGTAATATTTACTTCATATTTTATTTATATTTTCATTATCTAATTGAATTTATGTTTTTTATCCATGCCAATCATAAAGAGCTTAGTTAAATTTATCGTGTATAAAAATTTGCAGGTTAATGCAGATTCAGAATCGAGTTCAGATGCACAAAATATTCAAACAGCTCCAAAACGTCGGAAGCTCTTATCAGGAGCAGCATACTGCAAGGCACATTTGGTAGATGTAAATGAACAACCGCTTCACCCTGCGAATTGTAACAATATTGCATCTTCTAGCCACAATCTTGGGACAATGATGGTAATAATTATAATTGTTTGGTATTTTGATTAATGTAATTATTTCAATATCAAACCAATTAATCATGCAATATTGTCAATGTGCTTACTAATTGATATCATATATTTTGTACTAATCATGTTCAATTTTTTTTAAAGGATTCTAGTGATGATGAGCGACCTACCTGCCATCTTCAGTTTCACCCCACGACAATGTCAAATCGAGAGAATATTGAATCAAGAGAAAAAATCGAATAGGAACGATACCAAGATTGGTTGAATCAACCACCGATTCAATTCCCACTACATCCAGATTCACCAAATAGGAATGACTACATCAATAGTAGTTCTTCACAAGTTGGCAATGGAGGCAATCAAATAGAGGTTGGTATGGATGATTACTTAAGGGATACGACTGCCATGGATACAATGTTGTTAGATGTATTCCAAAATGATGATTAGCTAGGGGATGATGCTCATATCGCTGACACCTTTTTCAAAAGCCTTAAATTTGCTTCCACCACCCCTCTCTTTGGACCTGGCGGTCAGTCAAAGTCTACCCAGTTGGGGACAACGATGTTACTGTACAACTTGAAAGCAAAGTTTGGCTTGTTGAATGCAAGTTTCTCGGAAATTTTGAAGTAAGTTACCATAAAGTCCTCCCTTATATAAATTTGAGAAATATAATCAGTACACAATGAAAATTACAAATGGTAAATTTTATGAACGTTAATAGTTTTATCGGAATTAATGTACATTTATTAATATATTTTTCCATGATCACCAACTACAGGTTATTGAAAGATAAGGTTCTTCCGAGTGATAATGTCTTGCCCGGTAGCTGTGAAGAGGTAAATAAATTGTTGAAAATGTTGGGTGTTGAGTACATATCATATCATGCATGTCCAAATGATTGTATTCTATATAGAGGAGAATATGCAGAAAAAGAGATATGTCCGAAATATGGGCATGACAGGTATGATAAATAAAAAAAGAAGGGTAAATCACATACTTGTATTCCTTTTAAGATATTGAGGCACATGCCTATAATCCCAAGGATTCAAAGGCTCTTTCGTTTCAAAGAATTAGCTATGTTGCAGGGATGGAATGCCTTACACAAAAATGAGTTGGGAGTTATGCGAATCCCAATTGATTTAATAGCCATGAAGCATATAGAGGATACATGGCCCGAAAAATTCAAGGATGAAGTGCGAAGTCTACGACTCAGCATAGCCATGGATGGTGTCAACCCATATTCCCTCCAGAACACCAACTATTATGTTTGGCCTGCAGTAGTGATCAATAAAAATATCCCCCCATGGTTGTTCGTGAAGAATGAACATATTATGTTGGCTCTCATAGTCCCTGGTAGAAGACAAGTGAAGAATATGGATGTTTACTTACAACCACTGGTAGATGAATTAAAGGAATTATGGGATGGGATAAATGTATATGATGTATCAAGGCCCATCGCAGCAGAGAGGAGTTTTACGGTGTATGGCATATGTGCTTACACGACACATGATTATCCAGGCTTAGGAGTTTGCTCTAGTAAAGTACATGTTTAATTTATTGATTTGTTTATATACGTAACAATGTTATTTCACATATTAGTTATTTAATTTGTTGTAATTGTTTTGATCTTCATGATATTGTTTAATGTGCCATGCATATTAATTGTATACAATAATCTCGCAGGTCTTGTAACAAAAGGATATTTTGGACCTTCTCTGAAAGTTAGATGGTCCAAGGACCTACAAAAGCCAGTGTATGATTGCTCCAGGGTATTCCTCCCGAATGAACACCCTTACATAAGAGAAACATCCACTTTCAATGGTAAACGAGAGAGAACCCAAAGGCCTCTAATAACGACACCAGCTGAATGGCTTAGAGAATATGAGAGAGAGAAGGAGGAGTTCATAGAAATGTTCGATTCAAATGGGGAGCCTATGTTCGATGATCCAAAATTCTTCGACACCTATGTTGAGAAATTTCCCATTGGGATGAAAATGAAATCTATCTTTTATAACCTCCCATATTGGGAGCATCTTAAGATTACCCACTTATTATATCCCATGCATATATTTAAAAATGTTTCATCTTCTTTATGGAGGAACATATCATCAAAACAAAGTGACACATTGAATGTTAGGAAAGATCTTATTACTTCAAAAACTAAAAAGAAACATTGGCCAATACGACTAGAAAGTACAGGATCAGAGGTAGGCGCTGGTCCCTCTAATTCATGGTATTTCAAAGAAGGCGATGTCCCATGGATTTAAAAAAAATATGATCTTTCTTTGGCAAAGGAAGTTATAATGGGTGTGAGGGTGCCATCTTCATATGGGTCTTCAGTACGACGATGGTTCACCGTGGATGACCATTTGTCGGGGTTGAAATCACATGACCATATGAATCTTCTAAGAGTACGTATAATGTCAAAAGCATGATTTTATTATTTGTTATATTAATAAAATTTATCCCATGCAAGGATCATAAAACATAACTAATTTTGTATATTATTGCACATGTTTATAACTTTGCAGTGTCATTATCCTTTGTTCGTGCGTGGGTGTGTGAAACATGAATTCCCTCAAGAACTAGGATGTGCCATATCTAAATTATCTGCATTTTTACGTCGGATCACGTCAAAGGATATTCATGTGGCTAGCATTCCACGGTGGCGTCAAGAGATAGTTGAGATTGTTTGTATGTTTAAGAAGGAACTGTCGATGAGTTTCATGGAATTGTAGGTTCATCTTCTAATCCACCTAGTAGATGAGGTTGAATTAGTTGGGGTGGTTTCTTGTCGTTGGATGTTCTTCTTAGAGAGGTATATGAAGAAATTGAAAGGTTTTGTTCGACAAAGGGAAAAAACCGAGGGGTCTATGGCAAAGGGGTACATATCGTATGAGTCTTTCTATTATGCTAGTGAGTACATCAAGTAGATCGACAACATACCAGGTGCGGTGATTTGGGACGATGAAAGGGATGAAGACAAAAGAGAAGGGGAGTTGCTCCAAACGAGTGGAAAAAAGCGCTTGATAAAGAATAAGTGACTTATAATTTTTCAAATTTACACAAAGTAAATATTCATGTTAGACTTCGATATAATGTATATTTTGATCTCTATGTACTATATAATGTCGGTTTGATTTCATCAGCGAATGCAAAAATTGAAGCAATCAATAAATTTGTTCTTTACAATTCTGAAGCGACACAATCGTGGGTCGCATTGTCCGAACAAAAGAGGATGAAATGGGATAGTGACAGGAAATAATTCAGAAGGTTGAATGGTAGAAGTGTGCCTTATCCCAATCACTTAAAAGAAAATATGCCAAAAATATGCCCCAAAAGTTGGGTTGCTAACCAAGTTAGAGAGAAATACGATGCAACCAGTCGTTGACCGCGTGCTGAAGAGGATGCGCTAAACGTAGGGATTGGGTGCAACAACTTGGTAATAATATATTTAATTTATATGTAAATTTGAAACTTAATAATGCACCTTTAAAATGTAATTACATCTATATTTCATATTTTAACTATTGAGTTATTATAAGACACATGACACTATGATTTTTTTAAAACTTTTTTATAATAGGTGCATTTGTTCCCATCTATGTGGGCATATGGACATCGAAAATGCCAATGCTGGAAACATCACACAAGACTATGGAGTGTAAGTCGAGTTCGATCAATCTAGTCGATCTAGCCACCGTGATCAAAACCTAGTACGAAGGACGTTAGGTTACATCGGAAAGATACAAGAGATCATTGAAGTGGATTTCTCTTCTTTCCAATGTGTTATTTTTAGGTGCAAGTGGTGGGACACCTTTGATTGGAATATTGTAAAGGAAGATCGCAATAGAAGTTTGATATGTATCAACTCAAGAAAGATGTGGGATGAAGCTAAGGAGCCCTATGTTTCCCCTAAACACTGCAACCAGGTGTTTTTTACCCAGATGTGTTGGATAGGGATTGGTGGTTCGTATTGAGACATGACCCTAGATCAAAACATATTTTTGAGAACAATAGTGTTATCATGCCATGCGAGCTGGAAGATAATGAGGGTGATCATGAGAACCGAGAGTGATATGGTACATGTGTTATTTCATCAATATTTGTACTTTTTAAGATGGTTTTTTTGAAACATTATAATATGTATTTGAATTAATTGGTAATTTGCATTGTGTTAATGTTAAAATCAATATTTCACTTCATAATTTGCAATTATGTTGATCTAAAAAACAATGGCGTACTTTATAAAGTTCTTTTTTTTGTATGTAAGATCATAATAAAATAATGATAATTCTGAAGTACATGAATTTATTTGCATTATTTTCTAAACTTTATTATTTATTATTTTACAATTATTTAAAATTTTACAAATTTACAAATTTAAATTTTTTAATAAAATCATTTCACATTAATACAATTAAAATTTTACAAATATTTTATATACAATTA
Source organism: Pinus albicaulis (assembly GCA_034641835.2). NCBI lineage: Eukaryota > Viridiplantae > Streptophyta > Pinopsida > Pinales > Pinaceae > Pinus > Pinus albicaulis. The sequence continues at coordinate 480,144,574 of CM076579.1, forward strand.
CAATTAAAATTAGAATTAGAATTAGAATTACAATTAGAAATAGAATTACAATTACAATTACAATTTTACAATTTCACATACAATTACAATTTTAGAATTTTACATAGAATTACAATTTTACAATTACAATCATTTCATAGTAATATAATTAAAATTTTACAAATATTTTACATAGAATTAGAATTAAAATTTTACAATTTCACATACAATTACAATTACAATTGCATATTTCAGAATTTTACATATATACAATTACAATTTTACAAATTTACATATATACGTTACAATTACAATTTTAGAATTTTACATACAATTACAATTTTACATATATACAATTAATTAAAATTACAATTATAATCATTTCACAATAAATTAAATATTACAATTACAATTAAAATTTTACATACAATTTCAATTACAAATACAATTTCAATTTTAGAAGTTTACATACAATTAGAATTACAAATATTACAATTTTACAATATCATGATCATTTAATATTAAATTAATTAATAAACATCACGATCATGATAACCATCGTACAAACATCATATTTGACTAAAAAACACATTCAAATTCACTAACATCATCGTGATCATGATCATCTAACAAAACACAATTAGCATTGTATATAATCATCAGAACACCAACATTAGATATACATCTCATGTGAAATAACTGCTATCACATATACATCTATCTGCAAGATGCACATTAAATGAACATATCTTACATGACCTAACAATATACACATCATGATGATCACCAACATGTAAATTAAGTACAACTACAACATAAAAATAAAATACATGGACCATATATATATATATATATAAAACTGAATAATGTCAAAAATATACAACTGTAATATAAATGTCATATATCAGCGGGTGGTACATCATCAATAGCAGTACTAGTCGAGGCCTTCTCAATCAATGGTGCAGCCTCGACACGCTCAGATACATGCTGATCATCATGTTCCTGCTGATCTGGTAGTGGTGTCTCATGCTGATCAGGATCAATTATCGGCTGCTCATCGTGCTGACTTGACATGGTCGATGGTCCAACCTGCTCATGATCATGAGTATTTCTGGATGCTGCAGGCTGTTGACTCGACGTGGCCGATGGTCCTGCCTGCTCTCCATGATGACTGTTGGTTGATGCTTCTGGAGGCTTATCATATGGTGCAATGCGAGGTGAACGATGATCACTCCCCTGATCGTGATCATCAAATGATGCATCGCTTCTCGAGGACTGTCGATCACGTGTTGCATCTCGACCACACCTATAACGTGAAAGGCTCCTCCTCAGCCGCATAACTAAGGTCGTAGCTCCTACGACATGCCGCATCAGGCTGTACATGTCACGTGGCATGCCTCTCCACATATGCACCTTCCTACCGTCGACCTGTATGTCTCCCATAATAGTGGGCCTGACTCCCGCCTCAATAATCAATGCTCAGAGTTGGTCGCCCAACCCCATCCTCAATCTACTATCAAGCCTACCGCGCCTAGCAAAAGGTGGTACTAGCGCACCAGCAGGAGCAGGTCTCTTTGCACCGGCCTCATGATCCTCTGCATCTGGCATATCCTGTTCGTCATCAGGATCCACACCTGGATCATTTGGTGGCGCTGACATGTCCTCGCCATCAAAAAACCTAATGTCTACAAAATATATACAGGTACACAACAATAATTAGACAATTTCATTACACAATTTAATAAAAACAAGTTAAAGAACATGTTAGAATAAATTCAAATAAAATAGTAATATTACCTCTATCATCCGACAAATCATCATCTGTGAAGAGGATGTTGGCACACCCTTGCCAATCCAAACCAACATAAGGACAAGGGACCATAACGAAGGGATGCTTGCCAACACTGGCTAGCAACTCCAGTGCATCATGCGATATCCTTGCGGAAAACTTAGTTTCGCCCTCTTGGGCATCATCTGTCCCCACATGTGCATCTGTGCATCCAATATCAGCCTACGAGTCTGCCGAATAAAAGTAGGTCTCGTCTCTAGAAACCTTTCAAAAAATAAAGAAAAAAGCTCTGAAGCAAAAGAGAAGTTGACCCTCCCTTGTGCATGAGCACGACATTTATCTAAGGCTGTACAAAACTACCGCAAAAAATGGCAGACCACCTGACAAGTCGTGGCTCCTGTACTAAAGAATCAACATAATATAGAAGTGGGCAACTAATGCGTTGCCCATCGCTGGTATTGTGTGAAATGGTCAAAATCAGAAGTGAGAGGCACCTCACCTCCTCACTACCAAATGCAGCAACATGTAACTAACCTCCAGAGACCTAAAAATATGAAGGAGACAATATATATGCGCTAATGTATCTTTGGGAGTACACCAACTGACTCCCTACTGCATAGCCAACTAGAAACTCTGGTAACGAGGGAAAATCCACCCCTCTCCTCGATGGCCCTGTAATGAAATAGATGTCCTCCTCAGTGAGTGCGTACCACTGGTTAGGGCCTACTCGGAAAGCTTGTAGGTGGGCATTCCACCTGCGGATAACATGTCGCAAAAACAAACCATGGCCCTTTAGGGAAGTAGCCTCCTCATAGAACTTGAGGAGGCCTACCTGCCTTAGGATCCCCTGGGTAGCTGCTGTAATAGGGCGAGGGTACGCATCTCTCTCCCTCTCTCGTGCCTCCCACAGGCGAACCATGTTATACTGGTCCGCTTGTTGTTGCTATTGTTCCCTCTCTTCTCTCCTTTCACGTCTCTGAATGATTGACATATTAAATACAAATTTTTTATTAAATGAGACATGTATTTAGGAATATATATATATATATATATATATATATATAATTTTTTTTGAAAAAAAAAACAGTTGGTGCGCCACAAAAAATAGGCATGCACTGGTCCCAGTGCGTCTTTTTTTTGTCACGCACTAGCGGCGGTGTACCTGAAAATTTTCAACGCATCTCCCTCCTAGCATTGTTCATAAGTCAACGATGCAGTGGTATAACAGACCACACTGTTGACTATGGACCAGTGTTGGGAGGGCGGTGTGCTGACCAAACTATACGCCCCGGGGCGTATAGTTTTGTCAGCGCACCGACCTCCTGACATCATTACATAGTCAATGGTGCAGTATTTTACCAGGCCGCACCGTTGACCTTGTCGAAATGGCGGAATGCAGTGCGCTAACAAAATTACCCGCCTCAGGGCATATATTTCATTCAACGCATCGCATTTTCGCTATTCCACTAGGTCAACAGTGCAGCCAGGTAACTGATCGCACCGCACCTTTTTTAAATTTTAAAATATTACGGTGCATATTTCGGTACCACATCAGAACCGGTGCGGATACTGTTAGCATTGGTTGCACTGTGGCCTGTAAATTTACAGGAAACACCGCGAACCAGTGCGATCTGAATGGCTCGAGTGCACAACGCGAGATTATTATTATTATTTTTTAATGGTTAATTTTAAGATAATTTACAATTCTAATCCACTAAAAGGGTTAATTACTAAAAACAAGAAAAATACCTATACAATTGGCCGCCGAGGAAGCATATTGGCTGTAGAATTTGCAAAAGTAAATTTGCCCACCGTTTTGCAAAATTCAAAATGGAGATTGGTGGGAAATGCACAGTAGCAGTGCGTGCAATGGGTGTAATGGGAGAACCGATGTAAGGGCGGATTAGACAAGGATAAGTTGCACCAGTGCTTGAGAGCTTTGGAGCACTGAAAAGTGAAAAATTCGATTTTTTGGCCATAGTTTTTTTTTGTTTTTGTTTTTGTTTTTTTTTTTGTTTTTTTGTTTTTTGTTTTTGTTTTTTGTTTTTGTTTTTGTTATATTTAACCCTGTTCCGGTGTGCGGGGTTTTATAGGCGCACCGGTGCAGTTTCTTAAGATTGCACCGAGCGGTTTCAGTTTTGGCGTGGGGCTTTAGGATGCACCGGTGCAAAATCTTTGTAAACCACTGGTGCGCTACAGTAATAAGACACATCGGGCAGGTTTGTACAGAGCGCACGATGTCTGGTGTGCCAATGTTTTTTGCGCACCGGTGCTTTCTCTTGTTGAATGCACCGGTGCAATTTAGGATGATAAGCACACCAGACGAAAAACATATGCAAAAACCTCCACCCGCCAACCTCCTCTAGTAACCTCCGCTACAAACGAATGTCTGGGTATTTTTATAAGGGGTTCCTCAAAAAAAGCCACTAGAGGGTCTTTTCCTTGTAGTGAAAGAAATCATTTTTCCAACTAAATGTATTAGATGTACTGGGATCTTACTGCAAATTTTGAATGAGTGTCCATACTTCTTCGTCATTCTTCTATTCCTCCCTTGCTTCGGTTATCCAATCTGGTTGGATAATAGAAATGGCACAAATCAATGCTTCCACATCCTCATCCTTTCTTAAGAGTGCATCTGTAACAACATTTAGCTTCCCTTTTTTGTAGATGATTTCAAATTCATAACCCAACATCTTTGTGACCCATTTTTTCTACTCTTTTGAAGATAATATTTGTTCCAAAAAGTATTTAAGATTATCATGATCAATTTTGACCTTGAAGTGTCTTCCCATTAGGTAAGGTCACCATTTCTTTAGTGCATGTAGTATTGCCAACATTTCCTTCTCATAAATAGCTTTTTTTAAATACTTTCCTTTGATTGGACATATTTCAAAAGCAATGGGTGTTCCTTCTTGCATTAAAATAATACCAATTCCATTTCCGGAGGCATCACATTCCACAATAAAGGTTTTTTTGAAGTCTGGCGTAACTAAGACTGGTGCTTGGCACATTTCCTCTTTAATATGTTCAAAGGCCTTAGTTGCTTCAGGAGTCCATGAAAATGCATCTTTATTCAACAATGTTGTTATAGGTCCTGCTATTTTCCCATAATTCTTAAAGAACTTGCTTGAAGACGCCTTTGTTAACACGAGAAATCCTCACAAGTGTTTACAAGTGTTGCTTTATATTTGGGACATACCATGCCTTAATGGGGTTAATTTTGTTGGGGCCTACCTTAACACCCTTGTGAGATACAATATGACCCAGATATTCCACCTCTTGTACTCCAAAGAAACATTTGGGTGCTGCTGCATATAATTATTTCTCCTCCAATAGTTTGAGCACCCTATTAACATGTTGAGCATTATCCTTCCAAGACCTGTTGTAGATTACTATATCATCAAAAAATACTAGCAGAAATTTTCTAAAAAAGGATTTGAAAATTGAATTCATCAACCCTTGAAATGTAGAAGGTGCATTGGTAAGGCCAAAAGGCATGAACGAAAATTAATAATGACCCGCATGAGTTTGAAATGTTTTTTTTCAGAATATCTTTAGGCTTCATTCTTATTTGATGATATCCTGAACAGAGATCCAACTTGGTAGAATAAATTTCTTGATGTAATTCATCCAATAATTCAAAAATCACAAGAATGTGAAATTTATCTTTAATAGTAAGCTTATTAAGCTCCTTATAATCCGGACACATGCACTGTGATCCATCCTTCTTGTGCACCAATACTACTGGAGCCAAGAAAGAACTTCGACTAGGTTGAATTATATGAGCCTCTAACATTTCTTCAATCATACGTTCAATTTCACTCTTTTGGACTTAAGGATATCTATAAGGCTTGATGTTTGGAGGAACACTTCCTGGAATCAAATGAATAGAATGATCATGATCACGAATAGGTGGGAGTCCTTTGGGAGTTTCAAACACCTTGGAATGATTGTCAAATACTTGTTGGAGATCTGCAGGAATAGATGATTTTGATGTTGGAACTTCTAGTGAGCATAATTGTGCAATTAAACCTCGTTGTTCTTTCTTTAGAAGATTTGTCATGACATTAGAGCTTATTATCCTTCCTGGCTTCCCTGCAATACCTCATAATTCAACTTCCTTTCCTTCTGAAAAAAATTTCAAGAAAAGTTCTTGAAAATTAAAAGCTACCGTCCCCAAAGAAAAGGTTGTAACCATTGTACTCCTAGTACAACATCAACACCACCCATTGGAATGGAAAGCATTGGAATATTCAATACATATTCCCCCATGGTTAGCTTGATATTATGGCACTTTCCAGAGCAATTTATAGTTCCTCCATTTGCCACCATCGCTTAACACTCTGGCGCTGGGTATAGGAAGCAATTCAATTCCTTGGCTATCTTACAATGAATAAAATTATGGGTACTACCCAAATCAATAAGTACTACTACATTATTCTTCTTGATATGTCCTTATATCTTGAGAGTTTGAAAAGTGGTAATTCCTGCCAATGCATTACAGGATGTGTTTGAATTCATTTCTTCTTCCTCTGGGGTTGGTTCTTGATGTATATCCTCTTCTTTTGAAGTTTTTTGTTCCTTTTCTTCCTCTTCTTCATAATCTATGTAAAATATTTTTTTCTCAACACACTTATGACCTTTAGTGTATTTGTTATCACAACTATAGAAAAGCCCTTTTTCTTTTCTTTTTCTTCCAATTGTTGTGATGTCAACCTTGTAGGTTGTGGAAGTCTAGGAGTAGCAACACTTCCATCTTTATAGTTTTGAGTGGTAGGCTTCCTTGTTGCCATAATTTTGCTTTTAAGCTTTCTTTCCAACCTAAATGTCTTCTCCAATGTATCAGGTTCCCAAAGGAAAACCTCATGTTGGATGTTATCCTTTAGAGTCCATATGAATACATCAATCCTATGTTCCTCTGGAATATTGTTTACCCTTATATTCAATTTTTGGAAGTCCTCAATGTGCTCCATCATTGAACCCTTTTGTTTGAGATTTATCAAATGGCTAAAGAAGGTGTTGCTCTTTGTATCCTCATAATGTGCTATCATTTCCTCTGTAAAAATTGACCAAGTGACCAATTGTTTTACGAGAACAAAGCCACCGATATCATACTAACTGATTTTGTTCTAAATATAAAGTTGTAATGCATACCTTTTGTGTGTTTTGTGTATTATGGAGCTCAAAGTATTGCTCCATTTGTAGTATCCAAGTTATCTAATCCTTGCCATCAAAATTCCTCATATCTATATTTGGAATATGGTGGGTCTTAAATCCAACATTAGAGCCTATGAAAGCATGATTAACATTTCTTTTGTTCTCATCATGAGTTTCCTCTACTACCTTTTGGCCATTATGAATATTTTCTTGTAGCAACTTCATCCAAACCTTCCATGTATTTCTTCAAATCTTCCATGTTGCCTTCTATACCATCCATCTTAGCTTCCACGCCATCCATATTAGCTTCCATGTCATACATCTTAGCTTCTATGCCATTCTTCAAACCATCCATCTTAGCTTCTACGCCTTTCTTCAAACCATACATCTTAGCTTCCACACCTTTCTTCAAACCATCCTTGTTGCCTTCTATACCATCCATCTTAGCTTCCACGCCATCCATATTAGCTTCCATGCCATTATTCAAACTATCCATCCATGCATTTCTTCAAACCATCCATCTTAGCTTCCATTTCATTTTTTGTTACTCTTTACGAGAGTGAAATTTGTTGCACTTGTTCTTGTAATTTTGATATATCTTGTTTCACTTCTTCCTCTTCATGTGTCATAGTAGAGCCTTTTGAGGGCTTAATGGGCATTGAATTATTTTTAGGGGGAATTTTAAAACCCAGTACAGAGATCTATGCTTCAATATGCCCTTGGAATCACTTCAAACTGATTTTTCAAACAATACTTATGCAATTAAAAAGAAATACACACCTTTTTCTTGCTTTTGAGGAGCTCGATATTGAAACTGATGTATATCTGTAATTTCATATCTCCAAGATTTTATATTCATTCCTTTAGTAGCCCTCTAAATCATTTTTCTAATTCCACTGGTCAGACTTGATTTGGATTCTTCAACACAAAGCTATGCCCAATCTCCCACAATGACTTCATTATGGACTAGTTCCGTAGAGCGAACTTGTATGACATGCCACGTGTCATTGTTTCCTCATTCGACTCTATAATTGATACACAGGAAACTGCAGTCTGTGTAATTTCAGCCACTTTTTACAGAATTCCAATCTGATACTCAGAGAGAGAGTTATGATGATTTTCCCAAGGTCACCTCTTTGAGATGAAATTCGGGAGCCTGCAAAAACCCTAAATTCCACAGATCATATCTCTGAAAATATTTCTAACCAAGATCTGAAAATTTTACATGAAGTTCCTCAGGATTTCTTCACAAAAGGGTTTTTTTTTTTAGCTTCTGAACCTTCGTAGAAAAAATTCATAGCGAAAATTCCACGATGACCAGTTTGAAGCAGCGAGACCCTAGAATCCAAAGCTCTAATACCAAATGTTATGAAACCAGCTACCAAAATAGAAGAAAAGAGAGATCAATGCCTTATAAATCAGCCATTTTGAGGGGGAAACCTCCTTTACATTACATAAATGAACAATTCTTGGATGACACAAATGACAAAACCTCCTTTCTATATATAAGAGTCCATGGGGTCACAATATAATCCTAGCTGACCTAACAATAATAATGTAAGGGCACAATAATAACAATATGGGGACTAAATGGGTACAAAAATAATAATAAAGGGGCTAAAATAAAAACAATAAGGGACTACATTAGTAATATAGGGCCCTAACAATCTAGAGTTTCATTTTTCATGTGTTGTATATCATTTATGTATGCAATTTGCTGGTTGCGTTCTTCGTACCTCTATTCCCGCATGTTGTCCAAGTTGAGATGAATATGCTACAGTTGGACTGAAATTGCATCCAAGGTGATTGGAGCGTCGAATTGACTTGGCGACCCGGATGGAGAGACTGCCATTGCTTCCATGAATTGCTGAATTTCCGTGGACTCTGAATCCGAACTCGGGTCCCCGTTCGACCTTATTTCCTCCATTCTACGTCTGAGACTGCCTCTGTGTGAACGTCCACGTTGCCTTAGCATCTACCTACCCTTCTCAAGCCCTGCTTCTACCAGGATGGAATTTCAGTCTCCTGCCTGGGATGTCGTCCCTTGAATTGAAATGGGAATGCGTAGATTAGTCCCCCTCATCCAGCCACCAGCACCCTTCGGCTCGCAAGAGAATACCACCGTCCCAATTATCAACTCCCCACTCCTTCCTATGACTGAAAGGAACCTATACCAGCGCGTGCACCAGGCCGACACTAGACCGGAGTGCCTCCTGAACCCACGCCAACATTTCTCCCCTGTCTCCTCCACTACCACATCATACCACTTCCCCACAATAGACCGAGCATTCCACAGTAGGCATGCCCAATTGGGCTCCTTCCTCACTACCAACCTAACTGAACTCACCTCCACCGTAGCACTTTGCACCACATACACCAAACTACTGGGATCCCATAGACACATGCGCCACCAAGGCCAACTCTCCGCCTCTCTCTCTTGACAACACACACCCTGTGCATGAGGCTCAAGCCATAGCTTGAGAGAAAACACCACAACACGGGGTGGTACCTCCCAGCTAACGTTCACCATCTCCCAGATGCTACAATATGTGTTCTGCCTGCCCAACATTCCTAATGTGCTTCTCCTCCCGTCGTGCTAGTGCTCCTTCCAAGGCGCCATAACCATTTTCATGCAAGGGAGATCAATGTTATTCATTGGCGCGTGGCGACAGGCTTGTCCTTCCCTCCCGCACCACCACCAAATGGCACTATGATAAGACACCCCCATCGGGAAGCATTAGGATAACCTTCAACAAAACAATAATAATAAAATAATTAACCTATTTTAGATTTTAGATTTATATTTATATATAATTAAAATTAATCGAACCATAATTAAAATTATTAAATATGAATTAAAATAAATATTAAAATAGAATAATTAAATAACTTATAATATTCTAATACAATTTCTTAAAATTTATATCCACAAATATACCATATAAAAGTATTATTATTTAAAAAATAATTTCTCTTGCTTTACTTTTAAAATTTTATTTTATACTTGTAAATATCGACACATCCTTTAACTATATTTTTCTTAATGTAAAACCTTTTCAATCAAAATTATAAAAAAATTCTAATCCTTTTTGTAATTTCTCTTTCTCATCTTTTCAAATATTTCCTCATCTAAAACTCAAAATTTCTATAATAAAGTTTCTTAATTCAAGCACAGGTTCCATAACTTTCTTTCATTCAGTATCACCAATAAGGAAAAACCCTATTTGAATAAAGACATAAAATATTCCTCATATAAGGGGTTTTATAAATATTTCTTTATTATCCTTGTCTCCATTACGAAGCATGAGCCCTGAAGATACATTTTACAATTATATTTACAAAGCATAGTAACTAATTCTTATAATATATTGAAAGTTTCACTATTTTTTTACTATGCGGCGGGACAGGCTACTATGTAGCACTTGTTTATAATAGCATTGTAACTTTCCTTATATTTAGAAATGAACAAAATAATATAAGAGTGTAATATTCATGGTAAATTCAATTCTATGGCTTTTGTATTGAACATGTAGATGAAAAGTCAAAGTGAGACAAGTGATGTGATGAGACAATGCAAATATTTATTATGAATTATATGTGTGTGTGTGTGTGTTATCATTATTGAAAATATATTAAAGGCTATCATGTGAAATTAGACTCTTCACTGCCAGGAAAACACTATGAATCAGTTATGCCCAAGAAGGGGTAGGAACAAAAGAAGAAAAATCCTCCTTTCTCCACAAATGAATTGTTGGTTGTAGAATGCACCAATAAAATTCATGAATGGAGACTCTCACATGATGGAATTGATTTAAAAGGGACTGCGGGAGATAAAGGAAGTCTGAATAAAATGAAGGGGACAATGGAAGAGAAAGATTATACATATAACCAATGAAGGGGAAAATGGAAGAGAAAGATTATACCTATAACCCGTAATTATGAGGGCGCTAATAAGGGTCAAGGAGGTGTGAATTGAAAAAGAACTATTGATTTGAATTTCTAACGAAAAGTAGTAGAGCTCAGGGGAGGACTATTGAAAAGCATAGTTCGTGGTTGGGAGGAATATGGGAGCCTTTAATCTATTTTCAAGGATTTTCTAAATAAGTATATATGAATACATGGAAATGAATCCGTGTTAAATTGTTTCATTCTGTAATTTATAGCTATGAGTGGTTTTAAGTAGAAAATCTAAGTGTAACTCTTAGTGTTTTCCTGTATGTTTTGAATACGTGAATGGATGAATTTCGCTAACCTCCTTGTAATGAAAATGTTTGTATATATGTGTATATTTGGAGTAATTTGTTGCAGGAAAGCTAGGGGCACCGGGACATAAAACATTATTTAAGGTTTTGATTTGGAACCCTAACCACGAACCAACCCTAGCAACCAATACAAAATTGGGTGTGAATAGAAAACAATAAGATGGGGCTAAGGTAGAATAATGCTAAGGAAGAAGCAATATACATACAATTGTTGTGAAACATATGACATTCTTGTTGTAGTAAATTGTGCTTTCAATTACTACAGGAAATTTACAAATATGCATTCATAGATTTAAAGCATACACATTTAAGTTAGTAAGGTAGAACTATTATAATATAATAAATGTTATAGTTAAGTAAAGAGTAAAAAAGCTATGCTCGGGTTAGTTTTTGCAGGCCACGACAAGGAAAGAAACCTCAATGATTGGCCAGAGGATAGACAGTGCTAGGAAAAAGCAATAGTAGGGCTTAAAGAGAATTCCTAGTGATCCCTCATGGTAAGAGTCCTCTAGGTACCCAGCCTAGTTTCGGGCCTGCTAAATTAAAATGATAATTACAGATCTTTTATGAAGATACTATAAAAAACAATATATAAATTTTAGTGAAAGAAACCTTGTACACATGCATGATAAATAAAGAAAATGATAATGCCATGAACACCAAAATAGTCATGGTATATGCATTTAAGTACATAAGAAATTATAATTATATGCTGGTAGGGTAAGCAAAATAGAACTAGATATTAAGGGTGTACAAAACTTAACAGGGAATATAATGACAAGCGATAATTTTAAAACGAAAAAGAATTACATTGTTATGTTTTACCCAAAACGAAAGGACAAAAATTTATTGTCTGGCCTTACAGGCTTGTCCTCAAATTATACATAAGCTAGAGAAATCATGTCTGGGTATACATATATTATTGGCATGCACAGTAAATTATAAGAGAACAAGGTTAAGTTTATACTCTATAAATGAAATAAAAATAGTTTACATTCTCGCCCACATAGGTATTGGCTATATATAAAAAATTTCAAAATAAGAAAATATAAGAGTTAATAGAAGGGGTAAACCCCCAGTAAATAAATACAATTATTATGAAAATTTGTCTACGGATAAAATGAACATTTGTCCCAAATAATTTTAGTGAAACTTTCCATATAAGGACATAACCAAAGAAGTGTAATTTCACTCAATTAATTCACTCTCTTTAAAACCCTAAACTCAAGAATTTTTCATGAGAAATGGATGGGTTGAAGCTTGTTAATGGCATCAATAACTTTTAAAAGATAAAGGTAAATGAGCATTTGTAGCATCCATGACAAAAGTAACAAAAATTGTGAATATATATAATTCTAGAAAATGTCAGACCAAAAACCCCAACGCAACTGAAACTAACCTGCAAAAAATTAAGAAGAGATCCTTAGTTAAATCCTGAAAATTCTTAGGAAATTATTATAAATAAATGCGGAAGAATTTTCACAACAACTATAATTTATACCTTTGACAAAGGGAAGTGAAGTCTCTACATTAAGACTTTTCTTAAGAATGAAAGTATGTCATTATCAAATATGTATACATATAAATGAAAACCATTATGAAAGAAGACAAGTTAGGGTTTGAATGTAAGATTAGATTCTGAAGAGTTTTACCTTGTGAAAACCATAAGAATTTGGGTGCCATTGTTAAGAACCCTAGAGAAGATGGACCCCATAACCAAAAACCATCATGAAAATCCAAGGTTTTCCCTACACATTCAAATACACATTATTAAGTAGAGAAAAAAGAACCAACCATAGAAAATACCCAAAACCTTGGCCATAGCTACAAAGGATGTTATATGTATCAAAATAATTTTAAAACCAGACTTGGTTGTGAAACCCTACTTCAATCTGTAGGTAAATTCTCCTCTTGTCAGCATTCAGAGCAAGACTAGAAAAATTCATTATGTAAATATTCAAATTTCGAGGAAAAACCCATTTTACTAGTCTAATTCTCCTGGTTGTAGAGCTCGCTCCCAAATTGGTGCAATTGCAAATGAGGCCAAAGCGACAAAGGGTCCATGAGTAGGTAAATACTCTAACTAAGTTGGAGCCATAATCACCATAGATTAAACCATAATCAAACGATTATCATCGAGATTACCACATTTCAAAGGGTTGATTTGACTATGGACCATACCTCCAAGTCTAACTCATCACATGAGCCGAAGGTTTTGAGACCTCCATAGAGGCACAAGGTAGCCACGAAATCCTTAAGGACACACCATTTTGTAATGAAATACAAAAACAATAAGTCCATCCTTGGACTATGAGGAATGGTTGGCTAGGACATCACCTCAATTGATCATATACTGACATTGAAGGAGAAAACATGGCGTAATAAAAAGGATACATAAGTAAAGTTCCATGAAAAATCATTCAAACCTAAGCTACAAGCCGAATCTAATGCAAATATTATATAGAAACTCTTATTGATTGAAGATGTAAAGAGAAACTTGGAAAACACCATGTTTACCTTTGTGAAGAATAGTTCAAAGCCATATATATGTGTGTGTGTGGTAAATTATAGTTAAATTCTAAGTAATTTTAGAGGAATCTTACATATGGCACCAAAGAAAAACATATTTCAAAACTAAGGCCTATGGGCTAACAATGATTTTGCTTAACAAACCTATTGTTTTTTGCATAACAGAAGAAGAAAAGTAGATAGAAGAGAGAAATTATGGTAGAACAACAGGGAGACACTCATGTAGGTAAAGAAGGGATGTATATGCTTCTAGGTGAACCAACGCAAATGCAAATGCCTACCATGGAATTAATGAATATAGTCAGAGATCTAAAATCATAGCTAGTGAATCTTTGTGCTAGACATGAGCAATTGATGAAAGCTAGTAGAGAAAAAAATGAACTCATTAAAAACCTAACAGATAAATCCAATCCCAAGATTGTGGAAACATTAAGGGATGAAGAAAATAGAGGAGATAATTTTAAGCAGAAGACCTCTAGAGAGATCGCTAAAAGAAAGGAAGTGAAATATTAGGGGGAGAAAAAGAAAAATTCATCAAAATTTCATTCGAAGCCTAGAAAGAAGCCAAAAATGGAAATACAAGAAGAGTTCAAAAGGATTAGACCCCAAATCTATGATGGGGAATTGGAAGAAGCAATAGAAGCATGGTTGTTTAATATTAATAGGCTTTTATATGTTTATGAATACTCTATTGAATTAAAGGTCAAGTTAGCTACCTAAAAGTTACAAGGAAAATCTTCCATGTGGTGGGAAGAAGTCAGAATTCATTACCCACTCTCACTTCAGATCTTGCGCTAAGAAAGGAGCAACAGAGGGAGGATAGAAGCCTTCCATTATGTGAATTTGGCATGGGATATGTCAAAGAGTAGGACAACCATATGACAAATGCTTTATATGATAGATCATCAGCGCTGTCACTATGGAGGATAGATCCATATTGGAAATCCTAGTCGTTGGTGGATTTTTCCAAGGATATTTTTACTTGTATGATACTTAATGACCAGCTACTAGAGGAGGGATATTCATTTTTGATCAGGTCATCTACTATCATGGTAGGATCTTCTTATCTAGAGCTTCCAAGCTCAATGATAAGTTACTACACGCAGCACATGAATATTTTCTCTTCATCCATACTTATTCCATGAGAGAATACCATACTATCATGGATTGATATTCTTGGGAAGACTTTGAAGAGGAGATATATCAACATTTGAGGAGATGCATGGACCATGTGGAGATGGAAGAGATACATAACTTTTTGAGGGAGTTATCAGAACCACCTCTTTCCTCTTTGGGAATGAGAGAGGATCTGTCTATGATCCATCCATTTATATGAGCAGATTTTGTGGTAAGGGACATGTTTATATGCGTAATGATTTACTTGATGATTATTTACATTCCTTTACCATATATGTTCATGCCATTTCTCCAAGTAAGAGCATTATACCTTATAAACTTCATGGTCAACTTGGGGCAATAAGCTATGTTGAGCATGGCCACTCCCTAGGAGGATATAGGGAGATGATCTATCATTCGGGGTGTGCTCCAAAGGCACCCAACATTTCTCACCTTCTCATAGCATGTGAGAAGACTATGGCAACAATTAAGCGATGGGGAAACCACTTACCATATCACTATCTGAGGCAGTCAGGAGATATATTGCGTTGGTTCCACATGTGGGACTATGATCCACCTCCAATTTTGCATATGGTTGTTTATGTATCATTGGTTTTGATCCCATACTTTGATGATGTTCTTATTATTTTTATGGGAATGATTGGAGGAAGGATGGAAGGATTGAATGTTCCCTTTGGAAGAGAGACTCTCCATGTTTCTTGTGCTACATTTTTCAGGGAGAACATTGGGCAAACCATGATTGCTTCATTGGGACTTTTGCTTCCTTGTGGGATGGGTCATTTGCATCTCATGAGAACTTGGGAGGAGCATGTCATGGAGGGATGGATTGGAAGACACTTGGCTTATGAGGGAATCTTATCAAATGGAGGTGTCACCAATGGAGGAGGAGAAGAGTTGCAACACTCACCTTTATAGTTTCTTGAGGACAAGAAAAATTTGGGAGGGGAGGAATGTAATATTCCCAATTAGCCATGAGCTAGTTGGAATATTAAATTCTGTTTTTCCTACTTGTTTGATGAATAAGAGGACATGGAGACCCATAAATCTCCTTAATATGAATAAAATCACTGCTAATGTGAAAGGAGGACATCTTAGCAGCTTTTTTAAGCACCCTTGTGTGTGAAAAGGGGCTGGAACACATAGACTGGGTCAACTTTGATCAAATCAACAACACTGTCATGGATCAGTGGCATTCATTATGGGACAACGTAGTTTGGGATGGAGACTCCATGCATGGCAGTAGTGCCTTTAATGAGTGGGGCCAAGGGTGAGGAAGCTCATCACTTATATAAGGAAGAGGATGGCAGCCATAGTTCATTATGTTATGTTATGATATTTTGATTATATGGTCTGTTTAGACATATAGATTTCTTCAGTTGTTTAGCTAAGATTGCACTGTTGTTTAGCACAGGTTGTTCCCAAGCGGGAATCCCACCTCTTTCCTTGAGGAGCCTCTAAGGAAGAGTATTGCACTGCATTCGACATTCAGGCATTAGGCGAAGGCTTCAGTCTTAATGTACATCGCAGTTCCTTTTGAGGTTTTGTGTTGTGTTGTGGGGCAGAAGTTGTGGAGGGTTGATTTGGGTGATTTATGAGCTAGATCTCATTGGAGGAAGGTTCCTTTCTCTTGGGAGGCTAGTAAAGAAGGCCCTGGAGCATCATTGATACATTTGGCACCAGGCCATATTTTTTTTATCCCCTACAATGCAGTATCAGTTTGGATCTGCGTTATTTTATGGAGGAGTTGCAGGGGTATTTGCAGTAGGTGATTTCTTCAGTGAAGGGGCTAGCCTTTCATTCGGAGGATCCATTGGAGGAGAGCACATTCATTTTCATATCAACTTCAACCATTGCTCTCAGTTACTTGTTGTAGCATACTTTTAGCCCTAGGGCTGCAACTCATTTTGTGTATTGGGTGTATTTCCCGGAAACCCTCTTAGGTTGTCTTGGAAGGTTGTTATAGAGCATAGATCTTAATTCTTTGTATCTTATGAGGCATATATCAGCCCTTTCATATTTTTTGTATTCATACGCTATAGTAGTGCTCCTATGACTGCACTGTAGCATTCTTCCGACATTTTTGATATAGTAGCAACACCTCATTCTAGAGGGTTTTCTTATTGGAGGCTTGTTCTATCTTGTATTATGGTTTGTGGCCCATTATATTACACATTTTTGCTGCTGTTATAATGAATAAAGAAGCTCCATATTGGTCTCATTTTTTTATATGATGTGTTACACTTTTATTCCGACATTTTGTTCTATATTCCTACTTTTCCCATTTGGGAACACTACAACCTTGGAAAGCTCCACTAAAAGTGGAGAACTCCACTTAACTAGAGTTAAAATTGAGCTTGGATGCCAATTTAGGTGTGCTCGCTAATTGTTCTACAAAAATTGAATGTGCATTAAGTTTTAGTGGTTGGGTGGTGGCCACATGCGTACCCCCAAACTGCGGTTATCATAACTATCGGAGGTGAGGTGGAAATCCCGTTCGAACTCACGTTATAAACTGCGGTTTAACTGTTTGAACATGAGTTGAAGGACCATCGGTTAGCATTGATCACGTGGTGTTGTTGAAGTTT
The DNA here is from genome assembly GCA_034641835.2 of Pinus albicaulis. Taxonomy (NCBI): domain Eukaryota; kingdom Viridiplantae; phylum Streptophyta; class Pinopsida; order Pinales; family Pinaceae; genus Pinus; species Pinus albicaulis. The sequence continues at coordinate 480,162,012 of CM076579.1, forward strand.
AATGTTGCCATGTGACATATGTTGTGGAACTGCTGGCGGGTTGGGTTCGTCGGTGGTTCCCAACCCCCAAATGCGTTTGCAACACACGATAATACAAACCCGACTTGAAATGCGTTTAAGAAACATTGCGTAGCTCGGCTGGTAAGGTGTGCGCGTGCCCGACAGGAGGTTTGGGGGTCGATTCCTGCAAACCCTCACAAATTTTAACATGCCATTTCAGGGACATGTGGTAGCCTCAGAGCCAACCACATGGCACCCTATAATTAGCTCTTCAACCCATACCTCAATAGTATAATGCCACTTGTCAATCCACAATTGGTCCTGAGAAAGGAATATTTCAAGGAATATTCTCTTGTACTAACTGTAGACTCGCTTTGCTGACTGTGCATCCCAGTCAAACCTAGTCAAACTGTCGCAATTTTACCTATTTGGCATTTCGATCAAAATGCGATATATTCCTCATACGACATCGGTTTTTTGAACCGTTCATGGTGCCTGAATCAGGAAGACGAGATCTACGTAACCATCTCGGTTTCAACCCAATCCTATAACTTTGAATTTTGAGCAAAATTTATGAACTCCTGATCAGATATAGTGCACAAATGTTTTGAAGGATATATTTGTTGCTTTGTATTTGATAAACAAACATAAAGTTTCAAGTGGTTACCTATGGTTGAATGGTGGTATAACACTTATGTAATACCCTCCTCCCACACTTACCAAAGCTTATCAGTCCACCGGGGTAAATATGTGACAAAGTGTTACTATGATATGATATTGACCTCCCTTAGGTGCTACAGGACCCCCAGGAGCTAACCAAACACTCCAAGTCCCCAACCCCTAAGTTAAATAATATTTTCAGTAAATTAAACCCCCAGTCACTCCAATGACAAGGTCCCCATGCAACTAAAACCCTCCAGTTGTCCCCATAGGCCTGCTTCCCAACAAATGCAGTCTTTTCGAGCTAGTTCTATGCCAGCGACCATGAGATTTAAGCCACTTTTTCAAGGCTAGATGAAACACTCATAGATGATAAATAACAAGGAAACCAAGCTTCTCATGCAAAAATTGAACAAGGAGCTAGCCTGACTCATCCTAACCATGACAATAATTTTGTCAAACATGTCATGAAAATGTAATCTACAGGTCATAAAAAATACATCTAAATATAGGGGCCTCATACTTATATGAGATTCATTAAGAAGGTTTGGTTCCCTCTCACAATAGTTCCATTATCATCTATTAGGTCATTCGTTCATTAAAATTTCATCTACTAACAAAAACATGATGAGATCCATAACTAAAGATTGTCATTAACCATGCTTGTAACCAACATATAACCAAATAAACAAAAATAACAGACCAACCATCAGAGCTAAATAATAACGAGTACATTTACACATAGAATAGAGGAGGAAAAGAGATCTTATAAACATATGCAAATCCAACCAAGTCAGGGACTTCCACGTACCACCCGACCATAGATTGGGCTGAACCAAATATTTCTTTTAGTCAATCACCCTTGTGCCATATTCCAAGCATGAATTTGGGACTCACAAAAAAATAGACCATGCTTCTCAGGGTTTATGCATATCCTACCAAAATAGGTCAAGGATTTTTGGGCCCAAAGAAAGCACCAATACAACAAGGCTTTACCGTATATCCCACCAAGGTATTCGTAGGCCCAAACAAGAAACATACACTACCAGGATTTACAGCAATCCCACCATTACTAATATGGGGTTCACTAGACCTATACAAGCATTAATCCCTCTGAATATCTCCACTTAAACCGTGAGGAATTTTCCCGTCTCAGGGACTTCCACGTACCAACCAACCATAGATTGGGCTGAACCAAATATTTCTTTCAGCCAATCACCCTTGTACCATATTCCAAGAATGAATGTGGGACTCACACCAAAACTGACTATGCTTCTCAGGCTTTACTGCATATCCTTCCAAAATCGGTCAAGGATTTCTGGGCTCAAAGCAAGCACCAATACAACAAGGCTTTACCGTATATCCCACCAAGGGATTCCTAGGCCCAAACAAGAAACATACACTAATAGTATTTACCGCAATCCCACCATTACTAATATGGGGTTCACTAGACCTATACAAGCATTGATTCCTCCGTATCTCTCCACTTAAACCATGAGGAATTTTCCTGTCTCCACCCTAACGCTTTACCACATATCCCACCATATACCAATCGAGGGATTACTAAGCCTTTGGGAATTTTCCCGAGACCACCTAGCTTAGTTTCTAAACCATCTGACAATCCAGCTAGACCAAGTAATAAAAAATCCCATCACACCATGGTTATTCAAAAATGGCAAGGCAAGGGTGAAACCACTATAACACCTTGAAAACCCCATACAAATGACAACAAGATTAACCAAATACACACATGAATTTACCATGCATGCCAAAAATAGCAAGGAAATCATACATGAAACTTGATACCTGCAAGTAATCCCATTGTAGTCACTTGATCCAACTCTTCCTTGCTTGATCTTTGCTTCCCTTTTCTTTCTTGTTCTTCCTTCCTCCAATGCTAGAGTGCTCGAAGAATGCTCTAAGTGTATGAGAGTATGAGTGAGAGAATAGAGAGAGAGCACCAAGCTAAAACTAAAAAAAGTGTGAAATGATCCTCAAAAGCCTTTTTATCAATGAGGCCTCTATTTTCTTCAATTTCCATCATTTTTCCTTCATTTCCTCCTCACATGTAACCTGTGACCTTTCACCTTCCTTTTCTCCTAATTTCATTTATTTTCATAAATAAATGTCAATTAGTGCCTCTTGCCTTTCCTTTTCCAATTTCCTCTTAGCCATAATAAACCAAATGAACACCCCCAGGATGTTTTTCCAAACATTAAACTTGGAACAAGTGTCCCATGACCTTAGTTTTATTTTTCCTTTATTAACTTTATTACATGAAATTTTAACCTAGGGTTGTTATAGACCCCTACCCCTTAGGGGAACATTGTCCTTGGTGTTTTACGACACCTACAACCAATAAAACCACTAAGAACCAAAACATACTGCCTAGAGATATTTATAACTTAGCTTGATGCAATATTTACAATGAACAACCCACTGAAGGAAACACCAACATGACAAACATAAAAACATGATAACCATATTGCTTATTGGAGCTCTATAGCACAACTCATTGCAGTATTTAAATCCATATACATATACATATACAAAAATTGCTTTGCCTCAACTGACAAACACTAAAGGATACATAGCCCGCATTTGATCAACCATCTCCCATGTAGCTTCATCGGGACAAAAGTGCTTCCATTTCACTCTAACCCACTTGATTTCTCGATTCCGTAGCATGAGAATCTTTCTTTGCAAAATGAACTAAGGTTCTGGCTAGAATTATCTTTTTGGCTCCACCTACAATATTGACCAATAAATAACATGATCAACATTCTTTACATATCTTTTAAGTAATGAAACATGGAAAACATCATGTACTTTCACTATCGGAGGTAGTGCAAGTCTATAGGTCACTAGTCCAATCCTCTCAAGAATCTCGAAAGGCCTGCAATACCGAGGTGCTAGCTTCATACGTGACCCAATCCTCAAGGATCTCTTCTTGGGTTTGATGCATAAGTACACATGTTCCCCAACCTAAAAATCCTTAAATTCCATGTGTTGATTTGACTAACTCTTCTACCTATCTTGTGATACCTTTAGATTCTTCTTGATCACTTCCATTTTTAGTTCCATCTTTTCCAACATGTCTGGTCCAATAAAAGCATTTTTCAATGGACCACTCGAACTAATGGGAATATTACAACTCTGCCCATAGAGTGCCTTAAACAAACGCATCCTCAGTGACTCCTGATAACCATTTTTGTAAGTAAACTCAACTAATGGTAGATACTCTTCCAACTTCCATTGCTGGTGCTTAACATACATCCTCAACATATCCTCTGGTATCATGTTGACCCTCTCTATCTGTCCATCTTTCTATGGATGATAAGTTGTGTTGAAGGAAAAATTTGTACCAAATCCTGGAAATAACTCTTTCCAAAACCTATAAGTGAACTTAGCATCCATGTTTGACACAATTTTTTTCAGAACACCATGCAACCTCACTTTCTCCCTGATGAAAACTTGTGCTACATCACTAGCTTAATTAGTAGAATTCACCGGAATGAAGTGTGCTACCTTTTTCAACCTTTCCACCACAACCATGATGGAATCATGTTTTCTATATGTCCTCAACAAACCTATAATGAAATCCATGTAAATGACCTCCCATTTCCACTCTAGAATCATAATCGGCTATAGTATACCACCTGGATGCTTACACTCTACTTTTACTTGTTGACAATCCAAACATGTTTCCACAAATTCTACCACTTCCTTTTTTTAGATTCAGCCAATATTAGAACTTCTTCACCACTATCAATGTATTTTGGTATCCTAGGTGACTTGAATATGGCTTGGCCTGAAATTCCCTCAAGATAAGCTTCTTGAGCTCACTATTGTCTAGCACATAGATCTTCCCTAAATATGACCAAACCATATGTTGTAAGATGATAATTCACATCTTGTTCACATGTACCCTATTGTGACCTATTATCACAAAATTGTACTTGATTGGCTGCTTATAAAACAACTCAGTGTAATTGTTTCAAAACAATTCTAACTGAAGTTTAGCCTCTTCAGTTTGAAAGGGCTCTCTCAAGGGGGTTTTATGATATTGAATAATGATAGTACTATATGACTAACTCTATGGAAATTGTAGCTTGTTTTTACATGATTGCACGTTGAAAAGAATGTAGGCTTGCTACCATTGGGCTTATGGAGTCAACAATCAATATTTTCAGTGACAAAGGTTCTTAAACATGGAAGTTGAGGTAGATAGAGGTCTTTAACAGAGGCAACTCACAAATAAAACATATGAAAACACAGTCATTTCATCACTAAAGGAAGTCAGAGCATAAAATTATGAATCTTGAGTAATAGAGATGAAATCTACTGCAATTGATAAAACATAAAGATATAGATCAATAAGACATCAAAAACCTCATGAGAATCTCAGATTTGTCAAGAAGAATGTCACTTTATATTACTGATATAGGTCAAAAAAATAAAAGCAACAATTTGGTGCAATTGTTCTCCAACCCTTTACTACTTCAATGATTTGTCTTAAAATAGACATTATTTACAACAAGGATGATTTTCCTGGTGGCTAGATCCTCAAATTCTCCTATGACACCTTTCATAACTAAAAAACAATGATGGCCTAGTGACTTTTGATTTAGTCAACGCAGTAGGAGCTTTATGATGATGTAAGACAAAAACAATGTCTCTATACCATTCAGACAAAATTTACTTCTCTTCAATAGGAATCAGTTCTTCATCTTCATCTGATAATTCTGAAATTTTTGCAATAAAATTCATATCAAGACAGTCAAAATTGGACTGTGCCATCAACTTTTCTAGCCCCTAACCTTTCACCAATTTTGTAGGTCTGATTTCTATATCATATTCCAGCAAGTTAGCTATTCTTTTCCCTCTCTTTCCATCAGGATCAACTTGAGTCAAGATGTCTTTCACTACATCATTAGGCACAAATGCTATGACATGAGAATGCAAAATATAAATTTTGAAGTGTTGTGTAGATTAATCCGTCTTGCGGACAAGACCGATCTCTCTAGTACTAAAGGTAACTAGCAACAAACATCCAATTATACTAATCTCTCTCTAAGCATATAAGATTCATAAAAACACTATATAGGTGTAAGGCCTACCTTATGTCCAACGCTTGCTTGATTTCGTTGAAGTCCTTCCCGTGCACTGAAAGAACGTTCCTCGTGAATCTGCAGTCACAAACAAGCAAAAAGATTACACAACACCTGTATAGACATAATTATAAATCATACTTATCATAATGATCAAGGAATTTATGAAATAAACCATGAATAGACAATTTAATGAGAGAAATGAGTATATTTGTATTAACTTCAAATAAAGAAAACCTTTACAACCTGTGCCTTGATGTTGTGCAGGTCCTCTTGGGGTCCGAAGCAGGAATCTCTTCTAATTTGACAAGCATTGCACTCTTTGAACCAAGACAAATAGAGATGAGTGATTTAACCTCACAGAAAGTCTTGGTTAACTGAGTCTGAATCTCAACAGCATTTAACTTAAAATATCTTAAAATTGAACTCCCTTTGAGGCTACCCAAGGCCTCTTTTTATAGTGGAAAAGAGGAGGTTTCTTGTTCCAAATACGAAGGGATAGAATCCTCCTTCAAAGGGATTAGCTCCTTACATCAAGGGGTTAGCTCCATCAAGTGAGGGATGCATGAACCTTCTCAAAGCGTATCCATTCCCGAAAATTCCCATCTAGAATCTTCTAGAATTTATTTGAAATTCACTTTTTATCTTTACTTTCTCGCCTTTTTGGATTTTACAGAGGTCCGCACCCATAACACAAGGAAAGTGCGGTATGGTTCCGCATGAAGGCTGAATTTAAGGTGCGGGACCGCAGGGAATGTATAGAGAAAGTGCGATACCAATTCTTAGGGGATTTTAGGGATTTTTCTCTGATTTTGAAAGCTTGACATGAGGAGCTGATATGTTAGACTTGCAAAAGGAGGAAGTATGAGTAATAATGTGCTCATACTCATAGTAAAATGTCAGGATGACAGATTTTAGTGTAACAAATTGCCCCCTAAAGTGAAAAGTCTGGAATAGATGAAGCTGTAGTCTGTCATATATGAAGAGTGCAGTACTTTATCATTTCAAAGATCATCCTGTGGACACCCCAGTCGGTACCTGTAAAAACATTCAATGCAAAATATATACATGTATATGTCATCACTGAGGTAGGCATTCCCATACTCAGATAAAAACTAACTATAAACTAACTGAAATCGTTCTGATACAGGAATTATTTTGAATACATCATAGTACAGATATATGTAGACACAGTATGGACGCAGCCATCTGTTTATCAATAGTCTACTGTATAGATGACAACAAAATTCCTCGCAGCCTGGATGGTGGAAACTAGATCCAGGATCTTGATTTCCGCATTTCGAACCAGTACGATTCTATCCATGCGAATGAATGTGTCGAAGTCGAACATGGTAGAAACCACTTGATTACCAGTCAATGATGTGAACTGTTAACAAGTGTGAGAGAAACCACCAATAATGTCAATGGCTCTCAAAGTACTCAGTACAATCCATGAAATGTGAATGAATGAGCTGAAGTCGAACATGTCACGGAATCATTCGAACGAAGGTCAATGATGCAACCTGTCGTCAAAGGCGAGAAACCTGCCATTAAGGCATGCATATTTCAAGGTACTGACGATTTCTGGATCAACTTCCTAGATAATGTGCTGATGTCGATAGAAAGTGATCTATCGTAGGCAAGCCCACAACACGAAATCATAGGTCAAGTTTTGAAAATATATTGGCAAGGACTGACTCAGGGATGGTCAAAAGATGGATGACAGATATTTTGCAGATGAATGGTTTACTTGAACTGTTCTCTTGGACACATAACGACACTGCAGATGGCTTGGTAACAATTGACCCAAAGCTAATACCCAGAAACCGGCTGAAAACTTTCAATGTGGTTTGATTAACTGTTAGGCAAAGGATTTCCCAACCCAGGTGAATATAAGTGTCGTGTCCAAGAGTGGTCGACTGAGTTTTCGGACAATTTTAAAATACAACAAACATGCTCATTTTTCTCTCTTTTCCCCCACCATTTCTGGCAAGTACCTCTTTATTTTTGATAAGCTTGAGGAGGATAACATTTGCTTGGTTATAAGCTCACCCTTCGGATGAGTCCAACTTAGTTTAAAATTCGAACCCTAAGAAGGAGTGGTTCGTTCCTGTTGAAAATTAAACAGGTCCTTTACTGTTAAGTTTTAACGAGTCCAGTATAGGAGAAACTCGGTGTTTTTCAGTTTTAGGGAGTTAGAAGAAAAACTTAAGAAAACTCCGTGGGTGTAATTTTTCGTAAATTTAGTCTCTCGAGCCCGAAAAAGGATAAAATAATGCGGGAGAGAACTCTGTTGACCATATTTAGTCAACGTATACCTTTTTCGTAAATAGTCCATTTCAGTCCGTAAAAGGGGTAAACTTATACTGAAGGGATGATTGTTCATTTACTTTAACGAGTTCGAATAGTCAAATACTCAGTAATCTTTTCATATTTAGAGAGTCTGAAAAGGGCTTAAAAGAGGACTCCAGGGTTTCGCTTTTTCGTAAAATTTTTGAAAGAGTCCGAAAAAGTGATAAAAGTATGCTCTTTGTTGAAAAATGATCAGTTCACCTGAAAAATCCTGTTTCTGCACAAAAACTCAAAACATTACACATACCTGTTTAAGATAAGTAAAAAATGCTTTCAAAGATACCCTTTTAAAGTGAAAAATAAATAAATTAAAAATTCATTCATTCGAAAAAACTTATAAAAAGGACTTTTTCTATTTCATTTTTACCGTTCAGTTTCAGAGTGAAAAGTAAAAAGCTTTTGGATAAAAAAGTTCCTGTGAAGATTCTGGAAAATTCAAGCGTTGGAATCGAAAACCGTCAGCCCCAGGTAATCCACGACCTCCTTATCTTGTTTTTCATCCTTTTGAAATTCATTTTTAGGCTTTAGTTTGATTTTTTAGGGCAAAAAATGGTTCAAAAATGCGCCCGCGGGGTCCGCAGGTGGGACACAGGTTACCTGCGGACCCCGATTTTTTCCTAAAAGGAAAAAATCGTGGGTACCGCACCCGATGCACAGCCCGCGTGCGGACCTACACTCTGTTTACAAAGAGCGGGTGCGGTACCCGCGCGGTTAATTTTAAAGCATGGTTTTCTCATTTATCTGCCAAAATTTTTCAAATAAGATCATTCTAACTTGCCTTATTTTGTATTATAGGAGTAACAAGATGCTTATCTGGCGAGAACGTGAGCATGAGGAAGTGGATGAAGCTGCAATGCTTCATTTTCCCACACAAAGGGCATTAAAAGCATGTGGTTTATACAAATTCTGGGCCATTTCTGGCATGAGGGCACAAGTGGAAATCTTAACATGGTTGGTAAACAGATGGAACGTAGAGGACCAGTGCTTCTTGATTGGTGGCCACCGACTCGAAATTGAGCTGGAGGATATATACTTTTTGACTGGTTTGTCCAAGAGGGGCGAACAAGTATCCTTGTTTGGGACTAGGCCAGGTGGCCAGACTGTCGCTAGTCTCCAACTAGAATTTTGCAATGATCAGGAAAATCCTCGGGACAAACGGATTGACATAAAACACATCATCCATCCTGAATTGAAAGTTATTGCTTTTACTGTTACCAAACTGTGTGGGCGTGTTGCGCTTCATGTAGCTACTGGTTCCCAAATGCGTGTTGTCGTGGACTGTTTTCGCGGCACCATCTTTAACTGGTGTGAAGCTGTGTTGGCCAATGTAAAAGGCCAACTAACCAGAGCAAAAAATGGGAAACTGAAAAACTTTGGATATGGATCCATCGTCGTTTCTTTTGCTCTGGAGAGGATCCCCCAATTAGCTCCACAGAGTATTTCTGTTGATGCCGGTCGACCTCGAGAACCAAGAATGGTTCGTTGGTCCGCGCTGATGGCCCGTCATGCTATTGAGGGCACTGAGATTGTACGATTCCCTTCTTCATATTTTCGTTGGCTGGATCGCCAAGTTTTCATGATAGAGGATTTTCCGTATGCCGGGATAGATTTCCGCGGTGACAGAGAGATGGCTCTCCCTGCAGGGGAACAGTGGGATGATTCAGGTAAAATTATTTTTCAACGTTTGCTAAGTTCTAATTTTTTTAGTTTTTTATCGTCTTAGAAAACTAATAACCAAATTTTTTTTGAATACAAACGTGGGTCCACATCGACCAGCTCATCTTCAACCTTTCGAGAGGAGACAACCAGTTGCGCCCGGACCCTCTCAGGCTACAGAGATATGTGATTGGAGTCCCAGGACCTTTCAGGAGGTTCCTATGCAGGGTGGCCCGGGCAGTTGTTTCTTATCGAGATCACCATCAGTGATGGGATGATCGTGTAGACTGATATTTTTGACTTTTGTATTATCATTTTTGCCGATCATAAGGTGTTTCCAACTTATGATCGAAGATGATGTATATTTTTTGAACACACTCCTATACTATGATATATCACTATTTTGCCGGCTATCTGTGTACATATATGAATGTTGTTTGTTTTACTGCTTTTAATTATTGCAAATGTCTATTTATCATACTAGAAGCAATTGAATATGCTAATGTATTTAAATGTCTTGGAATATGCTGATATTCAATGTAATCAAACTCACGTTCCAAGAGACGAACTCTTAAAAACAACCTTAATAATACTGGATTTCTAATGGTATAAACCCTGTTACGCTGTAATACAACAAGTTCTGAATCCAACCTTACAATCAAACTCCGAATTCCAAATGATATGGACTCAGACAATAACTCAATCACTGCACTATACTCGGCAATGTTATTTGTTGTTTGACCAAGGCTTACCCCATGCATGGATACTAACTCGTCAGAGGGTGAATAGATAACCCAAGCTGCGGAAGAAATGTTCCGTGTATTATGACAAGCACCATCAACAAAACCAATGTAGGTTTGAAGAGACGTCGACATCTGCAATATCAAGAGTAAAACTCAGATAAGCAGGAATAGTGACAAAACACACTTCTAAACTAGGCACACTTTTCTAATCTAAAACACACCAGCAGTAAAGAAATCTAAAATAACAAAAATCTCCACACCTCATTTAAGCATAATATCGCTTTAGATAAAGCCCATTTCTGGGTTTATCCAAAGGGACACCATCAAAATCTATCAACTCATAGGCCCCTTTTGCTAACTTTCGTTTCACAACGTAAGGACCATGCCACATAGGCACGAATTTCCCAGCTCCTAGCTTGTCGTTAGCTTGATCATAAAGTAAAACTAGGTCTCCTTCTGAAAAATTTCGAGGGGTTACACTTCTATCATACTGAGCTTTTATCCTTTTAACATGAGCCTCGTTTGCTATTGCAGCATTTCGTCGATTCTCATCTAATTGGGCTAAGTACAAGAAACGTTTTTCCTCTTCAGACGTAGCTGGAAGTAATTCTACGGCTAATTTTAGTGATGGTATTTCGCATTCAATCGGCAGCATAGCTTCCAAACCGTAAACCAGTTGAAAAGGAGTGAAACCCGTTGATGTTTTAACTGAGGTTCGATATGCCCAAAGTGCTGAAAATAACATGGAATGCCAATTCGTCTTGTGAATACCAATGATTCGTTTAATCATGGTGACTAAAAATTTGTTAATGGCTTCAACTAGACCATTTGCTTGTGGATAGTACGGAGTGGAACTATCATGGCGTAGGCCAAGTTGTTCTGTCAGTTCAGTCATCATGATATTCCGAAAATGACTTCCATGATCCGTAATAATAGCTTGAGGAACACCGAACCTAGAAATTATGTGATTAAATACGAATGTTGCAGCAGTCTTGCCGTCAGCTGAATATGTAGGCATTGCCTCGACCCATTTTGTAAAATAATCTACTGCGAGAATAATATAGGCATGCCCCCCGGCCGAGTGAGGGTTACATGTGATAAAATCGATACCCCATTTCGCAAAAGGACCAACAAAAATTATAGGGTGAAGAGGAGCGGGTGGCGCGCGCATTTTCCGATAAAAAATTTGACAGTTGTGGCATTTCCGAACCGCATAAATGCAATCTTTGAACAACGTTGGCCAGAAATAACCTGCACGCAATATCTTTTGGGCTGTGGCATACCCAGACATATGACCGCCACATGCTCCAGAATGACAGTCATTTAACACCTTTTCAGCTTCTTCATGAGTTATACATCGTCGGAAAACAGAATCTGCTCCACGTCGATAAAGTGTATCACCAATGATATTATACTGTTGGGATTGGAAGCGTATTTTCTGCCGCTGAGTTCGTGAAATGTCTGGCCGAAAATATTGGGTTTGGAGATATACAATAATATCTCCATACCATGGATCAAGTGTACTAATAAGAAACAAAGATTCGTCCGCAATGGACTCTTCTGCCACTGTTTCAGTATCAGTAGAGGGGAAATCGCACATCAGTTCCGCAAATACCAAAGATTTCTTTGCCTTGGATTTCTCAAATTCCAAGTCAAATTCCTGCAGGATAACTATCCATTTGGAATATTTGTCCCCTAGAAATTGTTTGGTCAAAATATACATCATAGGGTTGCAATTAGAAATTACCGTGGTTTTACGTAACAAGATGTAATGTCTAAAACGTTGGACAACTTGGACAGCTGCCAAGGCCAATTTCTCCACATGTGTGTATTTGACTTCAGTCGGATGCAGATTTCGACTAAGATAATAAATCACATGTTCATTGTGAGATTCATCTTCCTGAACTAATACCATCCCAATAGTGGAATGAGAAGCAGTGAGGTACAAAATGTAATCTTGGTTGTAGTTGGGAGGATGCAATAACGGTGCATGGGTCAACGCGTGTTTAAGTGCATCAAAAGATCGATCAGCGATCTCGTCCCAAAAGAACGGAATGTCCTGTTTCAACAACTGGGTAAAACCCTTTGTAAGCTCGGCATAGTTAGGAATAAATCTACGTAAAAAGTTTGCTTTCCCCTGCAAACTTTGGAGTTGGCGTAAAGTCGAAGGAGGAGGCAATTTAATGATAGCTTCGACCTTCGATGGATCTACACGAATGCCTGCTCTTGAGACAACAAATCCCAGTAATCGACCCGATTCTACGCAGAAAACACATTTGTGCGGATTCAGCCTTATCCGATAATGCCTACATCTCATAAAAATTGCTCGTAAATGAGTGGGATGATTGGCCCTACGTAATGAATGAGCAGGTAAATCATCGAGATATGGCTGGACAATGTGCTTAATGTCATGAAATGCATAAGACATAGCCCGTTGAAAAGTTGCGCTAGCGTTCTTTAGTCCAAAAGGTAGTTTACAATAAGCAAACGTTCCCCACGGACAAATAAAAGCTGTTTTAGGTTGATCTGCAGGGAGTATGTTTATTTGATTGTAGCCGGAAAAACCATCCATGAAGGAAAATAATTCACTGCCAGCACAATCATCGATTATTTGATCGATATAGGGAGTTGGATAATTATCTTTTGGACACGCTCGATTAATATCCCTATAATCGATATATGCTCTTATTGTTCCTTGTTTTTTAGTCACAGGAACAATATTCGATACCCAATCCGTTAAGGGAATTGGATAAATGAATCCTGCTTGAAGTAATTTTTCAACTTCAGTTTTTATAGCAGCAACTTTTCTAGGATGAATTTGAGGTGAGGAGAGTTCCTTTTACTGTGTCAACCTCGTTAAAAAATGAATCAGTGGTGAGGAGAGTTCCTTGTACTGTGTCAACCTCGTTAAAAAATGAATCAGTGAGTGAGGAAAGTTCTTTTTCTTGTGTCAACCTCGTTAAAAAATGAAACAAGTGTCAGCTGAGGAGAGTTCCTTTTACTGTGTCAACCTCGTTAAAAAATGAATCAGTGTGTGTGAGGATAGTTCCTTGTACTGTGTCAACCTCGTTAAAAAATGAATCAGTGAGTCTGAGGAAAGTTCCTTTTACTGTGTCAACCTCGTTAAAAAATGAATCAATTAGTGTGAGGAGAGTTCATTTTACTGTGTCAACCTCATTAAAAAATGAATCAGTGGCAGGTGAGGAGAGTTACTTTTACTGTGTCAACCTCGTTAAAAAATGAATCAGTGGCTGGTGAGGATAGTTCCTTTTCCTGTGCCAACCTCATTAAAAAATGAAACAGGTGTCTGGAGCAGAGTTCTTGTCTTGTGTCAAGATCCTTAAAAAATGAAACATGTAGGTAGATTGTAGAGAGTAGATTGGTAGATTAGAATAAATAGTTTCTGAGGACGGTTCTTTTCCTGTGTCAACCTCGTTAAAAAATGAATCAGTTGGTCTGAGGATAGTTATTGTTACTGAGTCGACCTCATTAAAAAATGAATCAGGTATGAGGACAGTTCTTTTCCTATGTCAACCTCGTTAAAAAATGAATCAGTTGTCAGAGGATAGTTCCTGTTATTGAGTCAACCTCGTTAACAAATGAATCAGGTATGAGGACAGTTCTTTTCCTGTGTCAACCTCATTAAAAAATGAATCAGTAGGTTATGTAGGTAGGTTAGAAATAAGTAGTTTCCGAGGACAAGTTCTTTTCCTGTGTCAACCTCGTTAAAAAATGAAACACGTTTCCATGAGCATAGTTCTTTTCCTGTGTCAAGCTCGTTAAAAAATGAAACAAATCCTCCCTTAATTGAGTCGAGTCTTTGACTAGACCTCGTAAATGTTAAGTAGTATATTTAGGTTAGTTTTTAGGTTGGGTCTTTCATATGATCTCGTAAATGAACCTTCATTTCACCCAACTAATTACTAAGTAGTGTACTTAGTTGAATGAAATGAAGCTGGGGGGGCATGCGCTCTAGCAGTTACGCTTAGGGGGCATCAAGCACAGTTTTCTCTTTGTTTCAAGCTTGTGTAAAAATGAAACTACTCTGAAGCATAGTTTTCTGCAACTTGACTTTTATAAAATAAAACTATCTTGAGTCAATTTTAATTTACTTTTCGAGACTCGTTAAACTCATGAAAATCTCGAGATTATTTTGTTATTTTTCTTTCTCGTAAAACACATGAAAAGCAAGGTTCTTTCCGTCTTTTCACGCTCGTAATTAAATTGAAAGTCGGCCACATGAGTACATTTTTATCCCTTTTTCGAGCCTAATGGAAAAACTTACGAAAAAGTGAAAACCATGAGTACATTTATCCTTTTCGAACTCGTTAAGAAAACTCCCGAAAAAGTGAAACCACAGGTTCTCTTTTAGGCCTTTTCCAGGACTCTCTAAATATGAAAAGATTGCCGAGTGTGATTATTCGAACTCATTAAAATAAATGAATGATCGTCCTTTCAGTATAAGTTTACCCCTTTTACGGACTGAAATGGACTATTTACGAAAATGGTATACGTTGACTAATTACGGTCAATAGAGTTCTCTCCCGCATTATTTGATCCTTTTTCAGGCTCGAGAGACTAAATTTATGAAAAGTACCCCCATAGAGTCTTCTTAAGTTTTTTCTTCTGACTCCCTAAAATTGAAAAAACGTCGAGTTTCTCCTATACTGGACTTGTTAAAATTTAACAGTAAAGGACATGTTCAATTTTAAGTAGGAACAAACCAATCCTTCTTAGGGTTCAAATCTTAAACTAAGTTGGACTCATCCGAAGGATGAGCTTATAAACAAGAAAATGTTATCCTCCTCAAGCTTGTCAAAAATAAGGAGGTACTTGCCAGAAATGGTGGGGGAAAAGAGAGAAAAATGAACCTGTTTTTTACATTTTGATTATTCGGAAAATATTTTACCAATCTTGAACACGACACTTTTTGTCCACCTGGGTTGGGAAATCCTTTGCCTAACAGTTAATCAAACCATGTTGAAAGTCTTCAGTCGGTTTCTGGGTATTATCTTTGGGTCAATTGTCACCAAGCCATCTGCAGTGTCGTTATGTGTTCAAGAGGACAGTTCAAATAAACCATTCATCTGCAAAACATCTGTCATTCATTTTTGACCATCCCTGAGTCAGTCCTTACTTGAGCATATTTTCAAAACTTGATCTATGATTTTGTGTTGTGGGCTTGCCTACGACGGATCGCTTTCTATCGACGACAGCTCATTATCTAGGAAGTTGATCTAGAAATCGTCAGTACCTTGGAATCTGCATGCCTCAATGGCAGATTTCTCGCCTTCGACGACGGGTTGCATCATTGACCTTTGATTGAATGATTCCATGACATGTTCGACTTCAGCTCATTCATTCACATTTCATGGATTGTACTGAGTACTTTGAGAGCCATTGACATTACTGGTGGTTTCTCTCACACTTGTTAACAGTTTACATTATTGACTGGTAATCAAGTGGTTTCTACCATGTTCTACTTCAACACATTTAATCGCATGGATAGAATCGTATTGGTTCGAGAAGCGGAAATCAAGACCCTGGATCTAGTTTCCACCATCCAGGCTGCGAGGAGTTTTGTTATTATACAGTGGACTATTTATAAACAGATGGTTGCGTCCATGCTGTGTCAACATATGTCTATACTGTTGATGTATTCAAAATCATTCCTGTATCAGAACAAGTTTAGTTAGTTCTAGTTAGTTTTTGATCTGAGTATGGGAATGCCTACCTCAGCGATGATATGATTACATATATATATATTTTGCATTGAATGTTTTTACAGGTTCCGACTGGGGTGTCCATAGGATGATCCTTGAAATGATAAAGTACTTCACTCTTCATATATGACAGACTTCATCTTCATCTATTCCAGACTTCGCACTTTAGGGGGCAATCTGTTACACTAAAAAATGTCACCTTGACATTCTGCTAAATGTATGAGCTCATTGACACTCATACTTACCTCCTCTGCAAGTCTTACAACCTTTGTTCCTCATTCCATGCCCTGAAAATGGAGGAAAAACCCTAAAAAGCTCAAAAAACCTTGGGTACGCAGTTGATATGAGGCTTACCTGCGTTTTTAGCTAGGGTACGCAGGTAATGTGAAGATAAACTGCGTTCTAGAACGCACTTTTCCAGTGTAATGCATGCGGTACCCCTGTAAAGTCAAAAATGCGCGAAATTAAACCAAAAAAGTTGAATTTTGGTCAATTCTAGAAGGTTCTGGATGAGATTTTTTGGGGATGAGTACGCTTTGGTAAGGTGCATGTATCCCACACCTTAAGGAACTAATCCCTTGATGTGAGGAGCCTATCCCTTTGAAGGAGGATTCTATCCCTTTAAAGGTGGGATCCTAACCTCCTCATCTGCTCTATAAAAGGAGGCATTGGGTAGCCTTTTGGGTTAAGTTTTTTGGATGGAGATTTTGGAGATTGAGGATTAGAGTTCAAGCTTTATGTGTGATTGAGCTGAAGTGCTGTTGAGATTTAGATTTCCTTCTGCTGAGCTTTTGAGAGGAAAGATCACATACCTCTTTATGTTTCTGGAGGAAGAGTGCAAGACTTATCAAAGTAGAGGAGATTCCTGCTTCGGACCCCAGGAAGGCCTTTCGAACATCAAGGCAAAGGTTGTAAGGTTCTTCTGTATATTTAAGATTAATACAATCAAGTTCTGTTTTTCTCAATAAATTGTTGTTCGATTGTTTATTTCAATAAGCTTTCGTTTGATCGTTTATTTCATAGATTCCTTGATCACTATGATAGGTATGTTTTATGATTATTTGTTATACAGGTGCTATTGATATTTTCTTGTTTGTGATTGCAGATCAACGAAAGATGATACTTTCTTGTGACAAAAGGGCCCTTGTCGCGACGAAGGATTATTGATGCAACGGAAGCACTGCGACTGCAAATAAGCATTTGGATCTAAGGTAGGATCGACACCTTCATAACATTTATTTGTAAAACAAATATATCTAGAGAAAGACAAACTTAGTTGTTCGTTTGTTGCTAGATTGTCTTCTGACACTAGGGAGATCGGTCTTGTCCGCAAGAACGATTTATCCGGCCAACATATAAAGGCTAAGGTTGTAAGGTTCTTCTGTATATTTTAAGATTAATACAATCAAGTTCTGTTTTTCTCAATAAATTGTCGTTCGATTGTTTATTTCAATAAGTTGTCGTTTGATCGTTTATTTCATAGATTCCTCGATCACTATGATAGGTATGTTTTATGATTATTTGTTATACAGGTGCTATTGATATTTTCTTGTTTGTGATTGCAGATCAACGAAAGATGATACTTTCTTGTGACAAAAGGGCCCTTGTTGCGACGAAGGATTATTGATGCAACAGAAGCACTGTGACCGCAAATAAGCATTTGGATCTAAGGTAGGATCGACACCTTCATAACATTTATTTGTAAAATGAATATACTTAGAGAAAGACAAACTTAGTTGTTCGTTTGTTTCTAGATTGTCTTCTGACACTAGGGAGATCGGTCTTGTCCGCAAGACGGATTAATCGACCCCTATGGGTAAATCCTGCAAAATACCAAAAGGTTGAAAACCTCGACCACCAAAAGCTTTTAGAATCGTCGGAGATTGGTTAAGTGTAGGAGAACCAAGCGATTTCCAACACTGAATCGACATAATACACGTTGAAGCTCCCTCATCAATCACAGTCCGAAAAATAGGTCTGTTTTTGACTAACACTGGAATCAAGTTATCGGTGAGGAAGACGTGTGTACTATTTTCAAATCGAAGATTATGTTAACCCGAACATCAATGGGGCCTTGCTATGATAATAACAATTTACGTTGTGCTGGACACGATTGCAGCACGTCCAAAGCCGACATTGCCGAAGGAGAAACAGCTAAATCTTCAACAATGTTGTAATTCTGAGCAGCTCTCGCATGTGGATTGAAAGCTGATTTACGAAGAACACCTTTAGCAGGCGGTTTGATTATCAAGTCTGGATTTTGTTTCTCGATCTGTAGCGGACCGGAAACAAGAGGAGTTGTATTTGATGTATTCGCATTAGAAGACTCTCCTTCTTTGCCATCAACGGGATTCTTAGAACCGTAATCTTGCGATCGCGTCGCAATCCTTACATGAGACATCATCATAATAGGCTCTTCTAAAGTAGTCGAGGAAGAACCAATCATCTTACTATCTTGAACTGGAAAAGGATCCTTCAAGATAGCAGGTTGTTGTGATCCTTTAACGAGTTTCGTAACTTCCTCTCGATATGGACATTCTTTCGTGAAATGATCTTGTTCACAAATGAAGCAAGGATAGCGAGGTTTACGTTTCTCGTCATTGGATTCTTCTTTATCTGTTTTCTCTTTCGAATTTTTCTTGTTTTTGTTCCTCCCCTTCTTTTTACCACCGGATTTTGATTTTGCCGTAGATGTTTCAACGACATGAATATCGGCAGAAACTTCTTGAGAGGATTCTCCTTTCGGGGAATCAGGTAAAGTTATTATTGGAGAAGAATTCTTTGAGGATTTCTTCTTACTTTTAGAACTAACTGTACCAATCATACCGTCAGCGGCATGAGACCCTGAAGGAGCAGCAACTATTTGACCTTGTTTGGGAAGATCGGGAATTTTCTCATGTAGAGTACCTAAATGCGTATAGACGAGATCTAGGTACTGAGCCTGAGAAATTACTTGCTCTTCAGTAACAACACCAGCCCTAGCTACATCTTCAGTGATCTTGGGTAATAATGATTTAACAAACCATTCTGCCAAAATTTGATTCGGAATATAAACTTTCACCAAACGTCATCTACGTCACCATTCATGAATATGATCAAAAATATATGTGGACGTAGATTGTTTTAGCGAAGTTAATAATTCTGTGCCGTTGTCGTATCTGATAGGCAACTGGAAATGAGTTAAGAAAGATGTTGCTAACTGACTGAAATTATGAAACAAGCCTCGTGGTAACTCAATGTACCATTTGGCTGCAAGACCTATGAGGGTTCTTTGGAAAATACGTAAGAGAATCGAATCATCAATGATTGAATTAGATGCACACCAAAGGTGATAAGTCATAACATGATTCGATGGATCCTCTCCTGACTTACCTTCAAATTTTGGTATATCACTGGGCAACTTATGAGGCATTGGCGGCCAATTCTGATAATAAAAAATAGGATCATTTGTAAGGCGCATCAAATCAGGTAAGTCCAAAGTTGCGATGAACGGTAATTGACGGTTAGGGTCACGAAAACCTTGAGAAGCCAAAGCAGATCCAGGAGGCGGATACCCAGGATAACTAGGAATCGGATTAGCATTAGGTATTGTATAACCTCCCGGATAACCAGGATGAATCGGACCATACTGAGGTTGTTGATAAGTATAACCAGGGTATGGCTGATAGATCGGATTCTGAACATAGGGACCGTATTGCGGCTGTCCTTGGTACGGTTGATAAGTAAACTGAGGTTGACTCGTAACAACCGTACTTGTACCGAAGCTTGTCTCACAGTATCTCAATTTGTAGTCCTAAATCGAAGGTAAGGACCGAGGTACAAAGACCGAGGAATTTACCTGGACATGTGGGTAGCGAACCGGCTACGTATACCTGCAAAGGGTGACAAAGTTGAACGTACGTTGCGGCACAGCTGGCAGCAGCTTTGGGGCGAAGTCCGAGGTGCATTAGCCAGCTCGTCGAATCGAACTAGGTGGGTCAATAGTCACGAATAAAGGTTTAGCAGAACCGTAATCCAATGTATTTACCTTGTGTTGATAAGGCAACTGCACATTAGGCTGTAAAGGCTGTTGATATTGGGACGGATCCCACCCCATCATTCCGGGGTATTGTCCCGTAGAAGGTTGAACATAAGGACCATAACCTGGTTGAACGTAGGGTTGATAATTAAAAGGTAAATTTCCGGCTCCTTGAACAGATGGTTGACCAGAAGGCTGTTGGTAACCTTGAATTGGGTACTGCCCTTGAGGTTGATAACCTTGAGGCATGTACTGAAGCTGGGGTTGTTGAGGACCCTGAGGAGCATATTGAGTTTGGGGTTGACCTTGAGGAATGTACTGTCCTTGAGGTTGATAACCCTGAGGTATGTACTGTCCTTGGGGTTGTCCCCCAAAATAATATGGATCCACAGTTTGTCCTGGGAAAAAGCTACCTTGAGGTTGTACCCCGGGTGGTAACTGACTACCTTGAGGTTGCCCCTCAGGCGGTAATTGACTACCCTGGGGTTGCCCCCCAGGCGGTAACTGAGTTCCCTGAGGTTGGCCCCCAGAAGGAAACTGACTGCCTTGAGCTTAAGGATTGGGAATATTACCAGACATCATAAAAATTTGTTCTGCGTTCGACATTTCAATTTTAAGTCCATCAAGACCAGATGATAACACATTTTCGATAGGTTGAGGATTTGCTCCCAAGAAGGTACCAGACAAAGACTGATATCCCGAAGGAACAGAAGGACCACCATGTAAAAATGATTCAGGCGTTTGAGAAAACATGGATGACTCACCAGCCATAATAGATGACGGATAATAACCTCTGGGTGTAGGATGAAATGGAACTCGAGGTGGATAAAAAGCAAGACCCGGATTCTCTAAAAAATCTGTTAAAGAGAGATACCAAGGATTAGTTCGAATGGGGCTGTAGAAAATAGATTCACGCTCCCTAAGATTTAACGATTGAGGGGAGTTGGGAAGAGATATGTCTTCGTCTGGATTAGTAAGTTCTTCAATAGAAATAAGTCCAGAGGGAAGATTGTCAGTAATGATATTTCTTACCCTGGGTGAACCTGGATCGCTAGAAGTTGGTGTAACAAATCCTGAAGATGTTTCTAACACAGAAGACTCAGTTTCAGGCTCAGAGATTTCAGGTTCGTCAGATAATTCACCAGAAGGAGAAATATTTTCAGTAACTTCAGAAACTGAAATCGGTTCTTGAATATATTCTGTTGTAGGTATTTGATGATCAGGATGTATAACAATAGCTGAGCTTTCAACTTCTGTTGACCTAAGTCTACGGCTATTGTGTGGTATCAGAGCTCGAAGCCCTTCAAGTTGACCTGGTGAATATTCGGGGGGTTTCCCTTGTATTCTCCGGGATTGTCTTGGAAATTCCGCCACGATTAAAAATTATCTAATCACACGCAAACAAATAAAAATTTCAATGAAAACACCTAAAGTCTCTAAGAAACAAATAATTGAATCATTTGCTTAAAAATCTAAGAGTTCAAACCACACACAAACAGGTAACTTTCCGTACTAAAATCACTAGTTGGTGATGAAATCCAACTTAGTAGAATTATAACACGAAAAGGGTGGTTGAAACAGTTACCCCGACAACCTGCTTAATGAAACAGACTGGCACAAGTTTCTTCACAAAACCATCTCGAGTGAAGAGAACCCCCCAGAGAGTCCAAGTGAGTCTAGTCGACGTCTGTTCCAGGTACAGTGGGATCTTCCCTCCACCGTCACCTTAGGAAAGAATCCTAAAGATTATAGCCACTAAGGTTACCAAATGAAACAAATATACCTGGGGGAACAGTCTACGATCCGACACACACGCAAGGGTAGAGTAACAAAGCTCAATCCCCTTGAAGGCTCCTTGAAAGAATCCAAGGTTTACCGACAAGTGACCCCTGGCTCCTCGACAATGGTCTATCCGAGGTTTACCGTTTTTAATACATGTATATCTTCTATCGTTCCCAATGAGGAAGGATTGATTACCCCACTGGTTCAGATATGATCTCATGCTTAACTCCTTTAAGAGGAGCTTCCCAGAGCATACATGCAACAACTGGAATTCTTCCTACCGCAAGATTTGTCTACTTGTTTTTTTTAGCTATCTTGGAGAGTTAATTACTCCCTACTCCAAGATACTAGCCTAAGCTATGTTGGTGATAAGAGCCCTAGAAATAAAAAAGATTACTAGATGAATTTTATTTAAGCGTTACTTTTAAGAGCTGTTTCTTAAGTCAATGGGTGCAGAAATGAAACTTTGGATGATGTGAAGACTCGACTTCCAAAAAACACTAAAATGCACCTATGATGATATTCAATTCTTTTTCTTTCAATGAACTTTCTATCTAAAGAAAGAGTTAGAGAATGCGATCTTTTAAATTCCTTCTTTAAACATGAAAAATAATTGAAAGAAACTATTTTGTCTTTTCAATAAACTATCAAAGCTCACAAGAAAAATCCTTTTCTTTTCCAAACTAGAAGCTACAAAACAATTTTCCTTCTAAAGAAAGCTACCAAAATTAAAACTACTCAAAACTACAAAATCTAATCTTGAGATCTAAAATCTAAATTGAGTAAAAGCTTTTAGATTTTTTTATGAATGTTTTCCTTAGTTGTTCAGCAAACTAAGAATCTATTCGTTCAGATAACAAACAGATCAAAAACACTCAAAATATGTTTTAATGAAATTCAAAACTTTCAACCAAGTTTTTTTCGAAGATTTGCAAAGAAACAAAAGGCTTAATTTCTCAATATAGGATGTTTTCACAATCAGGTCGGATTCAAAAGACAAAAAGAGATCAATGTAATCTGAGATACTGCAAATTGTCAAAAGATCGAATCGCTACAAAGACCAAGTGGAAAAAACAATCCAATCAGCAAAATCTTCTAGAAAATCATCAAAACATTAACACTGTTGGAGTTCATTTACAAAGAATTCTTGATAGACACAATAATCAGTCTGGGCAGAAACCAAAGATCTAAAAATAAACTAGAAAAAGAAACCTGGAGATTTTTCTAAAATTTTAACAGGGTCCGAAGGTAACCAGCATTGACAGGTGCGGTCTCGCACTGTATTCTCTAGAGAAGGTGCGAACCTGCCCGCACTGTCAAAGTAGGCCAGAGTGCGGTCCTAGGAAAAATTATAGAAAAACTTAAAATACTTCTAAATTTTCAAAAACAGGGAAAATCTAAATTACCTAGACAGATGTGTATCAATCAAAAACCAGGAAAAAATGTTTCCTCAAATCAAAATAAAAGAGAACCAAAAACAACAAGTTCTTTCCCCAGTGGAGTCGCCATTTTGTTGTGTAGATTAATCCGTCTTGCGGACAAGACCGATCTCTCTAGTACTAAAGGTAACTAGCAACAAACAACCAATTATACTAATCTCTCTCTAAGCATATAAGATTCATAAAAAAACTATATAGGTGTAAGGCCTACCTTATGTCCAACGCTTGCTTGATTTCGTTGAAGTCCTTCCCGTGCATTGAAAGAACGTTCCTCGTGAATCTGCAGTCACAAACAAGAAAAAAGATTACACAACACCTGTATAGACATTATTATAAACCATACTCATCATAATGATCAAGGAATTTATGAAATAAACCATGAATAGACAGTTTAATGAGAGAAATGAGTATATTTGTATTAACTTCAAATAAAAGAAAACCTTTACAACCTGTGCCTTGATGTCGTGCAGGTCCTCCTGGGGTCCGAAGCAGGAATCTCTTCTAATTTGACAAGAATTGCACTCTTTGAACCAAGACAGATAGAGATGAGTGATTTAACCTCACAGAAAGTCTTAGTTAACTGAGTCTGAATCTCAACAACATTTAACTTCAAATATCTTAAGCTTGAACTCCCTTTGAGGCTACCCAAGGCCTCTTTTTATAGTGGAAAAGAGGAGGTTTCTTGTTCCAAATATGAAGGGATAGAATCCTCCTTCAAAGGGATTAGCTCCTTACATCAAGAGGTTAGCTCCATCAAGTGAGGGATGCATGAACCTTCTCAAAGCGTATCCATTCCCGAAAATTCCCATCTAGAATCTACTAGAATTCTGATTACTTTTTATCTTTACTTTTCTAGCCTTTTTGGATTTCTGATCGCACCCACATAACTTACAAGGAAAGTCTTGTCTGTTCATAATTGATTTAGGTGCGGGACGCGAGGGAGATGTATAGAGAAAGATACATTAATTCTTGAGATTTTGGGATTCTAATTTTGAAAGCTTGTGCAGGAGGCGATATATTAGACTTGCAGAAATCACAAGGTAATAATGTGCTCATACTCATAGTAAAATGTCAGGATGACAGATTTTAGTGTAACATGAAGTCTTTCACTACATCATTAGGCACAAATGCTATGACATGAGAATGCAAAATATAAATTTTGAAGTCTTTGATGGCTTTAAGCAAAGCATATGCCTGTTTCTCTAAGATGTTATACTTCATCTCTGAGTTAGCAAGGGTTCTGCTAAAGAATGGAATGGGCTGCTCAGTACCTTGTTGTCCTTTCTACAACAAAACTCCAACAATTTTTTTTTCTAATGCAAATGTAAAAACTAGAAATTCCTTTGAAAAATCCGGGCTAATCAACATTGGGGCCTGAGTGAGTGCCTTCTTGATTTCCTCAAATTATTGCTTTGCTTCAACTGTCCATTTAATGTCAGCTCCTTTTTTCAAAATCTTGGTTATGTATTTGATAATCTCAGCAAAATTTGGAATAAACCTTCTCACAAAATTCACTCTTCCAAGGAAAGACTGAATTTCCTTCCCGCTTCTAGGCAGATCTACTTTCTGAATGGAATTGAATCTGTTTGGATCAATCTTTATCCCATCTTTAGATATAATGTGCCCAAGAAACTTTCCATAAGTTAAAGCAAAAATACTCTTAGTGGGATTAAGAGAAATACCAAACCTTCTACACTTCAACTGAACTTTCTCTAGATGCTTAAAAGGGTCTTCCTCTCTTCTTGAGAAAAATGTTATGTCATCCAGATAGACAACCACCAACTTATCATTTTCCTCAGAAAAGGCAATGTCCATTACTCTTTGAAAGGTCGCTCCTGCATTCATCATACCAAAGGGAATCTTGGCATACATGAATGTTCCCCATGGTGTAGTAAAAGCAGTTTCTCCTGATCTTCTGGGTGCACTAGTATCTGATTGTATCATGAAAACCATCTAGAATAAACATCCTTTGGGAACCAACAATTTTCTGAAGAATTTGATCCATCTTTGGGAGAGGGCAATTGTCCTTCAGAGAAGCTTTGTTCAAGTTTATGAAATCAATGCAGATTCTGATTCTCCACTCTTTTTCCTGACTAGTACCAAGTTAGCAAGCCATTTTGAGAATATGATGGGAAAAATAATTTTTTCATCAAAGAGTTTCTTAATTTCCTTCTTAATCAGAGGCATGAGCAGTGGATTATTCCTCCTCAACCTCTATTTCAAAGGCTTCTCTTTTTCTTTAATAGGAATGGTATGCTGAATAATAGTAGGATCATATTTCTTCAAATCAACATAACTCCATGCAAAAACATCAATGAACCTTTTCATTATCTCAATATATTTCTGTTTCATCTCTACAAAAAGAAATTTTGAAAGCTTAATCATTTTGGCATTGCTACTATACCAAGGTTACAACTCCCTACCTCTTCATCATCAGCTTGTATCCTAGGAGATTTGAACAGATCATTTTGGTCAAAAATATTTTCAAGTGGGATGAGACCTTTGGGTATAGAATTATTCTTCAGTTGCAAAAATTCAGAATTACCCTTAGTTCCAGTAAGCATGTTTTGTTTATCTACTTCTGTGCTTTCAAACTTCTCTTTCAATTCTATGAATTTTTTGACTTGCTGGTCATCTTCGAAAACTTGCCAGTGGATAATGTAGTCTGGGATAGCAGGACTATGACGAACTTCAACCTCATACATTTTAGTGGAATGTGCAAGGATAACAAACATACTTGCATAAACAGCTAGGGAGTCAGATACTGAGTTTTGGTCCCAAGTCTTCACAATAAATGAATATTCTTGAAATTTTTCTAACATCTCCATGATCAATTTTTTGTATGCTCTCATTCTTACATCCTTGGTTTGATATACACCTTCAACTTGTTCAATAACAGATTCAGAATCTCCACAAATTGAAATTTTTTGGGCACCCGATCTTTTCAAAAATTCTAAACCCAAAAATAGAGATTCATATTCAGTCATATTATTTGTGCAATCAAAGTTTAATTTGAAAGAATAGAACTTAATTTCATCCTCTGGAGTTGTGATCCAAATGCCTGCTCCAACCCCCTCTCTTCCAGCTGATCCATCAAAGTGTAACAACCACCAACCCTTTGAATTTTCTTCAATGATTTCCCGATTTTCAACCTCCTGAATTTCTACTTCCTTTTCATCTTATTCTTAATTAGTTAGCTCATTGAAAAGTATAGCTGATCCTAATTCGGTTTCAACAACATAAATTGGGAAATTCTGAGGTTTGTCCTTACTTCTTACCATATAAGCCATCCTTGTTTCTCTGTATAGCCTTCTTTGCTCACCAAAAACAGGAATGGTGGCATATGTTAGGTCCATCTGCATGGTGCCTTTGATCTTTGCTGCCCAAGACCTAGATAGAAGCATGCCAAACTTGGGTGGAATGTCTGCTACCACAATGTCCATTACCACTGTCTTGGCAAGGACTTGTGTGAGACCAAAAACAACATATTTTATCAATCCAATGCATTGAACTCTTTTTGAATCAAAGGAAAACAAATCCTTATATGGCCTAGTGATTTCTAATCCCATCCTTTCGATAACCACTTTAGGCATAAGGTTATGAGAGGTCCCTGAATCCAACATGGCATTGTGTAATGTCATGTCATGGATGCTAAGACTGACATAGAAAGGAGGTACCTCTTCATTCTTCTCATCTTCCAATCTTGGTCCTAAGTAGATGGTAGGATGGCCCTCTCGTACATTAAGGATGTTTGCAGCTCCAGGTTGGGAATTCAACATTTTTACAATTTTACTTCTGTATTCATTCACCTTAAGAATTTCTCCAAAAAGGACTGGGATCTTGGTTTTGGAAATCTCATTCTCCAAAATGAAAACAGAAGTAATTTTTTCAGTCTCTTTGATAGGAGGAGGAGGTGGTGGATCTTTTATAACCTCAACTGCTTTAGGGGCATCTTTCTTGGGCTGTGTTTTGTTTGTAGTAATAGGAACATTTCTGTTTCTGAGTATGTATTGTTTCTACATCTCAAAGATTGCATGTTGATAACCCTTAAGGTAATCAGACGGTTCCTCACCCTTGTTTACATCACGATCAGACTCATCATGTTATTCTTTAGTCAAAAACATTCTTTGCATGTTTTCATCTAGGCAATGAATGGAGTCTTCTGGTATCTCAGGCTAATCTTCTTCATCAACTAAATTTTTCTGAAAAGGAGGCCTTACTTTAGGGTCAAGCTTGTTTCTTCTTTCCCTTGGTATCTACTAGTTTTGAGGTCTTCTGAACTGTGGATTTCTTAATTGTGGTTAATGTTGTGCAGGAGGAGCAAAAGTGTTTCCAAGGGCAAGCCTATCCATCAATTTTTCCATTGTTTTCATCATGGAGTCAAATTTATCACCCGAGGTGGAAAGCTTATCCTCTTCTTTCAATTTTGTTTTTCCCATCTTGGAATTTTTAGCTGCTATCTATAGCAACGGAACTTGTAGATTTGGTTTCTGTAGCAACAAGACTTGTATATTTGTTGACTTAATAGCAAAAATGGCTTTAATTATAAAAATACACAAGAGGTATTTATAATAATAAATATTTATTGATATGATATAATAAGATTGATTGAAAGTTACAATGAGGTCCTGCTTTTATAACTATGCAGGTACCTTTTCATGAATGGGCATATCTTTTAGACATGCCTTTTCATTAACCTAATGAATATTTTACATAATCCCTATTTAACTATTAATGACTATTTTAATTAAATTTGTTATGAATTATATTCATAACATTGCCTCCTTCTCGAAAATCTTTATCCTCAAAGCTTAATCTTTCGACAATTTTCTTTACTGGGGATTATCTGCTAAACATGTCATTCTTCACTGGTACCTTGGCATGTATAATTCATTCTCCAATAATGCATCCTTGAAACTGGGTTCTCCTTTATATATATATATATATATATATATATATATTTTTTTTTTTTTTTTTCTAAATAATTATTATTACTATTATTTAAATAATAATAATAATTGATTTTTTTTTTTTGGTTAATTACTGATTTTTTTTTTAATATAATTTATATATAACATATGTAATTTTATATTATATAAAAATATATATATATATATATATATATATTATATAATTAAAATTTTATGGATGTATTGAATCGATGCCACCCTTTACGCAACATTATAACCTATCCCTCGTATCATTTGACCACACTTCCATGTTTATTTCCGCGTCTGAGATACTGGATTAAGTTCATCGCTTAGTGACTAGATCATCCTCCAGGCTGATCTATTCAACATTCTTATCTGGTCTAGGTTCAAAGACAAAAATACCTCCAAAATCATATGAGCCCAACGGCTAGGAGGCCCTTGGAAATTCAGGAAGCCACGTTGATGTATTTCGGCTTAAATTATAAACCAACACCCCATTACAATGCCTAATTCGAATGAAAACCAAATTCCTCATTCCTTCAAAATCGGTGATTAAATTTCGAAGAAAATAGTTGGCGTCATCCCTTATGTGAGAATCCAAAATAGCTAAAGGCATCCTTGCAATCTCTGTAACCCGAACCATTGAAGAGCGTGAATTGTCTAACTCCGATATGATAATCGCATTTAAACAATGTATACATGAACCTTGAAGCACTCGTGACCCTCAAGTGAACAGGACGTCACACCTGGGCCAATTATGCACATCCTCTAACAGTAACGGCGTGGGCACGAACGTCCCGTTTTGGATGCTCAAATCCACGATTCCATTCTGACATTTTACATACAAGAAATCCCCGGAAGCAACAATCTTTCTGTAGCAGCAAGGCTGTAAAGTTTCATTTTTTAAGTTCTTCATATCAAATGTATTGAACAGCTCATGTTCTAAATTAACGTTTGTGTGGAGTGTATAAGGCTTCCCTGGAATCGTCCCAAGAAACTCGAAATCCAACTTCACCGAATGAAGAGGTGCAATATCCTTCAACAGTTTGTGTTGCCATTGAAATTGCATCTCTGTTCCATCGTTTCTTATAGTAAGGCTCCAGAAAACAAAATCCTCTGTCGCTATCTGCTATGTGTCATGATCTGTTACTACCTTGATGGAAATGTTCTTTCCAGTTTTTAGGTTTTTGGTAAGGTAAACTTTGGCAAATGCCCCTTTTTGACTACTAAACTCTCTTTGCAAAAATAACTTCATCTTTGCAAGCCCTGTAGCAAGTTTTGATGCAGAACTAGTCAAAACATGTGAGTCTATTGCAGTTGCCTTCTTTAAATTGCATAAATCAGTACTCAAGTTTGCAAGAACCTACAAACCAAGTGTTCTATAATAGTCTTCTCTATCCTCGGAATTCTCATTTTCATCACTTTTATGGTAAGTTTGACCTTCTGCTCTTACAATCTCTTGAACAAAAAAATGTAACAAGGTTGTCTTGCCATCTGTCCCATTAACATCTGCTAATTTGAGATGGATGTCAAGCTTAAAAGCATGAGCTCCTCCATGATAGGTGCCAACATTCATGCAATTACCTATTTTCAGAACAGCTTCCAGCAACTTTAGGAATAGACGACTACACCTCAGTTCTTTACATCCTGCCTCCAATGTCTCATATGATTCTCTGATATAAATAACTTCCTCTCTGAAATTTTCCCTGTACAACATTGCATCAAATCGTTCAAAGGCAAAAGGAATATTCACTAATGCTTTGAGGAACCACTCTGCTGGACCCAGCTTAGAAATGTCACCATTATAATCTTTCAGTTTTCTTTCTTCGTCTTTGGTTGGTGCCATTATAATTAAAATAGTCATTAATAGTTAAATAGGGATTATGTAAAATAGTCATTAGGTTAATGAAAAGGCATGTCTAAAAGACATGCCCATTCGTGAAAAGGTACCTGCATAGGTATAAAAGCAGGACCCCATTGTAACTTTCAATTAATCTTATTATATCATATCAATAAATATTTATTATTATAAATACCTCTTGTGTATTTTTATAATTAAAGCCATTTTTTCTATTAAGTCAACAAATCTACAAGTCTTGTTGCTACAGAAACCAAATCTACAAGTTCTGCTGCTATAGTGAGATTGTTGCTTTTGGGGATTTCTTGTATGTAAAATTTCAGAATGGAATCGTGGCTTTGAGCATCCAAAATGGGACGTCCGTGCCCATGCCATTACCGTGAGAGGATGTGCATAATTGGCCCAGGTGTGACGTCATGTTCACTTGCGGGTCACGAGTGCTTCAAGGTTCATGTATACATTGTTTAAATGTGATTATCATATCGAAGTTAGACAATTCACGCTCTTCAATGGTTCGGGTTACAGAGATTGTAAGGATGCCTTTAGCTATTTTGGATTCTCACATAAGGGATGACGCCAACTATTTTCTTCTTCAACTTCTTCACCCTTATCACAGATTTTTTTATAAATTTTCTGAAGACGGGTTGTAATATTTTCACATGAATTTTCTAATTGTTGAAGCTTTTCCTGAATTTTTATAATCTTTTCACTTTCTTCAAGTTCTTCACGTAATGGCACATTGTATGGTAAACCATGTTCCCAGGCTTGTATACTACGTTCATAAGCTTGTAAGACGATGTTGTGTGCCATTGCTTCAACTTGGCTTCAATATGGATATGATATGGCTCTCATACCACTGTAGCAACGGAACTTGTAGATTTGGTTTCTGTAGAAACAAGACTTGTAGATTTGTTGACTTAATAAAAAAAATGGCTTTAATTATAAAAATACACAAGAGGTATTTATAATAATAAATATTTATTGATATGATATAATAACATTGATTGAAAGTTACAACAATGTCTTGCTTTTATACCTATGCAGGTACCTTTTCACGAATGGGCATGTATTTTAGACATGCCTTTTCATTAACCTAATTACTATTTTACATAATCCCTATTTAACTATTAATAACTATTTTAATTAAATTTGTTATGAATTATATTCATAACACTATCATATTGACTTCCACCTTCACAACATCATTTTGCATTTCTGCTAGTGAAGGGGATTCTTTTTCTCTTAGCAGGATAGAAAAGTCATAATCAAAGGCCTCAACATATCTCAGTTGAGCTGCTCTTGGCGGAGGCTTTAGATGGGCAGGAATGGAATCATAGAATTTATTAAATCTCTTGGAGAAATCTTGGATAGTTTCATCTACAACTCTTTTCAAAATATTGTACTCAGTGAGGGCTTGCACAGGGTTTGTTCTATTTACCCACTTTCTCAAGAAGATATCTTCAAACAGATTCCAATTATGCAAACTTCCTGGAGAAAGGGCTTTGAACCACTTTCTGACCTCACCAGTAAAGATCTAAGAAAATAGTCTCATTTTTACATCCTCATGGTCAACCTCCTCCCTGTCTATGAAGTCATTAAACTAGTCTACATGCTCTTCAGCTATAATCTTTTCACCAATTCCCCAAGTTTTGATTCTAGCAGAATGTTTACTTGGAAGGTCATTAAGGACAGCTGGAAGAACAGGAGGGGCATGCCTAGCAGGTGCAGCAGCAGGTGGAGGTGGAACATTTCCAGCCATGATGACAGGAACTGTGGTAGTTTTAGGGACAACAGTAGTAGAGGAAGAGGAACTGTTAGGAGGTGGGGTGGTTGGTCTTTGTAGTCCAATTACAATTGAACTCTAGTCAGGTAAAGGAAAAACAAATTTTCTTCTTAGCAAGATTTCAAATGGGTCTAGTTCTTTCAATCTATCCAAAAATTTCCTCTCTAACAATAAATCTGAGGCTGAGGTATCAATACCTCTTCTATGTAGGTCTAAAACAATCTCAGTCAATTATTTTTCATTTTCAGACCTAAACAAGACTTCCTGAATTTTATCATCAAATTTTTTATCTTCAAGACTTCTTAAAACTTCAGAGGACAAGGATTTTGTGTGTAATGGAGTACCTGATTGTGCATAATTGCCTTGAATGCCTCTGGAAGATGTGTTTGGATTATCCACAATTGTAGGTGGATTTGGGTCAGGATTACTCCTCGTATATCTCCTTTTTGAAGCCACCTTTGAACATGATAATTTTGAATGGAGTCACCAAGGTAGTTGCAACCTCGAACAGCTTCTGAGCTCCTGTTACCTTCAAGAGTTCAAATTCAAAACTTCGGGAAATGTATCTTTAGACTCTCGACAGACGCACCAAAATGTTATCACAAAATTATACTTGATTGGTTGCTTATCAAACAAATCAATGTAGCTATTTCAAACCACTTCTAATTGAAGCTTAGCCTCTTCGGTTTGAGAGGGCTCTCTCAAGGGGGTTTTATGATATTGAATAATGATAGTACTATATGGCTAACTCTATGGAAATTGTAACTTGTTTTTTTATGATTGCAGGTTGAAAAGAATGCAGGCTTGCTACCATTGGGCTTATGGAGTCAACAATCATTATTTTCAGTGACAAAGGTTCTTAAACATGGAAGCTGAGGTAGATAGAGGTCTTTAACAGAGGAAACTCACACATAAAACATAGGAAAACAGAATCATTTCATCAGTAAAGGAAGTCGGAGCATAAAATTATGAATCCTGAGTAATAGAGATGAAATCTAGTGCAATTGATAAAACATAAAGATATAGATCAATAAGACATCAAAAACCTTATGAGAATCTTAGGTCTGTCAAGAAGAATGTCACTTTATATTACTGATATAGGTCAAAAAAATAAAAGTAGAAGTTTGGTGCAAATGTTCTCCAACCCTTTACTACTTCGATGATTTGTCTTTAAATAAACATTCTTTATAACAAGGATGACATTCCTGGTGGCTAGATCCTTGAATTCTCCTATGACACCTTTCATAACTGAAAAACATAAATTACAACAAAAAATGACAACTATCTTCTAAAGAAACCATCTCCTAATAGGGCTCTAACTCCTATTTATTACATTGCTCTTGTTGAGATTGCAACAAGATGATGAGCTTAGTGAAAGGAGTCGCCTTCACTAAGTGGGCCCACAGGATATTTTTGGCGCAAGTCTATTTTTAGACACGTTGATCATATTCTATGAGTTGCAGGATGCTATTTGTGGAGGGTTGGTCGAGTTGGAAAAATAGATGGACTTCTATTTTTAGACATATTGGGCGGAATCTATTTTTAGATTGCTATTCTAAAAATAGATATGTCGAATATTATTAGCTCTTAATAATATTTGGACTCTAAACATTATCTTATTCTCTTGGAGCACTTCAGTTAAGTGCACAGATGTGGCACAAGAGTTGACAGAAGGAATTATGCTATTCCTGAGGGTTTAGTGGAGCTATTACATGGAGGAATTCAGTTAGAACTCATGTGACAGAGTTTGGTGGAGTTGTAGAAGTACTTGGTGGAGTTGTGTTCAGTTTAACTCAGTTAGACACAGTTGAGCTAGTTGTATCTAGTCTAACTGATTGATACACTAGTGAGAGTGGTGTGAATTAATTAATAATTAATTCAATAAATATTAACTCATTAATCAACTGAAGAATACATCAGTTAACTACAGTGCATGGACAGTTTCAGTGGAGACCAGTGGAGAGATAGGTGAAAGGGCAAGATGACTATCAGTTGTGACTATAGTGATGCATTGATTGCATCCAACACTCAGTGGAGATGCCAATGAGGATTGTGCAGTGCAATCCAGGTGGATTTGAGTTCATTCAGAGCCATTCTTCAGCAGGGATTGCACAGTAGAGGCAGGCTAGCAGGTGGCAGAGATCGGTGCATGGATTTGCTAGATCGGATCTGATTAGTGTGTGGCGATTGTATTGTACTGAGAACTTGATATTGATCAGCTTTGTATGAGGATTGTTACATGATCTCTATGACATATATTATATACAGATAGTTGGGGTTTTTAGCTTCAGGCTTTCCCATAAATCACTGTGTTAATGTGTGTGAATTTTTATGGTTTCATGTGTGCATGCAATTGATTTTAATTTCCGCATGTGATGATCAATGGTGGAATAGATTCTATATTGTGCATGAAGTTAAAATAGTGTGTGATAAGGAGAATCTTGGATGTATAACACATTAGTTATATAATTTCTACAGCTCTATACTATTTGTGAAAACAATTACATGATGGTTACAAAATAAATATCACATCCTCGAGAGAAACATGATCAAATTCATCACCACTTTACATATTTAAAGCCTCCCTATATTTGTGGAGCATAACTCTGTTTTTTAGGAATAGATGACCCTTGAATTCAACGTTGTTTTGATTGATGACCTGGCTGCATGAAACTCCCTTTGAGTCATAAATATCTGATGATAAGCTCCCTTGATATGCTGGAGGTCTCTAGCTGGCCAAAAATTCCTTTATGATGCTAAAAAATCTTTAACAATTTCTCGCTACGAAAACATGACAGTTTCGTAGTGAGTTTTGGTAGCGTGAGGAAAGTAGCCTTTCCATCCATCCTCCTCAATTCTTTGTTGTTCCATCATGTCAATCATGTCATGACACCTTACCACCATGAATCCCCCTCTTTGAATCATGCAAAAACTGACTTTAAAAGCAAAAAGGTTGCTACAGGTTTATTCGTAGCGTATTCCTGGCTTCAAGCCTGAGGAACGCTATGAAACTGTGTAAAAACCCAGAAACTTCCCTTTTCAAAATTATATTAAAAAACTGATCTCCAGCTGCAAAAATTTGATTTTATGCATGTTATAAACCTTATAAGACATATTCCATCTCAACTTACTACTCCTGTGGTGTTTCCTCCTCATTTATGATTAGTTGACTTATAGGCTCTTCCACCACAGTCATTTTCAAACCTTTCTTTTCCAAATCTTCATGAATCAACTCCAATTGCTGCTCTAGGTCTTTCAATTGATCCTTCAGTGCCTTGTTTTTGGATTGCAAGTGCAGGTTTATCTTTTTTATGTGCTTGACCTCTCCACTTAGTGGCTGATTCCACTTTATCAATTTTTCTGTATTGTCCAAGGTCTTTGAGACACTTGTGACTTGATCCTCCCAAATCTTCCTCATTTGTTCAAACTGGACCTTCTCAGCTCTATTCTTTCTTTCTTCTTTCTTCAACACTGATATCTCCTTGCCTGCCTCTTTCAACTACTCCCTAAGGGTTTCAACTTCTGATTTTTCAGTGATTTTCTCTTTACCATTATTTTTTTTTATGGCCAAATCTTCTTTTGCAGGTGACGAAAGGTCTATGATGCTTGGTCATGGCTGAGCAGTTTCACTGACCTTTTGAATCTCTTTGCTGCTTTCTATGACCTTTCTTACATGCCTGGTCATTGGTTTTCTAGGTTGAAACATGAATCTAGCATCATCACCTGCAAACTCCAAATTTTTAGCTGTTTTGCCTTTCTTAAGCTTTCCTCCTCCCTCTTCTCTCTTCAGCTTGGACAATGGGAGTTTCTTCAATATCAATTGCATGCAAGATGTCTTCTAAATTACCCTTAACCACTGTTTGGCTCCTAGTAACTCTCTTTCTGCCATGTTTTCTAAATTTTTGCTTCTGTTTTGCAGGTGTAAGTTTGGGTGAGTCAATCTTTTGCAAAGGCTTTGTCTCCATGATCACTGTTTCTAACTTCTCTGCCACTGTTGGTGATGAAATATCTTTAGGTTTTGGAACTCTTTTAGGAGTGACAACATCTACTTCAAAACCACTCATGAACAGAAAGGATGTCCAATCTCTACCTAATCTCTTTAACTCCTCTTACACCAAAAAATTAATCAAAACATGATGAAAGAGAGAGGTTTCATTTCCTTCTGTTTTAAATTGAACCTTATCTGACATTTTACCTAGACTTTTGTATAAGTAAAATGGCAAGTCAAGAGACCTCTTACCCACAAAATGTAGCAGAAGCCTAAGGTGGTAGGATTAGACCATGTGAAATCTTCCTTCACATGTGAAATACTTCTGAATGATCATCAACAGCTTTGAAAAGTTGTCCTTTATGTAACTCCTTGGGATAGCATTTGTGAGATCAATTTCACTATGCTCTGGCTTAATGAACTCTCTACAATCCTGCATGCTGAACTTGATGCCTTTAAACCATTGTTCCCCTCCTCTAGGGATTCCTATTGCTGCGAAATGTTGTTTGGTGTTACTGTGAGGTTAAGCATTCCCACCTTTGAAGCTGTTCTAGTAAAATTTCTAGCAAAGTCCTTGGAAACCTATAGATGAAAACCCTCCAGTTTTTGTCAAAATTGCAAACAACCTGCTCTTCTGAATACCTCCATGGTAGTTTGGTCTTAATTTAGTAAATTCATGTCCATGGGCTCATATCTGTGGTAGTGACCACCTTTGTTAGTTTTCTTCCTTGCAACCATGGTGAATTTATATCTTCTCAGCCTTGCTTGATTAATGACACCTGCAAACTTTGAAAATGCCAGCAACCTACTTGGCTTGATGAAACAACTCTCCAGAAACCCAATAACATGCAAGGATAAAGTAGAGAATGACAAAAATACTCAATTGGCTAATTTTTTATGGTTTCGAATGACAAATCATGCTTTAATCATGACACATGCATGCTAAAAGGGGTAATGATGACCTCAGGGTTGGATTTGTACGTTTGAAATAACCCTAACAGACTCGAATGACATCCACCCTAACTCCTCTAATCATGAACTAACACCTTGCATCAAGTTTGACAAGACAGACAAGAAAACCATTTTTCATAGCGTAGCTAGTTCATTTTCTGATAGTTTCGCTATGAAACTACTAGGCAGTTTCGTAGCGAAAATTGCTATTTCGCAGTGTAAAATGCTACGAAAGGAGGTAAAACTAGCTAAAGTGTCCTTTTTCAAATTTAAACGCCAGGGAAATGAAAACTGACAGCAAATGATGACTGATGGGACATGACATGACCTGAATGGAGGTGGTCTTGAAACTTAGGATAGGTTAAATATGAAAAAAATGAAATTTCCTATACCAACTTGAGACCTTTTGATAAATTAACTGTATGACCATGTCAAGTAATGTTTCATACTATTATAAGTGATAACATGAACTATGGCGAGGATCCTCGTACCTGTCATCTTATTGTCCTACCTGTAAGATCTCATCCTATAGATTTGTCCCATAAGAACTCATAGCTGATATATGATCCACCTACACTCTTCTACTAAGAGCATATGCAACCCTATTTTCCTTTCCCTTAATCTACCTAATCTCAAATTCAAACTCAATGATCATGGCCAACCATCTAGCTTGCCTAACATTCAGATTCAGTGGTCAAATAGGTATCTCAATCCACTGTGATCACTCATCAATACAAACCTCCTTCTAAGAAGATAGTGTCTCCACATGTTCAATGCATGGGTGATCATTGCCAATCAAGATCATGAGTAACATAATTTTGTGCGTGCTCATTCAATTTCCTTATTCATAACATACCATCTGCCCCTCCTACATCAAGAATCCACCAAGTTCTCTCTTATAGGCATCTGCACACACCACAAAATCTGTGTCTGGATCTGTGATCTTTAGCACTAGAGCATTTGTCAACAACTTCTTCAACTACTTGAAACTCTTTTCACATTCCTCTATCCATTCAAATTTATTTCCTTTCCTTTGCAATGATGTGATAGGATATTAAATATGCGATAATTTCTTAATGAACCTCCTGTAGTAACTTTCTAACCCCATAAATGACTTTACCTCATCCACAATCCTAGGAGTTTCCCATTCCATGATAACCCTGATCTTTTTTGGATCCACTGCTACGCCTTCCTTAGAAACAACAAGCCCCAAGTGATGTATCTTAGTCTAAAAGAAAATACATTTACTAATCTTGGCATACAACTGATGCACTCTTAGTAATCTCAATACTGCTACTAATTTTTCAGCATGCTTTTCCTCATTCTTAGAATATATCAATATATCATCAATGAATACAATAACAAACTGGTCTAGATATTGACGCAACACACTGTTCATCAAGCACAAGAAAGTAGCTAGAGCATTAGTCAAACCAATTGGAACTACAAAAAACTCATAATGCCCATACCTGGTCCAAAAATCAATCTTGTAGATGTAATCTTCTTTAATGTGTACCTGGTGGTATCTTGATATTAGATCAATCTTCAAGAACATTATTGATCCCTTCAACTAGTCAAACAAGTCATAAATCCTTGGCAATGGATACATGTTCTTGATGGTCACCTATACACAATCTTAGAGTACCATCCTTCTTCTTTACAAACAACACTGGTGCACCCCAAGGTGACACAGTTGCCTTGATGTATACCTTTTCAAGAATTTCCTTCAACTGCAATTCCACTAATTCTGGTGTGCTCATCCTACATGGTGTCTTTGATTCTAGTGTTGCTCCTAGTACCAACTCAATAGAGAATTCCACTTCCCTGTGAGGTGGAAACTTTGATATATTTTCTTTTAAAACACATCCTGAAACTACTATAAAGATGAGTACCTGATCAATTCCTATATATCCTCAACATCCTTACCTTTATCACTAAAAATATACACTATGAATAACACACACCCTTCCTTGTGACTACACCTCATCTGCATAACTGTAACCATTCTGACTGACATTGCCTTCTTCTTACCTTGCAAGATTCTTTGTTCTCCATTGAAATCCAAGCACTCAATAGCCTTGTCATACAAATCTACTTTGGTCCTGTGAAGGTACAACTAATCCATACCCAAAATCATACTATATGATCCTTACAAAAGTACATTCAAATACGCTAATGTAGGCATACCATTCTACTCAAATCCACAAGCTCTTACCCAATAATGAACTCTTGTACCCGTAGCCAACTAAACTAACCAAGATTTTTCATTTACTTATTTATTCAAACCACACTTAAACATCAAGTTAGGCTTAACATAACTATAATTATATCTAGGGCTAATAAAAATATAAACAACTTGATCAAAAAACTTATTGTCCTTCTCGATAATAGATGCTTGGTGATCCGCCTGCCTATTATCCAATGTTGCATAGATATGAGGAATGATATGTCCAACATCCCTAACTGTCTATGCCTCCTGAGCACTGTAGATCTGAGGTTTTCCACCCTGATTTTGTGGAAAATATTTCTTAAGATGCTCCTTACCACATGTTCAACATTGCAACTATCTCTTACCATAACCTATGTTTTGCTTTTCTCCAAGCTGAGGTCCATTAAAATTATTGTAGGGTACAACATTCTCTTTCTCACCCGTATCCTGGAATCTTGTTCTTTTCGATTGTCATCTACCTTTAGTCTTGTCTTTCCCTTTTCAACCTTATTGAGATTTTTTCTTACACTTTTATTTCTCATAACAATGCTTCAACTTCCCAATAACTTCTTAAAGTGACTGAACCTCACCATACTTAATCTGATCTTTAACTTCTAATGGTAATCCACTGAGAAATCTCTGAACTTTGGATTTCTTATCCTTGAGATACGGTGCATACCTCAACAACTCTAGGCACTCGGTTATATACTCCCCATTAATCATCAATCCCATATTTATCTCATAGAATTTCTTGGCTTTACTATCATATTACCTCTTTGACAAATATTTCTTCCTTAAAAGTCTCTTGAATTCATGCCAACTCAACTCCTTTGTCCTAATGTCTCTAACCAACTTCACATCTTCCCACTAGATGTTTGATTTCCATTTGAGGCTAAAGATATCTATTATGGCCTTCATATTCTCTGTGTAATCGTGCATCTCAAATAAAATCTTCATCTTGAGTAACCATGCCTCTACATCTCCTGATTTGTTCAAATCTCCATCAAAGGTAGGTGGCTTAGATTTTTTGAAATCGTCTGGAAAATATCCCCTGTGACTCCTCCTATAAGGAAGATAATGACAATGACCATGGTACATTTAGGAACCAGAACTAGAATATAACTTGTGTCCATCACCTCTCCTATCTGGCATATCCAAGTATATGCCATCTTTGATCATGTCATCCCTACCCGACCTATGCCCACCATGAGACCTAGTTCCATATTCCCCATTAGTCATTTCCTTCCTTCCATGATTGATCCTATGCAGAACCTGTCTCTGCAAATATGACAAACTCTGAAGGATAATTTCATTAACCTCTACTTTTTTCTCCTGTGCCTAAATGATTCTGTCATTTTATGTTTTTCAACTTCTTATTTATACCTTCAAACTTCTCAATGTACCTGCTATGTTATGAGAGTACCCATCACCATGCTACTCATCTGATTTATAGGGATAACCTCGTGAACTATAGTCTACCATATTTCTATTCATATTTGATCTTATTCTTCTTCTTGCAAGCATACCATGTCAGCTAAACCAAAATATACACATAATCAACGTAATTCAGTATACTTCAGGGGGGGGATATCTCATCTACAAGATCAACCAGATTAGCATGATACATGTATAATCATAATCATAACAATATATCAACATAATCTCAGACATTATCTAGTTACCATGCATGACAATACCAACTGCATACCATGACTTCATGCACGAAAACTATAACCACGACATTGCATGCATACATCCACATAAACAAAAAAACATACAAAACAAATAAATATTCAACCGGCATGCATTCATGACAAACACATCCCAACAAAATCACCTTCAACTTCTACATGACAACACAACTACAACAATTACCATCATCATGCATACACATTAGCGCATATACAACCTACATGCATGCACTACAACCACATTTTTCGCATCTAGTCCAAGGGTTGAACCATGTTTTGATAACACTCTATGGTATCAGATATCAACCAAAGAGAAAAAAATATAGACATCACCCGAATAGAAAGGAACCTGCTCTAATAATACTTTGTAACACCCACATCCCACACTTACCCAAGCTTATTGGTCCATCGGGGTGAATATGTGATGAAGAGTTACTATTATGTCATTCGACCTCCTAGATCGGCTTAAGGAAGTGGAACCTATGAAGCAACACATTACAAACCTCCCTCTGGTGCTACAGGACCCCCAGGAGCAAAACAACAACTCCATGTGTCCAAACCTTAAGTTAACTTAGCCTTTCACTAAACTAAACCCCCAGTCTCTCCCATGACAAGGCCTCCATGCAATTGAAACCCTCCAGTCGCTTCCACAGGTCTGATTCCTTAAAGAATGCAACCTTTTCCAGCTAGTTATGTGCCAGCTACCGCGGGATTTAAGCCACTTTTTCAGGGCTAGGACCTAGGCCTCTTCCTAGAACTCAATGAAACACTCAGAGATGATAAAAACAAGGAAACCAAGCCTCTAATGCAAAACTTGAACAATGATATATCCCGACTCATCTTAACCATGACAAGAATTTCGTCAAACACATCATGAACATGTAATGTATAGGTCACAAAAAAACACATCTAAACCTAGGGGCCTCATACTTATTTGAGATTCGTCAAGAAGGTATAGAGCCCTCTCACAATAGCTACATTATCATATATTAGGCCATTCATTCATTATCATTTAATATACTAACCAAAACATGATGAGAGCCATAACTCAAGATTGTCATAAAACCATGCTTGTAACGAACATATAACCAAATAAAAAATTGTCATGCCAGGA
The DNA here is from genome assembly GCA_034641835.2 of Pinus albicaulis. Taxonomy (NCBI): domain Eukaryota; kingdom Viridiplantae; phylum Streptophyta; class Pinopsida; order Pinales; family Pinaceae; genus Pinus; species Pinus albicaulis. Next base: position 480,204,021 of record CM076579.1, read on the forward strand.
GTAACTCCATGAATAACTCGTTGCATTTGCATTAAGGTAAAACATAAATGTATACATGGAGAGGTAGACTATTAGGTTTCATCTCCCAATATATCTTCATATTCCAATTCTCTTTATTTTATACTTACAATATTTACATGGATTTACCTAATCCCAAAGATTAGGTTTCAACATTGCCCCTCTTAATCGGAAGGGATGTTGGTGAGTCCAAGCATCATTCTGAATCTTTCAAACTTTTCCCTTCCAAGTGCTTTGTTGAAGATGCATGCAATCTGCTCATTTTGTTGAACAATGTCATAGGTGGTTTGTTTTGGCCTCAACACGATGTCGAATAATATGATATTTTGTATTGATATGCTTTGTTCGATCATGTAACTTTGGGTTCTTGTCCAAATTTATTGCAGAAGTGTTGTCAATCAAAGAGGAGTTGAATGCACTTGTTTCTCCAAATATTCTAGAATTTTCCTGAGCTACACAATTTCCTTCATTGCTTCATTTGTTACCAAATATTCTGCATTGGTTATAGGATTTGTTGGAACTGATTGTTTGTGTGGCCTCTTGGAGGCAACTCCTAATCCAAGGCTCATAACATAACCTGAAGTAGATACTCCAGTTTCTTTATCTCTATCGAAATATGAATCAGAGTATCCAATCAAGCTGAAGTCATCCACCTATGTATATTTGAGTCCAAAGTCTTGAGTTCCTTTCAAGTACTTTAGAACTATTTTCATTTCAAAACCTTTCCTCGGTTATTTATTTATGGATGCAATGCAGTTCTCATTGTTCCCTTTCATTAGAATATCATCTACATACACCACATGATATACAATTTTTTTTCCATCTTTCTTGAAAAAAAAAGTTGCATCATCAAGATCATAATGTTTGAAGTTAACTTTCAAAAGATGCTCAGTTAACTTCTCATACCAGGCTTGTGGTGCTTTCTTGATGCCATACAAGGATTTTATAAGGTTGCATACTTTGTGTTCCTGACCCTTCACAAAAAATCCTTTTGGCTGGGACATAAAAAATTATCTTTCAAATCTCCATTCAAGAAAGCAATTTTTACATCTATTTGATGGACTTTTTAATCGTTCTGAGCTGCTAAGGCAAAGAGTGTTTGGATGGTAGAACTCTTTTTGCAGCAAACCAATGACCCTCATAAGGCTTTTGCATAAACTTGGAGAGGATTCCAAAAACAAATGAAATGTATAGCCTGGTAGTAGTCAGGTAGTTGATACTTCCTACGATTTGTATGTACTTTATTTCATCCTCAAATTATTTTCCTTCAGTGAATGTGAGCTTTAAGTTCTGTTCCATTGGATTATTCAAAGGATTGCACTCAATTATGCCAAACATGTTCAACAAATATCCAATGTACTTCTTTTGAGAGAGGAATATAAACTTCGAATTTTGAGTTACTTTAATACCTAGATAGTAGTGAACATAGCCCAAGTATGTCATTTCAAAACCTTTCCTCAGTTATTTCTTTATGGATGCAATGTAGTTCTCATTGTTCCCTTTCATTAGAATATCATCTACATACACCACATGATATACAATTATTTTTTCATCTTTCTTGAAAAACAAAGTTACATCATCAAGATCATAATGTTTGAAGTTAACTTTCAGAAGATGCTCAATTAACTTCTCATACCAAGAACGTGGTGCTTACTTGATTCCATACAAGGATTTTACAAGCTTGCATACTTTGTGTTCCTGACCCTTCACAAAAAATCCTTCTGGTTGGGACATAAAAAAATTATCTTTCAAATATCCATTCAAGAAAGAAGTTTTTACATCTATTTGATGGAATTTCCAACCGTTCTAAGTTGGCAAGGAAAAGAGTGTCTAGATGGTAGAACTCTTTTTGCAGCAAAACAATGACCCTCACAAGGCTTTTGCATAAACTTGGAGAGGATTCCAAAAACAAATGAAATGTCTAGCTTGGTAGTAGTCAGGTAGTTGATACTTCCTACAAGTTGTCTATACTTTATTGCATCCTCAAATTATTTTCCTTCAGTGGATGTGAGCTTTAATTTATGTTCAATTAGAGTATTCAAAGGATTGCACTCAGTTATGCCAAACATGTTCAACAGATCTCCAATTTACTTCTTCTGAGAGAGGAATATAAAATTAGAACTTTGAGTTACATGAATACCTAGATAGTAGTGAACATAGCCCAAGTATGTCATTTCAAAACCTTTCCTCAGTTATTTATTTATAGATGCAATGTAGTTCTCATTGTTCCCTTTCATTAGAATATCATCTACATACACCACATGATATACAATTATTTTTCCATATTTCTTGACAAACAAAGTTGCATCATCAAGATCATAATGTTTGAAGTTAAATTTCAGAAGATGCTCAGTTAACTTCTCATACTAGGCTCGTGGTGCTTGCTTGAAGCCATACAAGGATTTTACAAGCTTGCATACTTTTTGTTCCTGACCCTTACAAAAAATCCTTCTAGTTGGGACATAAAAAAATTATCTTTCAAATCTCCATTCAAGAAAGCAATTTTTACATCTATTTGATGGAATTTCCAACCGTTCTGAGCTGCCAAGGCAAAGAGTGTCTGGATGGTAGCCCATTTTTTTGTGGGGAAAAAGTCTCCTCATAGTTGACCTTGTTAGAAAATTAAATATTATGGAGCAATGCAACACATAAAATATGCGGAAAATACAAGCACACAAAACACATAAAACCAGAGAGACACAGATATACATGGTTCACCTAGTTTGGGCTACGTCCACCCCGAACAGCCAGTCCTTCCTTTCTATTATCCAACAAAATGAAGAGACAAAACCTACAGCTTATCTGATGTAATATCCTCTGTTGTTTCTCACAGTCTCCCTATCTGTTTCCCGCTCAGAGAATACACATGTAATACACAGCCACAATACCATACCCTCATATAAAGAGAGGGGTTGCCTTCTAGGGCAAAAAACCCTAAACTAAACATAACTTCTATCGTCAGATCATCCGCCTAATGAACGGCCCAGATTGACTAGAAATTACTATACTTTTATAAGGCAATTTTATATCTGTTTTTAGCTTCGGGGGCACTGCCCCCGAAACCCCCCGCCAAGGGGGGGGGGGGGGCTCCATAAAGTCGTTTCCGCCCCCCTAGACCCCCCACAGTAGCGATTAATTTACGGGCGGCGTTGCTGCCCCATTTAAGGTATAGGGGTCCAATGCTGTGATACAAAGTAAACAAGATAATCAGGCTCCACACCCAAAAATCTCCCACTTGGAGACTGATTGTAGCAACTCCATCACTGCTTCATTTGCTGGAAAATGACTCCTCTTTGGACCTGGCTGTTCCTCATCTTCATCGTCATCCTTGAAGACCAATTGAACCTGAGCATGTTCTCAGTTTCTCCCTGGTTACAACTTTTGTTAGCATATCTGCAGGATTCTGGCTAGTGTGTATCTTTTCCAGCTTCAACTCTCCATCTTCCTATACTGACCGTATGAAATGGTACTTGAGATGTATGTGTTTAGTCCTGGAATGAAATGCTGAGTTCTTTGCAAGATGAATGGCACTTTGGCTATCACTGTATAGTGTGCCCATATCATGCTTCTTACCCAATTCATCCATAAACCTTTGTAACCAAATCATTTCTTTACTAGCCTCTGTAGTAGCAACATACTGGCTTCCTCAAGCTGAAAGTGCAACAACACTTTGGATTTTGAAACCCAAATCGACACTGCCTCCACCTAAGGTGAATTCACATATAATACATATCCCGTAGTTCTCCTCCTTGCTATCTCTGCCACCTCGCCATATCTCGCATCAACATATCCTCAGAGAGCAATGTTTGAACCACCAAAGCATAATGCTTGATTTTTGGTACCTCTCAAATATCTGAGAATCCATTTCACTACCATCCAATGTTATTTTCCTATATTGTTCATGTACCTGCTTACAACTCCCACTACATGTGCAATATCAGGCCTTGTGCAGACTACTACATACATTAAGCTTCCAATTGTTGATGCATATGGAACTTTAGATATATAATCCATTTCTTCTTAGGTCTTGGGGCGCATCTCCTTACTATGTTTGAAATGGCTAGAAAATGGTGCACTAACTAGTTTTGCATTGTGCATATTAAATATTTTCAACACCTTTTGTATGTACTCATTCTAAGAGAGTGTTAATTTTCGATTTTTCCTATCTCTGGTTATTCTCATACCAAGGATCTATTTTACAGCTCCCAAATCCTTCATTGCAAATGAATTTGCCAATTTTTGTTTGAGCACATTTATTTCCTGCATGTTAGACCCTGCAACAAGCATGTCATGTACATACAATAACAATATAATATAGCTGCTATCATTTTTCTTTTTCAGATAAACACAATGATCAGAGTGACATCCAGTATAACCTTGTTCGTACATAAACTTGTCAAATTTTAGATACCACTACCTTGGAGCCTGTTTTAAGCCATACAAGCTCTTCTTTAACCTACACACCAATTTTTCTTTCCCTTTGACCTCATATCCTTTTGGTTGTTGCATGTATATCTCTTCCTCCAAATCTCCATGGAGAAATGTCGGTTCCTATCTAACCGTTCAAGATGTAAATCTTCCCCGTCGCTACAAGACTTAAGAAAGTTCGATTGAAGTCATCTCTAACAAAAAGAGAAAATATTTCATCAAAATCAGTACCTTTCTTTCTGTGCAAAACCCCTTCACCACAAGTCTAGCTTTGTACTTCTATTTTCCTCCATCTTCTTCCTTCAAATTTCAGAACCCATTTATTCCCGCAATGTAGTTTTACCCGCGGCAACCTGACTAAGTCCCAAGTCTGGTTATGCATTAAGGAGGCCATCTCTTCTTCCATGGCTAGCTCCCACTTCTCTCTACTTTCAACTTGCATTGCTTCTTCATAACATTTAGGTTCACCAGAATCAGTCAATAATAAAGAATATAATGAAGGAGAGTATCATTCAGGGGGTCTACTTATCTCGGTAGATCTTCTAACACCACTTTCAGGTGTTTGAGGTGCCTGTTGTTGTTGTGGTGGTTGCTACTACTGTGGTTGTTGATTATTATTATTTTCAAGCACCTTTACTCTTTCAGTTATCTCATCAAGAACTGTGTATTCCTTGCTTTCTTTTTCCCGTTTCTTTTCCCCGCCAATCGATTCTTATACAAGACCTTTTCATTGAATATTACATCTCCGCTTCCTAATGATTTTTTGATTTCATATTCATATAAGCGATAACCAAAATTATTAACACCATATCCAATAAAGGTACATTTCTTCGATTTTGCCTCAAGATTTGTTCTATTTTCTTTATTAATATGGACAAAGGCCTCACAACCAAAAGGCTTTAAAAAAAGAGTAGTTTACCTTTTTACCTGTCCATGCTTCCTCTGGAATACCACCATACAAGGAACTTGAAGGCCCTCTATTTATTAGATAAACAGTAGTATCTACAACATTTTCCCAAAATTGTAAAGGCAATCCCGCATGCAATCTCATGCACCTTGCATGCTCCATGATTGCTCTGTTCATCCTTTCTGACACACCATTTTCTTGTGGTGTTCTTGGAACTGTCTTCTCTCTACGAATTCCATGCTTTGAATAGTACCTATCAAACTCTTTGCTGCAATATTCACCTCCATTATCTAATCTGAGACACTTCAACTTCTTTCCTGACTCAATCTCAACCAAAGCTTTCCATTTCTTGAAAGTATCAAATACATTAGATTTATTTTGAATACAATAAATCCAAGTTTTTCTAGTTTCATCATCAATAAACGTAACATAATAGTGAGAGCCACCAAGAGATGATACCTTAGCAGGTCCCCATACATCTGTATGCACAAGCTCCAATTTTTCACTCTTCTTTTCTTTCCCAACTCTGATAAATCTGACTCTCTTTTGTTTTCCATAAATGTAATTTTCACAGAAATCCAAATCAACATTCTTCAAACCCGACAACAAATTTCTTGAATGAAGAATCTTCATCCCCTTCTCACTCATGTTTCCGAGCCTATGATGCCATAACGCTGCATCTGCTCCTTTGGACGTTAAAGCATTAACAGAGTTAGAAATACCATTGCATAAATACAATGTACCAACCTTTTCACCTTTTGCTATTACCAGGGCTCCTTTGGTGACCTTCCAAGTTTTATCCGTGAAAGTTGTCACGCAACCTTCACTGCCTAACTGCCCTATTTAAATCAGATTTTTCTTCAGATCTGGAACATGCCTTACCTCCTTTAGTAGCCATTGGTTTCCATTCTATTGTTTTACAAGAACTTTACCCATTCCAACAATTTTATAGGGTTTATCATCACCCAAACGAACTTGTCCAAAATCTTCTTGAACATAGTCATGAAAATATTTCTTATCGTGTGTGGCATGGAATGAAGCCCCCGAATCTACAAACCCAATAATCAATAACATTTTTGAAAGAAAGAATCAAAGCATCTTGTAACACATCACCCGTAACATTTGCTTCATGATTGTTTTCTTGTCGTGTGTCTCCTCTTCTTTTTCCTTCCGAGATTCATGCGCTCTTTCTTAGGTGTCCTTTCTTTACGATTTCAAAGACATCTATCCTCGATCTAGACTTGGATTTTCCTTTTCCCTTGATTTAACGTTATATCCCAAGCTCTTTCCTCTTTCCATTATTCTTCCCCTAGACTCTGCAGTCAAATCATTACCCGATGTCTCACTGGAGCTTTTCCGTCGCATTTCCTCGTTAAGGATAGCACCAACAACATCATCAAACTTTAAAGTAATAGATCCAGAGAGAGAGTTACTAATGGCCATAACTAAACCATTCCAAATTTCTATCAATGAGCACAAAAATAACAGAGCTCTAACTTCATCATAAAATTTTACCCCTACAGAACATAACTGACTAGTAACTGTATTAAAATCATTTAAATGGTCTGCAACAAATCCACCTTCTGACATCTTCATAATAAATAGAAATTTCATAAGAAATACCTTGTTTGAGGTCGATGGTTTTTCATATATTTTTTCCAATGCCTTAATCAAACCCTCTGTTTTTGTTTCATTCGAAATATTGAAGGCTAGCAATGACGCAAGGCAGAACTGCACTGTTTCAATTGACTTTCTATTGAGAATCTCCCATTATGAATCTGTCATATCCCTCAACTTCTTTGTTTTTCTGCTCAATGGTAGGTACAAATCTTTCTGATACATATAATCTTCCATCTGCATCTTCCACAGTGGGAAGTTTTGGCTGTTAGATTTCTCGACCCTAAACTTGCCATCTTTCACCATTTCTCCCACTTGAACAAGGAACCCTTATTTCCTGCGAGATTATCAGCCAAATAGACCTTTGGCTCTAACACCAGTTGTTAGAAAATTATATGCTAAAGAGCAATGCAACATATAAAATATGCAGAAAACACAAACACACAAAACACATAAAACCATAGAGAAACAGATATACATGATTCACCCAGTAAAGGCTACGTCCACCCCAAACAGATGGTCCTTCCTTTCTATTATCCAGCAAAATGAAGAGACACAACCTACAACAGATCCACTGTAATATCCTCCCCGTTGTTTCTCGCGCTCTCTCTATCGCTTCCCCGCTCAAAGAATACACATGTAATACATAGCCACAATAAAATACCCTCATACAAAGAGAGGGGTTTCCTTATAGGGCAAAAAACCCTAAACTAAACATAACTTCTACTATCAGATCATCCGCCTAATGAACGGCCCAGATTGACTAGAAATTACTATACTTTTACAAGGCAATTTTATATCTCTTTTTAGCTTCAGGGCGCCGGCTTCAACCCCCCCCGCCGGTGTTGGGGGCCTCCATGTTGCTACTTCCCCCCTGGATCCCCCACAACAATGATTAATTTACGGGCGGCAACGAAGGTACAGGGGTCCAATGTTGTGATACAAAGTAAACAAGATAATCAGGCTCCACACCCAACATACCCCTTCATTTTTTGAAAAACCTTTTACCATAAGCCTAGCTTTATGCTTGTCAAATGAGCCATTTTATTTATACTTTTTCTTGAAGACCCACTTGCAGCCAATTGTTTTGGTTCCCAATGGAGGATCAACCAAATTCCAGGTGTCATTATTTATCAAAGAATAATATTATTTTTGCATCACTTCTTTCCATTCATCATGGGAAGAAGCTTATTTTAAGGAAGTTGGTTCAAAATCTATAGAAAAATTCAATTCAAAATCATAAGAAATGTCCATATCAACAGGTGAATCAGGATTGTCTACATCACCTCCATTTTGTCCGGTTGACCTTCTTGTTCCTGTCTTTCCAACCTCATCAGGACGAACACTTTCAAGTGTCTTTGTCAACCATTTTGGAGGACCTTTCTAATATGGCCCAATTTTATCAGTAGACTAAGATGGGGATGAATCAATATTTAGTCTCCCAATTTTATCAATTACATCACTCAAAGTGTCATTAATGGATGGAGCTTCATGCAAGGGAGAGAGTGCTTCAAAAGAAGATTCCAAATATTGATCTAGTATAGGTATCCCCCCTTCAAGATGTGTAATCTCATTATCAAACTCTTGAAAATACTTTGCATGTCTGAATATATCCAAGCGATCAAGATTTCGCTCCAAAAAATTGCAGTCTTGGAAGATTCAAGAAAGATCACATCTCTAGATATTATAAAATTTTTATTCACTTCATCATATAGAAGGTATTATTTGGAGGTATTTGAGTACCCCAAGAACATACATTTGCGACTCGTTGCACCAATTTTGTTTATATGTTCCTTAGGTATCAAGGAATAACAGGTGGTACCAAAAACCCTGAGATGCCTCACCAAAGGATTGTGGCCATACCACATCTCATAGTGAGTCTTATTTTTTATATCATTAGATGTAAATCTATTCTTTATATACACAACAAATAAAAATACATCAATTTAACATTCTTGAAAAACATCATGGAACGTACCATATTTAAGATTGTCCTGTTCATTCTTTCAACTACTCCTTATGTTGGGGATTATAGGGCACCATTTTTTGAAGTTTGATCATGTGCTGGTGAAGATAGTTTTCAAATTCATTTGAAGTTTATTATTTTCCATTATCAATAAGAATAGAACCAATATGATATTGTCCATCATTTCAATCCATGCATGAAAGTTATTGAATGTTTCAAAAGCTTCATATTCGTTCTTTAATAAATAAACCCAACACATTCTTGTTTAGTCATCAATAAATGTCACCGTGTATTTATTACCATTGTAGAAGGAACATGCATTGGGCCACATAAATTAGAATGATTGATTTCATGTTTTCTATGTGCTTTGGAATGAGAATAATGAAAATACTGTTTGTTGTGCTTTCCTAAGATACAAGCATAACATTACTTAAGTTTCCTAGGAATTGTAGGCAAACTAGTAACACCACTTTTCTTCATTAAACAGAGGTTCTCATAGTTCAAGTGTCCAAATATAGCATGCCATAAAAGACTTGATGGAAATTTACCTTCATCATAGTGATAGTTGTATGAAATGTTTTGTGCATGAGCAGAGGTTCCTTGTAGTTTTAGAAGTATTTCTTCCTCTATCTCAGTCATGACAAGTGAGTGATTTAATGCTTTACTGACCTCAAATTTGCCATCAAATATGTGAATGGAGTGCCCTTGCTGGAGGATGTGGATCAAGGAAAACAAGTTTCTCTTCAACTCTGGGAGGTATAGAATATCATTTAGAAGAAAGTCTGGAAGACCAGGTAGTTTGAGCCTGATGGTGCCAAAGCCTGATGGCTTGAGCTTTGACTTGTTTGCAAAGTGTATTGCTCCATCAACATTGTCAGTGAATCCTTCAAAGAAATCTCTCCTGAAATTCATATGGCAAGTTGCTCCTGAATCAAGTAACCAAACATCTTTCCATGAATCAAGCTAAGAATTTAATAAGTCTTCAATTATTCCAATGTTGCAATGTGTCACAGCACAATGAGAAGATTCAGATGTTTTACCTTTCCCTTTTTAGGTGTTTTACCTTTTCCTTCATTTCTTTCATGCTCGATTTTGTCCCAAGTCAGCTTACATGTGGAAACATCATGTTTATCTCTATTGCATCATATGAAATGAATATCATACCTTTCTCCTTGGAAATTTCTACCCCCTTGCCTCTAAAATTCTTCCTTCCTCTTCCTCTTCAACCACCTCTTCATCTAGAAGAATCTTGTGCATGATTAATCTCTTTTTGTGCAAGGCACACAACTTCTTCAAAAAACTGATGAGTTGTATTCTTCCCAAAAGCCTTCTCTCTTTCAACAAACTTCTTCTTAAGGGAGTTAAAGGTAATCTCCTTAAGGTTGCCACTTGCAATGACCTAAGGTAATGTGAATAGGTGGGATATAGTGCATTGACATAAGCTATAATAGGAACAATTATTTCAACACCAATGTCTTTTTATTTCATGCATAATTGATCTTAATTATGATGTTAAGGAAACAGGGTCATCATTTTTCAACTCAACATTGAACAACTTGATCATCAATTGAACAACTTCAAGTTTAGAGTACGAGTCATACAATTCCTTCAAATTATTTAAGTCTTAAAAAGCATTTGAAAATGGAGAAATATTGTGACTCACCTCTTCATTTACGGATGCTGCAATCAAGGCACATGCCTTGTTATTCTTGTTTTCACAAATGGCAAGCTCCTTGTCTGAAGTGGGCTTGTCTAGTGCATTATATCCTTCTCCTTCATAAACCCCTTTCCATAACTCATTGAAAATAAAGGTGTGTTTTATATTTTGGGACCACTGATGATAGTTCTCTTTTCCAGAGAGATCTACCCCCACAATGGAGATGAGTGAATGCATCATATGATTTGATCTAGCCTCAAAATAATTTGAATAGTTGCAACAAAAGGGTTGATGTATTTTAATAAAATTGAGTGGCTATGTCTTAATAAGTTCATTAATATACCTCCATCACATTATAATTCATATGGCATACCATACATAGCATGATACTTTCATACCATACATACCATATGGCTTTTAAAACACGAACACAACATTTTTCAACCTATTTTCATATGACAAACCAACTATGTGTGTGTGCTTCTCATATATTATACACTACAACCTCTTTTAAAAAAACTCATATATACACCATGACCTCATGGGTTTCACATAACATGACCTCTTTAAAAAAACATGACCAATGCATATTCTTTCACCATTTAATATACAATCATATAACCATAAAAGCATTGACTCAAAATTCTACGCCATCAAAAGTTTTGTTTCAAATCTATATGCATTTATATATAACCACCCAAAAAATACTACATATCATTTTTCAACACACATCAGGAATGAAGAGTATTAAAAAAGGTTAACGCAGGTCCAAACACATCCCATCACGCTTCTGTTACTCATATAAATATAGATCACATGCGATGGAACAATACGCTATAGTAATAACATGAGTAATACACAACCACAAGGTTTCGACCAAATCCACACAAGTCCAATGCACAGATTTCAATAAAATCCACATTTCACATTCATGTCGGGTTCAATAGCAACACCAGGAGTTTTGATCAGAAGTAATAGATTAATACTTCAACTCCTTCATGGATTAATACTCTCGGCAACGTTCAAGCCAGAATGGAGGCATAACATCGTGCACAATTCACATGGACGATAATAGAGTATGAGAAGAAAAAATAGAATGCAGAGAGACAGAGGAAAATGGTAGGAAATGCAGGAGTTACTTGGTAGAAAATGCTAAAAATGGGGGTTGGCTCTGATACCATGTCAAGCCAGGAGTAACTCCACAAATAAATTGTTGTGTTTGCATTAAGATAAAACACATATATATACATGGAGAGGGAGACTATTTCATTTCATTTCCCAATGTCTCTTCGTCTTCTAATTCTCTTTATTTTGTTATTTACAATGTTTACATGGATTTACCTAATCCCAAAGATGAGGTGTCAACAACAAAAATAATATAACAATCATCATAGAAACATAATAATGAGTAAATTTACACATAGAACACAAGAGGAAAAGAGCTCTTATTAACACATGCAAATCCAACCAAGTCAGGGACTTCCACGTACCATCCGACCATAGAATGGGCTGAACCAGATATTTCTTTTAGCCAATCACCCCTGTTCCATATTCCAAGCATGAATGTGGGAATCACAATAAAATTAACCATGCTTCTCAAGCTTTACTGCATATCCATCCAAAACCAGTCAAGGATTTCTAGGCCTGAAACAAGCACCAATACAACTAGGCTTTACCATATATCCTGCCAAGGGATTCCTAGGCCCAAAAAAGAAACATACACTACTAGGCTTTACCGCAATCCCACCATTACTGGTCTAGGGATCACTAGGAATATACAAGCATGGATGCCTCCGTATCTCTCCAGCTAAACTGTGAGGAATTTTCCCATTTGCACCCTTAGGATTTATTACATATCCCGCCATATATCAGTCCAAGGATTACTAGGCCTTTGGGAATTTTACTGAGACTACTTTACTCAGTTTCAAAACCATCTGAAAATCCAACTCAACCAATTAGGAAAAAATCCTATCACACCATGGCTATCTGGAAATGGAAAGGTGAGGCTAAAACCATTGTCACACCTGGAAAAACCCATGCCAACTACAACAAGAGAACCAAATACACACATGAATATGTCATGCATACCAAAAATAGCAAGGAAATCATACATGAAACTTAGTACCTACAAGTAATCCCACTGTAGTCGCTTGATCCAACTCTTCCTTGCTTGATCTTTGCTTCCCTTTGATTTCATGTTCTTCCTTCCTCCAATGCTAGAGTGCTCAAATAATGCTCTAAGTTTCTGAGAGTATGAGAGAGAGAATAGAGAGAGAGCTCCAAGCTAAAACTCATAAAAGGTTGTGAACTGATCCTCATAAGCCTTTTTATCGATGAGGTCTCTATTTATTCAATTTCCATTAATTTTCCTTCATTTCCTCCTCACATGCAACCTGTGACCTTTCACCTTTATTTTCTCCTATTTTCCTTTATTTTCATAAATAAATGCCAACTCTTGCCTCTTGCCTTTCCTTTTCCAATTTTCCCTTAGCCATGATAAACCAAATGAACATTGACTAGGATGTTTTCCCCAATATTCAACTTGTAATAAGTTTCCCATGACCTTGGTCTTATTTTCCTTAATTAACTTTATTACATGACCTTTTCACATGGGGCTGTTACAACTTCCTTCCATACTGCAGAAAAATTGATCCCATTTATGGCACTTTATGGATATCATCAATCGTCCATCACATCATATTTAAGAGAAAATTCGAATGTTCAAGCAGTTGAAGATCACATCGAGCATCAACAACAAGTTCTCTAACTCTTAAAGGATAACCTCACTTTGGCACAAAATCAAATGAAACAATAGGTAGATCAACATCGTAGTGAAAGAAGCTTTGATGTAGGTGACTAGGTATTTTTAAGGCTACAACTATACAAACAAATGTAACTCAAGCAAGCTAAGAAGGATAATAAATTATCACCCAAGTGTTATGGTCCTTAAGTGTTGCAAAATATTGGTACTACGACATACAAATTGGAGTTGCATGCATCTTCCCGAGTACACCCAATTTTCCATGTTTCATGCTTAAAATAGGTTATTGGTGGCAAGCTCCCAGTTCAAAAAATATTTTTGGAACTTGAAAAAGAAGGAAAAATCATATTGTAGCCTCAAGCAGTCACTGAAACAAGAACCCCTCAACTACAAAATTAATCAATTTCAGAGTATCTCATTAAGTGGAAGAACTTTCCTATTGAAGATTCCACATGGGAGGATGAGAATTTTATATGGAAGCATCCAAAACAACTCAAGTGTTAAGGACACCACTTTTTTAAAGGAGAGGGGCATCTTATGTCGTTATAATATAAGTGTAGCCCCCTTATTTTTATTTTTGTGCCCATAGAACCACACTATTGTTATTGTTGTGCCCCATAGAACCACACTATTGTTATTGTTGTGCCCTTACATTATTATTTTTATGTATGCTATGATTATATCGTGACCCCTTAGACCCTTATATATACCAGGGAGGTCTTGTCATTTGTATCATCGAAGAATTATTCATTTATGTGATGTAAATGAGGTTTCCCCCTCAAAGAGGCTAATTTAAAGTCATATATATATATATATATATATATATATATATATATATATATATATATATATATATATTTTTTTTTTTTTTTTGTTTTTTTTGTTTTTGTTTTGTGATCTAATTGCATAACTGTTGATATGGTTCAAACTTCACTCACTATTACTTCCCAAATTTGTTTTATCCTTCGACCTAGCACATCTGCCACCTTGTTTCCTTTTCCTTTTTTGAATAATGTTGAAATCATATTTTCTCAGGAAGACCTTCTGTTAGTATGAATTCTTCGTCGAAGTGTACGAAAAAGAACCACTTTAGCTACGCATAACTAATAGCCCTAACAACAATAATGGCTGCAAAACATCTTCAGATCTGCAATTAGTAGTTCAAGTGCTGCAACAAACAGATCTATAAATGGAAAGATATTAAGCAGTAAAGTAAAGAGTTTGCTCCATGCATCCAACAGACAAGACAAGAACACGATTTTTGAATGAATTTTTATATTATAGGGCACCTGGGAGGAAACAAGAAGGTGTATCCAGATCTCCTCAATGGGATGGGTTCTTTGTAGTCCTCAGCACTTCAGATCTAAGCTTTCTCTCTCTTGTAGATGTAGAAAACCCAATGTAGAAGGTAGAGCTCAATGGGAGCAAAATGGCAGAAAAATGAGACCAACTGTATAGATCCAGAGTGATCTAGTATGCAACAAAGGTGAAGAATGAAGGGGAAAACCCTCCTATTTATAACAAAATATTGGGTCATTCTAGATCTTGGTGCATGATTAAAATAATGTTAACCAAATCTAGATCCACCTCTATGGAATATTTTATTATTATTTGTTGGAGGAAAAGGGTGTTTGACTTGGGTCAAATCCCTTGATTAGTGAAAAATAAATAAATAAATGATTTATTTATCTTTTTAAGGAAGTGGTTGGGATATAATCAAATAAATAATGATTTATTTGATTAATGGTGGTTGATTTGGTCATATTTAACAAGGAATATTATTAAATAATTATTTCTAGAAAATAATAAGATAACTATGGGTTTATCTCATTAATTTCTTTGTTTTTGGGTTAAACATGACTGGGAATAATAATTAAATTGTGGTTTAATTAATTATTCCTTTTGGGGTTTCCTTAATTAACATAGTGAAAGCAGTTTTACTTGGGGTAAAACTGGTCTTACATGGTGTACTCGGGTCCATCTAATAATAAAAGGTGAGATGACCAAAAAATGGTGTAACAGATTGCCCCCCAGCGTGCGAGTGTCAGGAGCAAATCGTATGACCGAAGTATGTTGTAAGAATACAATCACCAGACAACGAAAGGGGATGTCAGAGAGAGAAGTGTGAGGTAGATAGTGTGCTGAAGGACTAGACCCTAAGGAGACGAGACTCGCAGGTGCAACAAGTCTCTCTTTATGAGAGGGTACCTGTACTGAAGGCGGCGGGGGAGGCATACCTATGCCCGCCATGACAAAGTACAAAAGAATAGTGTGTCCAGTAAACAAGGGACCGAACCGTAGAGTACAGCTGGCATAATCACGAGCCAGATAAAAATACAATGAAGAGTCTCACATACATGCTGTGCCGGGGATAACAGCCCGGACTAGTACAATAATATCTGAGTACATGAGACAAATACAACCCAAATGCCCCCTGTAAATGGGGAAGGGCTCACAAAATCTGACTGATACATGCAAAGCAAAGAGGCGCTGCAAGTGGCTACGGCCAACATCATCAAATATCTGGAGCTGCATCGAAGGCTGCAAGGAAGAGGTCATCCGGGCATGTGGGGGCTACCTGTAGGGCCACCCCCTCATGAGGGTTGAGACATCTCACACACACCCGGGAATCATCAAGAGCTGCTGCTGGATCACTGGACCATCAGGTATACGGATCTCGATCATGCTGAAAGGAGCTGGAAGAAACAATCAAGTCAAAGGGTAAGGAGAGATCCCTTTGCCTGATCCGAGGCACCGAACAAGAGTGGAAGCTGGAACCAAGGTACACCGCCCTCTAGACCTGGCTTCTGGAATAAATGAGCTGATGTCGACAGAAGGAGGTCCGCCATAGTTGAGGCAATGAGAGACCCTCAACCAAGGCACGAGAGAAAAGAGTAGAGCGACGGACAGACTGACACTAATGATGATAGTGAAGTGGAAAGGACTGAGTAGCTAATGGACGACTTCCCTTGTTAGAGCATAAAGGGCATGAATGACATGGCAGCGACTGACACAATATCGTAAGGGATAGGGGACAGTGGGACTGAAGGTCATAATATGCGACACAAGAGAGAGACCAAGCAATGAAGGATGGAGGGCTATAATGGGGTACAAAGGGATGCGGGATAGACTCCATGAATGCGATGATGACTCAACTTGGATGCTCTAAACAAGGGCGACTCGATGGTGCTGCCACACAGTAAAAGGCCCAATGGGGGACCATAAAAGCATGAGTACAAGGTGGGGACTCATGACGAAAATCGTCACAAACATGGAAAAGTAAGGAGGCAAGATGGTGCCCCAAGTACAAGTGTTGTAAGTGAGGAAATTCGATTTTAAGGAGAGGTGAAGTGACCCTTCTTGGACAAAATAGGTCCTGGAGAAGGATAAAAATAAAAATATGCTGGCTATCTAACAGAAAATAAAACACGCATCTCAGAAAGGAAATGCTAAGGGCAATATTTCTTAAGATAGAGTGCATTGCGAAGATTGCCTTTGAAGTCTTCTAAAAGGTATGCCCCCTTACCAAGCTCCTTACTGATGATGTAAGGGCCTAGCCATAATGAGTCGAACTTCCTGTGACCAAGGACATCATGGGCCTGGTCATATACTAGAACAAGGTCGCCTCCATGAAAAGGACGAGGCTGGACTTTTTGGTCATATTGAGCTTTTGGTGCGTTTCTTGGCCGCTTCCATGGTTTGCAATGCAACACAGCAATATTCAGAGGCACGCTCAAGCATGATAAGTCATTGTTCTAGAGGGTGGGTGTCAGGGAGAAGTTCAACAGCCAGAGGAAGGGAAGGGATGTACACTCGATTGGTAAGAAAACCTCCTCTCTAGAAACGAGGTGAGGAGGGTTATGGTTGAGGGGCATGGGTGCCCCCGAGCATGGTGTGGTCATGCCAAAATGTATTTAGAAAAAGGGGGATCTAAACACATTTTAATGATGTGGTGTGCCATTTGTTCTTGTTATGGGTATGCAGTTTGAGAAAGGACATGGAGGATTACCAATCTCTTTTGGTACTGCATATGGGGATCAAATGGACTTTAAGTTTCCGAGTTGGCATACCTGGTGTCACTATCCCAAAAAGAGGATTTTGAAATAATGAACTGATGCTCTTGTAGAAAAGCTAGAGGTTGGTCAACAATAATTTCTAAGAGACTGGGTTGCTGACGGAAGAGGAGGGAACGATAAGAGGTATCATCCCTAGAGTGATCGGAAGTGATCTGGGACTTTAGAGGTTCTTCTAAATGTGGAAGAATAATGGTACTAAAGTCAACACGACCAGATATACTAGGAGAGTTACGGAGAATTGCTTCTCTTGGTCTCTCAAATGTGGGTGCCCCCTTACCCAAACATTGGGTTTTGATGTAATGGCCACAAGGTGGATGTGGTGTCAACGCATGGGTTCGATGTAAGGGGGAATAGATAAAGTCAGGGGTGGGAATTTCTTCCATAATGTCATCATCGTGATAGAAGATGGGGTGACTGGTGGAAGAAGAACCACCTGACATGGTGAAGTGGCCTGGATCATCATCATGAGAAGAGAGGTTCACATGCGCATCGTCACAATGGGTGACCGAAGAGTAAGTAGATAACGGATCTACCGATGTTGAGCCCAAGATGACCGCTGAAGGAAGGTCAAGCGAAACAACAGGGGAGGATTCAGATGGAACGTTCCCAAATGGTCTCATGGATGATGACAGGTACAAAATGGTGACTGAGGGCTCCGTTGGCTTAAAAGCGGGAGGCGGAATGTGAATGTCCTCTGGTCCGATCGAAGCGGCCTTGAATTGGCGGTACAAGTCCAAGGAGGAACGGTACTCATCAAGGCGGGGACAGAGGTGGGTGTAATGGCCGTGAAAATCGCACAAGGCACAAGGGTGGTTTGTGCGCAAGTGTTTGAGTTTTGGGAGGGAGTCGGGGATAGTGACATGGACTTCTGGGAGATCAGAGTCGGGGAATGTCTCGTTGACCAGAAGCTTGAGGTGGGGCAATTCAGGACACATGTGGGTGGCATGACCGACGACATCACACAAAGCACATCGAATGGCGGGCTTTGGTGGTCGTGGGAGGGTAAGGGATGTCGGGGGGGCCGGATCTTGATGGGTTGCCCCCTTTCGGGCTTTGCCTTTCTTCCCGGGAGCCGTCGCAACAGGAGAAGGGTCCTGTGGAGGTGCGGGGGGCACAGTGGCTATGGAGGAAGCAAGGGGGACCGGTTGACCCGGTGTCAAAGCCATATAAGGTTTGGGGTGACCAGGGGGGGTGGCGGCTGGGGGGTCAAGGTACCAGACCGGAATGCCCAAGGTCAAATTAGGGAGAGAGAGGGTGGCCATGACAGGGACGGAATATACTCCAGGAGGGGGAGCCAAGAAGGGGATCTGTCCAGCAGGGTAATGACCAGGAGGTACGGCTCCGAGATGGGCAAGGCCAGGGGGAACCGAGCCGGGGGGATAAAGAGGTTCGGGGATACCAGCTGTAGGGGGAGGGCCAGAAGGAGGAGGTCCGGCTGGCTGAGATGAATGGCTAGGAGCGGGTTGCGGAGGGCAGGGGGGAGGTTGCGGACTAGCCGAGGCAGGCCGCTTACGGGTGGCCTGAGACGATTGCATCATGCAAACATTCGACAAGCTGGGATCAGTAACAGGAGGGGGGGGAAGATGAGGAAAAGTACCAAGCAGGGTGGAATATTTATAGACGCCGGGGGAGACACTGGTCAAAGAATCGACGGTTTGCTTGTTGGCTACGGAAGAGATGGTCGTCTCGGAGGAGGTCTGAGACGGTGGCTCATGATAAGATAGCTGGTTGATGGTGACTATCTTCCCATTATGTGGAAAAGACATCTTGCGGAAAACCGCGGATGGGACAGCAGACATGGCATAGGTGTAGCTTCGCCCCAATAGAATGTTGTAGTCTAGGGGGGTGTCAATGACTTCGACGTCAACGCAAACAGTCTTACCAGCGAGGGTGATGGGACAGTTACAAAACAGGCCAATGGGCTGGGAGGCATGACCGTCCCACGCTCTAAGGGTGATCGTGGAAGGGGCCAGCTCAGGGGATCCGAGTTTCTTCCAAACCGAAGCGGACATCACACAGGTGGATGCCCCCTCGTCAATGATACACCGGGAAACGATGGCGTTTCGTATTTTGACTGAGATTTGGAAGGCGACGGAAGGAGGGAGGGGAGGGTGGTCCGATTGAGTGGCGTCGAAAACAATCATCTGGTCGTCAGCAGGATCTACGGCGCCCACGACAGATAGTAGAGCCTTCTTTTGGGAAGGGCATGATTGGAGGAGTTCCAGTGTGGAAATGACAGCAGGGGACTGCGCCAAATCATCTACTATGCTATACGACTGAGCGGCTCGACCGGAAGCAGCATTTCGGCGTAATGGTCCCTTTGGAATCTTTGGATGAACCTCAACTTTGGGTTGAGGGATGTGTAAGGGGCCATTAGATGTCGAAAGAGGCTCTGCAGAACCTGAAGAGGGGGGCTCGGGAGCAGACTGAGCAAGAGGCTTGGGGTACTGGCGAGACCGAGTTTGAAGGTTAAGGTCGACGGTGAGAGGCGGATCAGAGTTCATCATGAGGATCTGGTAATTGGAGGAACCAGAAGGGGAAGGTGGAGTGGCCACCTGTCCGTCAGGTGGTTGGGTAGCCATGAATCCCTGTTGTGCATCTACCTGCGCTTGAGGGGGCGAGGAGCGCTGTTGCAGGGGTTGAGAAGGCAAGGGAGGCGAAAGGGCATATGCTGGAGGAGTTGGCGCGCTAGGCTGTGGATAAGGGTAATGGTTAGGTTGGGCAACATTGAGGTAAGCAGGAGGTTGGGCAAAAGGATGAGGCATGCCGTATCCTGGATGCATGCTACCGGGAGGGGGAGAGGTGCAGGAAGTAGTGCCCCCTCCCCCAGGAAAACCATAGCTCATGTGAGGTTGAACGGATGGATGAGAGATGGGTCCAATGATATTGTTGGCGGCATGAGGTGCCCCCGGTGTATGGGCATCATTGGGTGTGGGAAGATCAGGTAGGACAGTAGGATCATAACCTGTCTGAGCGTAGATCAGGTCATACTTTAACGCCATTTGGAGGGCCTCTTCTTCGGTTTGAGGAAAATGGGATGCGACATCTTTCCCGATAGGGGACAAGAGAGATCTAAGGAACCAGTCCATGTAGACACGGTCTTCGAAGGGAGGAGAGTGGCATAAGCTCCGTCGTCTTCGCCATTCCTGGACATGGGTAGAAAGGCGGGTCGAAGAGGTTTGCTTGAAGGAAGTCAAGAGTTCGATACCAGTGTCATAACGAAGGGGAAGCTGGAAGTAAGATAAAAAAGCCCGGGCAAGAGTTGCAAAGGTGGTATGAGAGGAAGTGGGCTGGTCAACATACCACTTAGAAGCTTCGCTTGTAAGCGTGCGTTGGAACAGTCTAAGACGAACAGAGTCATCGATAATGGAGGTAGATGAACACCACATGTGGAAAGATCGAACATGATTTGAAGGATCTTCTCCAGCACGACCTTCAATCTTTGGGATGTCGGAAGGGAGCTTTGTCGGCATAGCGGGCCAACTAGCGTCATGATGTATAGGGTCGTTTATCAACCGGTCCAGATCGGGGAGGCTGAGGCCTGCCAAGAAGGGGAGCACGGGTGAAGCCGAGGTAGTTCCTGTGGTGGTTCTGCTAGTAGTAGTCCCGGCATTAGGGCCGAGATTCCCGCTAGTGTTAGGCCCTGGACCAGACATAGTGGAGGTGACAGGGGGAAGAACCAGAAGGAAAAGGAGAGCCCAAAGAATCAACAAAGGACTGGCTCGACGATGGTGGGACGGAGCAGGTCGATCGACCGGAGACAGAGGGTGAAGGCCAAGGAGGCTCCGGGAACGGCGCCTTGGGGGCGCAATGATGACAGGAAGAAGGAAACCGACAAGGGAAGAAAGGGACAGAATCAAGAAGGTCAAGGGCAGATAAGGTGCAGTGACAATTGATTTTAGAGTCTCTGCCAGGCGGTGTAAACCAGGCGCTTCTTCACTTAGGGTCAGTGTGTGGTGTGCGTTAATTTTAATTTTTAAACCCTTTCCGTTGTTGAGAGAAAAAAAAGTGTGCTGCGTAGCTGAAAATAAACCTACAGAGAACAGAATAAAATGCTGAAATAACAGAAAAATAACAGCTACGTATGCATCTATCTAACCCAAGAAGGTGGGTCTCTCAAAACTATGCTGAAAAGAAAGGGAAAAACTATGGAAACACACAAAAGGGAAGCTCAACAGATCTAGGGTCAAAGGGGACAGAGATCTGGAGGATAAAGCTGCAGATAAGGGGTGCAGATCACAGCCAAGAGACAGAGGCAAGGTGGCTGGAAAAAAGTGAAATCAGCAAAAAGCCGGGGGGGGCAAGGCAGAGGCCTTTAGGGGAGGTCCAAACAAAACGACAAGAGGTGATTTGAAAGGAAAAGAGGCCGATTTCAATGGATCTGGAAGTGAGGTCACAGATCTGGAAAAAGAGGGGGCTGAAGCTCTGAAACCGACGGCTGAAACAGCTGAAACTCTTCCACAAAAAGTGGAGGGTACTAAAGCCCTAAGGGGCTGGGTTCCCACTTAGATGAGTAAAAACAGATGAGATCTTGGTCAGTGAGGGTGAGGCAGGAAATTTGCAGGAAAAACTCAGCGAGGCTGGGAACCCGGAAAAATTCTGAGAGAAAAATCTTGGAAAAGCCAGTGGAGTTGGGCACGATGCGAGTTGAGGTGGGGAAACGAGGCCAAGGTGCGTCAGTGTGGTTTTGGGCCAAAAGGTGCGACCCCCCCGTTCCGGCTGTTTCGGCGGCTGATTTTCTGAAAAATTGCCGTCTCAGGTGCGGCTGGTGTCGCTTACCTGCGCAATAGGGCCAGAAACACACGGAAGTTAGAAATTTTAGGTTTTTAGGGTTTTATGTGAAAAAAATGACATGAAAAGAGAAAAACTAAGCAGCTAAAAAAGAAGCCCTAGGGCCTGAAGTAGCTGGATATGCAGGAATATGAAAAACGACAGCGGTCGTAATTTAAAACCCGTGTGGAGTAGCCATTTGTTAGTATGAATTCTTTGTCGAAGCGTACGAAAAAGAACCACTTTAGCTACGCATAACTAATAGCCCTAACAACAATAATGGCTGCAAAACATCTTCGGATCTGCAATTAGTAGTTAAAGTGCTGCAACAAACAGATCTATAAATGGAAAGACATTAAGCAGTAAAGTAAAGAGTTTGCTCCATGCATCCAACAGACAAGACAAGAACACGATTTTTGAATGAATTTTTATATTACAGGGCACCTGGGAGGAAACAAGAAGGTGTATCGAGATCTCCTCAATGGGATGGGTTCTTTGTAGTCCTCAGCACTTCAGATCTAAGCTTTCTCTCTCTTGTAGATGTAGAAAACCCAATGTAGAAGGTAGAGCTCAATGGGAGCAAAATGGCGGAAAATGAGACCAAGTGTATAGATCCAGAGTGATCTAGTATGCAACAAAAGGTGAAGAATGAAGGGGAAAACCCTCCTATTTATAACAAAATATTGGGTCATTCGAGATCTTGGTGCATGATTAAAATAATGTTAACCAAATCTAGATCCACCTCTATGGAATATTTTATTATTATTTGTTGGAGGGAAAGGGACTTTGACTTGGGTCAAAATCCCTTGATTAGTGAAGAATAAATAAATAAATGATTTATTTATCCTTTGAAGGAAGTGGTTGAGATATAATCAAATAAATAATGATTTATTTAATTAATAGTGGTTGATTTGGTCATATTTAACAAGGAATATTATTTAAATAATTATTCCTAGAAAATAATAAGATAACTATGGGTGTATCTCATTAATTTCTTTGTTTTTAGGTTAAACATGACTGGGAATAATAATTAAATTGTGGTTTAATTAATTATTCCTTTTGGGGTTTCCTTAATTAACATAGTGAAAGCAGTTTTACTTGGGGTAAAACTGGTCTTACATGGTGTACTTGGGTCCATCTAATAATAAAAGGTGAGATGACCAAAAAATGGTGTAACACCTTCCATCTGGCTCACCTGGCATTTATGTCAGGTTGGCTAAAAAATATTATAAACTTGCATGGTTAGTGACTAAGGTAAACTTCTTACCAATCAAATATTGTCTCCACATTTAAAGTGTGTGGATGGTTGCAGCTAGCTCAAGGTCATAAAATTCATACTTTCTTTCATGTTACTTTACTTTGTAGGATTCATAAGCCACTACATGATCTTCTTACATGAGAACACCCCCTAAATATTCCAAAACAAGCATCAATACACACTACAAAATCCTTATCAGGGTCATTATTTCAGCAAAAGTGTAATAGTAAGTAAATGTTTTAATTTCTCAAAGCTTTCATGACCTTTTGGGGCCCACTTGTATTTTACCCCTTTCTTCTACAGGGAGGTTATGGGGTAAGATAATTTATAAAATCCCTCTATGAACCTCTATAATATCTAGTGATACCTATGAATAACCTCACATCTTCCACATCCTTTTGAACCATCCAATTAATAATGTGTTGATAGTTTTGGATACTGCCAACATATAGGGCGTCTCCTCGATGTGAAGTCCTAATTATACCTTACACTGTTTGGAGTATGAGCCCCATACGAAGTATCGACCCGACCACCATAACACAAAGGTTCATCTTGGTTTCAATAGATAACATAAGAGATTTTATACATAAAATTTGAACAAGAAAGTAAGTTTACATTGCGAAACACATATTTCAATGTATAAAGGAGACCTTCACGAGAAAGAGACAAAAAAACTTAGTCTCTGGAAGGAAGTAATAGTACTAACCTAAGAGAGACACACAAGAGCATAAGAAATATTTGTTAGAAAAATATTTCACATAACAATTGTAAAGTGAATACAACACACATTATACAAGATAAGTACCAAATCGACCAAAATAGTTCAATTTCTCCAGTACATATGAACACAACATACACCGTAAACATCCCAATAATAGTCTTAAAACATTTGTGATATATGTATTATCAAAAAACTGGACATGATAGGCTGCTAGTCAAATCAATCTCATGTAACTATTTCAAACCAATCTTTTGATTGAGGCTTAGCCTCCTCAACTTGAGAGGGCTCTCTCAAAAGGTTAATTATTTTTGATAAAAATATAGATGGCTAACTCTATGTGGGGTAATAATTAGATAGATGATAAATATAGGTTGAAAATCACATCAGAAAGTACACATTGGGCTTATGGAGTCAAAATAGTTTCAGTAAAACAATAAATCTACTTAACATGGAAGTTGAGGCATATCGGAGTTTTAGTCAAAGATACACATTTTAAATTGTAAAAAACATAGTCAGTTTATCTATATCGGAAGTCAGAGCGTCAAAGATGAATTCTGAGTAACATAGACAAACACCACTTTAATAGGATAATAAAAGATGCAATTAGAAAAAGAACATGCTAGAACTCCTTCTGAATCTTAAGTTGACTAAGTATAAATCTCTGTATTAGCTGAAAACCAGTCAATTACAATAAGCACAGTCTTTTGCTAAAAATGTCCAACCATGGTATTTTCGACTTCTTGATCCTTTATAAACCATTTACAACATGAGATAATATTAACTTGTGCTAGATACATCAAATTCCTGACTCTTGACACCTTGCATAACCATATGACATGGTATTTATTACAAAAAGACAACAAATCTACTAAATAGTCCTATTACAAATATGATTCAAAATCCTTATCTCTATCCCTAATAACATTATCTAAACTAAATTACATAATTTTCCAAGTGTATTCACACATGGTCGAATCTAGAGGATAGGCTTCAAATCTTTATGACCATAATGCTGACCTTCATCAAAGTAGGAAACACTCCCTTGTTTTCTAGGCATAGGGTCCTTTGCACTCTTGGAACATTCTGACCACCATGAACTCATTATTTCGAGCTCCTTAGCTGTTATAAATTGCATTAACACATGCCAAATCTCCTCCTTAAGCTCCATCTATCCAAAACCATCTCGAAACTATTCAAATGGGCTGTAATAGATTGCGCTACGAAAACAACACAGTTTCATAGCGCTGCTCTTTTACCCCTTTTTCTTTAAAATCTTGACATCTTTCCTCCAAAAATAACTTCATTATCTTCAAATACATACTCATCAACATTTTTAGTTCATGATTCATGTTTTTACCCCCCAAAATTTGATGAAAAAGGGCAAGAAAAGCTGCTATAGTAGTTTCGTAGCGCTTTTCTCCCTTTTTACACTGTCTGCACTATGAAACTGTTGAGTGAGTAGTTTTGTCCAAAATTTTCCAAAATGAAAATTTCAAATGTACCAAAACTCAAAATAAAAATGATTTCATCATATCAAAATGCCATATGAACTGAAAACATAGTCATTTAAGTCTTCATGAGGTCCTTTCTTCATTTTGAGTTAATTTAGATTTTGACTATTTAATGATTGTCATTATAACACCTTTGTTCTTTAACTCATCCTGAGTCAATTTCAGCTGCTGCTCCAAGTCCCCCACTTGATCTTTAAGCCTCCTGTTATTAGCTCTCAAGTGAGTATTTATTACACTAACAAATTTAGCTTTCTTGATGGCTGGAATTGTCCATGTGAAAAACTTCTCTGCACTGCTTGGAGTTTCAGAAATAGAACAATTTTACCTTCCCACAGTGCCTTCATTATTTTGAACTCTGCTTTCTCAATATTGTGCTTTCTAGCCCTCTTTCTCATCACAACAATTTCTTGGTTTTCCAACCTCAATTTCTCCTCAAGATGTTTAAACCCTGTCATTTCTTCTTTTCCCTTCTTTGCTCTGCTAGCTGTATACTTCACTACAGGTGTTGATAAATCAACAAATTCTTCAGGGGCTTTAGCTGTCTCAATAGGTTCTTGAACTTCCTTGCTGCTTTCACTAAGTTTCTTAGCATGTCTAGTTGTAGGTTTCCTTGCTTGAAAGATGAAGGCTGCATATTCAACCTCAAACTCAAGCTTCTTTGCGGAATTAGTTTTTTTTTGTTTATGCTCATCTAATCCAATGAACTCAACTTGAAAAATGGGTGTCTCCTCTATGTCAATTGCATGCAGGATGTCATCTAAGTTTCCCTTTATCACTGGGCTGTCCTCTGTATCTGTAGCAATTGTTTTTCCCTTTAATGCCACTTCTTGGCTTCTTGTTCCTCTTTTGATTTCCTGCCTGTTGACATCTTGTTTCTGTTTTGCCTCTTTGACAATATTTGACCTCTGTTTTGCAGGTGATGGAGTTGGAGTATCAAACACTTGTGTCTGCTTTTTCCTTTTCTCAACTTGTTTCCTTGGCTTTAGTTTTACAAATTCCTTTGGTTTTGCTACCACAGGTTGACTAGACTCTGCTATTAGTGGTGATGGAGTTACTTTAGTTTTAGGGTTTCTAGCAGGAGTTAAGGTTTCCAACTCAAAATCATTTATAAACAAAAAGGATGAAAAATCCCTGCCTATCTTCTGAAGCTCATTCAAAATCAATAACTTCATCAAACCATGATGAAACAAAGATGTTTCACCACCTTTAGATTTGGCTTGTACTTTATCAGCCATTTTAGCAAGACTCCTATGCAGATAAAAGGGAAAATCAAGTGAAATCTTACCTGTGAAATGCAGAAGCAGCTTGAAATGATATGTGTAGACCTTATGATATCTGCCTTCACATGTAAAATACCTCTGAATGCTGAACAACAACTTTGTATAAGTGTTTTTTATGCAGCTTCTAGGGATAACATTATTGAGGTCCATATATGCATACTTAGGTTTCATGAATTCTTTGCATGGCTCCATATCAAATTTGAAACCTTTAAACCAAGTTTATTGACCCCTTGGTATCTCTGTCACAACAACAATAATCTTTGGTGAAATTGAAACATTTAGCATCCCAACCTTGGTATTTGTTCCATTGAAGTTCAAGGCAAATTCCTTGGAAACCTATGTGTGGCACCCCTGCAACTTTTCACAAAACCGAAGACACCCTACTCTTCTGAATGCCTCCATCACTGCTGGGTCTTCAATTATGGCCTTCATATCTTTAGGCTCATGTCTCAAGCAGTGTCCCCCTCTGTGGACTTTCTTTTCCTCTGCCATGCTTCACAGAAAACCTATCAGCCTCGCTTGATAAATTGAATCAACCTCGCTTGAATATGTAAAACAACAACCTCGCTTGATTAGATTATATCAACCTCTCTTGATTAAGATGTAGAAAACTTGTATGGAACAGCCATAGGTTTGGCTTGACACTTCAGAACTTAGACACTCGAATGGAGGCAAAGGAAATGAGAATGACCAATTAAGCAAGATTTTGAATTTGAAATGTCATCTCATAATTGAATTATGCCTCATTCATACCCTATCATGACTATGATGACTACAACGTGGGTAGGTACACTGAATCTCATCATTAACTGACTCATCACACCACTAACTTACCATTTCCCAACGAATTCTGAAAAATTACAGCTCCAATGACAAGACACTTTAGAAACCGCGATTTCATAGCACTGACAATGTATTTTTCCCAGTTTGCGCTACAAAATTATTAGCGCTTTCGTAGCACAATTCAACTTTTTTGAACTAGTGGTGCTATGAAAACGAGGTTTCTTGGCTAATTGCACAGTTTTGACCTGAAACTTTATGAAATGACTCACAAAGGAAATTATGGATATTTGACAATGAATGGACCTTAACAAAGACTTTATTTGAACTTAAGTATGGGCTTTGAGCTTATAAAAATCTAACCTACCCTTGATCAAATCCTAATTTGACTTCTAAACTCAATTTTGAACCATGACCAAAAACAAACTTGACACAATGATGTTTTGAATTTTTTTTTGGGTGATAACAGTGGCTCCACTTGGGATAGTGTGCCCATATGGTACACTAAGAACAAGTAGTTCCAGTGCTGCTATCCATTTTCTTGACCAAAACAGAAAAACTTTGAGATTTCCAAGCTTTCTCCTCAAGCTCTAATGGCCTTCACCATGAGCTCAAACTTGCTGATTTAGCTTGTCATTATTAGCAGAAAAACTCATAAAATGGAATATGTACAATGACATGAATAATCATTCAGATTTTTTAGGAAGAGTAATGCTTTAAAAACCTGCCATTGACAGGTCCTCCATCATATGATTTTCCATCCATTTCCTGCAGTATGTAAGTATTGTTTCCATGGAAAGAAGCTATCTTGAAAGGGCCTTTCCATAAGTTCTCAAACTTACCATGTTTGACTTTCTCTTCAATTCTGGCCTCCCATTTCAGCACTTCATCTTGAATTTGAAAAATTTCCTCCTTTATCTTCTTATCAAATGTCCTCTTAATTCTGTTTTGATATTTTTGATTGCTGTTATAAACTTCATTCCTCTTCTCCTGCAGAGCTATTAGTTGATTGATTCTCCTTTGGACTGCATTTGGTTCCTCTTCTAACCCTTGAATCAGCTTCATGACAGGTACCCCTAGAGATGTAGGAAAAATAGCCTCAGCCCCATATACCAACTCATATGGTGAGGTTCCAATTTACCTTTTTGTGCATATCCTATTAGCCCATAAGGCATATTTCAACTTAAAATGCCAAGCCTTCTTATTCTCTTGCAACACCTTTTTAATGATCCTCACAATACTCTTGTTAGAAGATTCAACAAGACCATTCCCTTACGGATAGTATGCAATACAATGCCCAAGAGTAATATGATATTGATGACAGAAATTGATCAGCTTCTTAGACTTAAATTCATGTGAATTATCAGTTATAATCTTCATGGGGCAACCAAATCTAGACAAGATATTATTTTCTAAAAAAGAAATAATCACAGAATCATTTGCTTGCCTAGTTGGGATTGCTTCAATCCATTTGGTGAAGTAATCAGTTGTTGTAAGGATCCAACGATGCTGACCTGATGATGATGGATGAATCTCTCCAATAAAATCTAGCCCCCACTACTGAAATGGTGCTTCCACATAGATAGGCATTAAAGGTAGAGGAATAAGCTTCCTCTTACCCTCGAAAATCTGGAATTCATGGCAGGCAACAATCTTTTTGTAGACATCCTTAAACATTGTAGGCCAATAATACCCTAGTCTAAGAATCTTGTTCATTGTGGCCTTCCAATAATGATGACCTCCGCAATCTCCTTTGTGGAACTCCTCAATTACTTTATCAGCCTCCTCTTCCAGCAAACAATTCAACAAAATTCCGTCGGTATCCTTCCAAAACAGATTTATGTCAAAAATAAAATATCTCAAGGATTTAAACTTAACAAACCTTGCCTTAGAATTTGTTAGATCAGCAAGTGCTTTATGATGTTTTAGGACAAAAACAACCTCCTTGTACCAATCTGAAGTGATGTATTTTTCTTCAATAGGGACTAGTTCTTCTTCCTCATCTGAAATTTCTGATATTTCTGCAATTAAGTTTATGTCAAGATAGTCAAAGTTTGACTGCGCCATCAGCTTTGCTAAGCCTTGCCCTTTGACCAATTTTATTGGCTTAATCTCTATATCATACTCCAGCAATTTAGCAATCCATTTTCCCCTCTTACCATCAGGATCGGCTTGAGTGAGGATGTATTTCATAACAGTATTAGGAACAAAAGCCACAATATGAGAATGCAGAATATAAATTATGAAATATTTGATAGCCTTCAGCAAGGCATAGGCTTGCTTCTCTAAGATATTATACTTTAGCTCAGAGTTATCTAATGTCCTACTAGAGAAGGAAATAGGCTTCTCAATACCTTGCTGTCCCTTTTCTAGCAAAACTCCAGCAATAGTATTCTCTGATGCGAAAGTAAAAACCAGAAATTATTTTGAGAAAACAGGACTGATTAATACCGGTGCTTGGGTAAGTGCTCTTTTGATTTCCTCAAATGAGTGTCTTGCTTCTGCTGTCCACTTACTGTCAACTTCCTTCTTCATCATCCTTGTTATATCCTTCACAATCTCAGCAAAATTATGAATAAATCACCTTACAAAATTTACCTTTCCAAGGAAAGATTGAATCTCCTTCCTGCTTCTTGGAAAATCCACTTTCTGAATTGCATTGACCCTATTTGGATCAATCATAATCCCATATTTAGAAATGATATGTCCAAGTAATTTACCTGAAGTTAAAGTGAAAATAATTCTGGTGGGATTTAGAGAAATGCCAAACCTTCTACACTTTAGCAGAATTCTTTCTAGGTGTTTCAAGTGATCTTCTTCCTTCCTTGAGTAGATTGTTATATCATCAAGATAAACAACCACCATCTTGTCCTTTTCTTCATAAAAATCAATGTCCATTGCCCTCTGGAAAGCATCTCCTGCATTCATGAGACCAAATGGCATCTTGGCGTACATAAAAGTACCCCATGGTGTGGCAAAGAATATTTTTTCCTGATCATCAGGATGTAAACGGATCTGATTATAACCTGAAAAACCATCAAGCATAGACATTCTCTGAGAACCAACAATATTTTGCAAAATTTGGTCCATCTTCGGGAGAGGATAATTGTCCTTCAGAGAGGCTTTATTCAAATTTTTGAAGTCAATACATATTTTGATTTCTCCACTCTTTTTCCTAACTGGAACCAAGTTTGCAAGCCAATTTGAAAATCTGATTGGGACAATGATTTTGGCCTCAAAGAGTTTTTTGACCTACTTCTCAATCAAAGGCATGAGAAGTGGATTGATCCTCCTTAACTTCTGCTTGAAAGGCTTTTCATTTTCTTTTATGGGAATAGTATGTTGAATAATAGTGGGGTCATATTCTTTCAAATCAACATAATTCCAAGAAAACACATCTATGAATCTCTTCATCATTTCAATATACTTAAACTTCATATCAGCTGAAAGAAACTTTGAAAGTTTAATCATTTTGGGCATAGCTACTATACCAAGGTTACAACTCTCAACTTATTCATCATCAACTTGTATCTTAGGTGATTTAAAAACATCATTTTGATCAAAAAAAATTTCAAGAGGTTTGAGTCCCTTTGGTATGGAATTGTTCTTTAGTTGCAAAACTTCAAATTTCCCTTTAGACTCAGCAAGCATATTATGCTAATATACTTGTATATTTTCAAACCCTTCTTTCAGTTCAATAAAGTTCTTCACTTGTTGATCATCCTCAAAAACTTGCCAATGAGTAATATTATCAGGGATAGCTGGTCTATGGCGAATCTCAACCTCATATTTTTCTGTGGAATGCATAGGAATAATGAAAAGACTTGCAGAGACAGCAAGAGAATCAACGATGGAGTTTTTTTCTCTAGTTTTGACCATGAATGAATAAGCTTGGAAGTTTTTTAACATGCCCAAAAACAAGTTCCTATATGCCCTCATCCTTATATATTTTGTTTGATAAGCACCTTCAACTTGTTTAATGACTAATTTTGAATCTCCAAAAACATAAATGTTTTGAGCATTCATTCTTTTTAAAACCTCTAAGCCCAAAATCAACCATTCATACTCAGCCATGTTATTCGTGCAATCAAAGTTCAATTTATAGGAAAATAACTTACTCTCATCACTTGGGCTTGTGATCAAAATCCCTACTTCTGCTCCTTCTCTGCCTGTTGATCCATCAAAATGCAATGACCACCAACCTTCCACCTCCTTATCACTGACTTGCTGATCTTCTGTTTGCTGATTTCCAAACTGCTGAATTCAAAACTCTGATTTTCTACTTTCCTCTCCTCTTCTGCTTCATTAGTCAACTCATTGAAAATAATAGCAGAACCAAGTTCAGTGTCAAAAGCATAAATTGGAAAATTTTGGGGTTTGTCTTTACTACTCACCATGTAGGCCATTCTTGTCTCTTGATACAGTCTTCTTTACTCACCAAAAACATGAATGGTGGCATAAGTAAGGTCCATCTGCATTGTACCTTTGATTTTCGCTGCCCATGACCTTGATAATAACATACCAAACTTTGGTGGAATGTCTGCTACCACGATGTCCATGACCATAGTCTTAGCAGGAACTTGTGTTAGACCAACAACAACATCCTTAATTAAACCAATGCATTGAACTCTTTTCGAATCGAAATAAAACAAGTCTTTATATGGCCTAGTTATTTCTAACCCCATTCTTTCCATGATTACTTTAGGCATAAGATTATGAGAGGCCCCTGAATCCAACATAGCATTATGCAATGTCATGTAGTGAATGCTAAGGCTCACAGAAAAAGGAGGCACCTCTTCATTCTATTCATCTTCTAGTCTTGGACGTAAATATATGGTTAGATGATCTTTTAGTACATTCAAGATATCAACAGCTCCTGGTTGTGAATTCAACATTTTAACTATCCTTCTTCTATATTCATTTACCTTGAGAATCTCACTATAGGGGACTAATATTTTAATCTTAGAAATTTCATTCTCAAGGTTGAAAACATAAACATATTTTTTAGCTTCTTTGATAGCAGGAAGAGCTGGTGTATCTTTCTTACCTTCAACAACCTTAGGAGCATCTTTCTTGCCATCAACAACCTTAGGAGCATATTTCTTAGGTTGTGTTTTGTTTGCAATGATAGGCACATTTCTATTTCTGAGATTGTATTGTTTTTGCATCTCAAAAATAGCATGTTGATACCCCTTTAGATACTCTGATGTTTCCTCTCCATGATTTCTTTGGTCTCATTGATCATGTTCTTCTTTAGTCAAGAAAATTCCAGACATTTCTTAATCTAAACAGTGAATAGACTCTTCAGGAATTTCATGATCATCTTTTTCATCAACCAAGTTCTATTGGAAAGGAGGTCTCACTGGAGGATCAGGGCGCTGATTTCTATTTCCCCTTGGTCTTTGCTGATTCTGAGGTCTCCTAAACCGAGGGTTTCTAAATTGAGGTTCATGTTGTGCAGGAGGAGTAGAGGTATTCCCAAGGGCCAATCTATCCATCAACCTTTCCATTGTTTTCATCATTGAATCCAACTTATCCTGAGAGGTGGAGGAGGAAGGCTTCTCTTCTTATTTCAACTTAGTCTTACCCATTTTTGACTTTTTAGCTCCTATCAAATTAACCTCCACCTTCACTGCATCATTTTAAATTTCAGCAAGTGAAGGGGATTCTATTTCTCTCAGCAGTATATAAAACTCATAGTCAAAAGCTTCAGCATATCTCATATGAGCTAAGGCTTGTGGCGGTTTCAAATGGGCAGGAATAGAGTCATACACCTTGTTAAACCTTTTTGAAAAGTTTTGAACAGATTCATCAGTAGCTCTCTTCAAAGTTCTATACTCGATGAGGGCTTGTACTGGATTAGTTCTATTTCCCCATTTTCCCAGAAAAGTATCTTCAAACTCATTCCAATTATGAATACTTCCAGGAGTAAGGGCTTTATACCATTTCCTAACTTCACCAGTAAAACTCTGAGCAAACAACCTCAACTTAACATCTTCATCATCAACCTCCTCCTTTTCTATAAAATCATTAAATTGGTCCACATGTTATTCTGCTGTAATGTCTTCATTACTTCCCCAAGTTTTGATTCTAGCAGCATATTTGCTAGGGAGGTCATGTAAGACGACTGGAAGAACAAGAGGGGCATATCTAGCAGGTGCAGTAGGTGGAGGAGGTATATTTCCAGCCGTGGTTAAAGGGATTGTAGTAGCTTTAGGGATGACAGAAATAGAAGATGAAAAACTGCTATGAGGAGGGTTGTTTGGTCTTTGTGGTCCACTAACAATTGAACTCCATTTTGGAGGAGGTAAACCAGATTTACTTTTAAACAAGACTTCAAAAGGATCAAGCTCTTTCAATTTATATAAATACTCTTTTTCCAACAATAACTCAGAAGTAACAGCTTCCCAAAAATCTTCTTTGTCTTCCTGTGTTACTAGAGCTGAGGTATCAATACCTCTCTTATGCAAGTCTAAGATAATTTAAGTTAGCTCTTTTTCACTTTCTGATCTAAAAAAAACCTCTTGAATTTAATCATCAACTCTTTTATCTTCATGAATTCTTAAAATTTCAGAGGACAAGGATTTCAAATGTGATGGAGTACCTGATATTTCAGAAATGCCTTTACTGCCTCTGGAAATGGTGTTTGGATTTTCCACGATGGTAGGTGGATCTGAGTCATGATTACTCCTTGTGTATCTCCTTCTCGAAGCCACCTTTGATAATATAAATTTTGAATGGATTCACCAAGGTAGATGCAACCTCGAAAATATTCCTGAGCTCCTACTACCTTCAAAATTTTAGCTTCAAAATTTCGGGAAAATATAATCTTCAGGCTCCCGGCAGATGCACAAAAATGTTATCACAAATTGGACCTGATAGGCTACTAATCAAATCAATCTTATGTAACTATTTCAAACCAATATTTTGATTGAGGCTTAGCCTCCTCAACCTGAGAGGGCTCTCTCAAAAGGTTAATGATTTTTGATAAAAATATAGATGGCTAACTCTATGCGGGGAAATAATCAGATAGATGATAAATATAGGTTTAAAATCACATCATCAAGTACACATTGGGCTTATGGAGTCAAAATAGTTTCAGTAAAACAATAAATCTACTTAACATGGAAGTTGAGGCATATCAGAGTTTTAGTCAAAAGATACACATGTGAAACTATAAAAAACACAGTCAGTTTATCTATATAGGAAGTCAGAGCATCAAAGATGAATTCTGAGTAACATAGACAAAAACCAATGAAATAGGATAATAAAAGATGTAATTAGAACAAGAACACACTAGAACTCCTTCTGAATCTCAAGTTGGCTAAGTAGAAATCTCTGTATTAGCTGAAAACCAGTCAATTACAATAAGCACAGTCTTTTGCTAAAAATGTCCAACCCTGGTATTTTCGAATTCTTGATCCTTTATAGACCATTTACAACATGAGATAATCTTAAATTGTGCTAGATACATCGAATTCCTGACTCTTTACACCTTGCATAACCATATGGCATGGTATTTATTACAAAAAGACAGCTAATATACTAAATAATCCTATTACAAATAGGATTCAAACTCCTTATCTATATCCATAACAACCTTATCTAAACTAAATTACATAATTTTCCAAGTGTATTCACACATGTTCGAGTCTAGATGATAGGCTTCAAATCTTTATGACCATAATGCTGACCTCCATCAAAGTAGGAAACAATCCCCTGTTTTCTAGGCATAGGGTCCTTTGCACTCTTGGAACATTCTGACCACCATGAACTCATTATTTCGAGATACTTAGCTGTTAGAAATTTCATTAACACATGCCAAACCTCCTCCTTAAGCTCCAGTTGTCCAAAACCATCTCCAAACTGTTCAAATGGGCTGTAATATACTGCGCTACGAAAACAACACAGTTTCGTAACGCTTTTCGTAGCGCTGCTCTTTTACCCCTTTTTCTTCAAAATATTGACATATTTCCTCCAAAAATAACTTCATTATCTTTAAATACATCCTCCTCAGCATTTTCAATTCTTGATTCATGATTTTACCCCCAAATTTTGATGAAAAAGGGAAAGAAAAGCTGCTACAGTAGTTTCGTAGCGCTTTTCTCCCTTTTTACACTGTCTGTGCTATGAAACTGCTGAGTGAGTAGTTTTGTCCAAAAGTTTCCAAAATGAAAATTTCAAATGTACAAAACTCAAAATAAAAATGATTTCATCATATCAAAAATTCATATGAACTGAAAACACAGTCATTTCAGTCTTCATGAGGTGCTTTCTTCATTTTCAATTAATTTGGCTTTTGACTCTTTAATGATTGTCATTTTAACACCTTTGTTCTTTAACTCATCCTGAGTCAATTTCAGCTGCTGCTCCAAGTCCCCCACTTGATCTTTAAGCCTCCTGTTATTATCTCTCAAGTGAGTATTTATTACTCTAACAAATTTATCTTCCTTGTTGGCTGGAACTGTCCATGTGAAAAACTGTTCTACACTGCTTGGAGTTTCAAAAAAAGCACCAGTTTCACCTTCCCACAGTGCCTTGATTATTTTGAACTCTTCTTTCTCAATACGGTGCTTTCTAGCCCTCTTTCTCATCACAACAATTTCTTGGTTTTCCAACCTCAATTTCTCCTCAAGATGTTTAAACCCTGTCATTTCTTCTTTTCCCTTCTTTTCTCTGCTGGCTGCATATTTCACTGCAGGTGTTAGTAAATCAACAAATTCTTCAGGGGCTTTAGCTGTCTCAATAGGTTATTGAAATTCCTTGTTGCTTTCACTAAGTTTCTTAGCATGTCTAGTTGTAGGTTTCCTTTATTGAAAGATGAAGGCTGCATTTTCACCCTTAAACTCAAGCTTCTTTGTAGACTTAGATTTTTTCTGTTTATGCTCATCCACTCCAATGAACTCAGCTTGAACAATGGGTGTCTCCTCTATGTCAATTGCATGCAAGATGTCATCTAAGTTTCCCTTTATCACTGGGTTGTCCTCTGTATCTGTAGCAATTGTTTTTCCCTTTAATGCCACTTCTTGGCTTCTTGTTACTCTTTTGATTTCCTGCCTGCTGACATCTTGTTTCTATTTTGCCTCTTTGACAATATTTGACCTCTGTTTTGCAGGTGATGGAGTTACGTTGGAGTATCAAACACTTGTGTTTGCTTTGTCCTTTTCTCAATTTGTTTCCTTGGCTTTAGTTTTACAAATTCCTTTGGTTTTGCAACCACAGGTTGACTAGACTCTGCTATTGGTGGTGATGGAGTTCCTTTAGTCTTAGGGTTTCTAGCAGGAGTTAAGGTTTCCAACTCAAAACCATTTATAAACAAAAAGGATGAAAAATACCTGCCTATATTCTGAAGCTCATTCAAATTTAATAACTTCATCAAACCATGATGAAAAAAAGATGTTTCACCACCTTTAGATTTGGCTTTTACTTTATCAACCATTTTAGCAAGACTCCTATGAAGATAAAAGGGAAAATCAAGTGAAATATTACCTGTGAAATGAAAAAGCAGCTTGAAATGATATGTGTAGACCTTATGATATCTGCCTTCACATGTAAAATACCTCTGAATGATGAACAACAACTTTGTATAAGTGTTTTTGATGCAGCTTCTAGGGATAGCATTATTGAGGTCCATATATGCATACTCAGGTTTCATGAATTCTTTGCATGGCTCCATATCAAATTTGAAACCTTTAAACCAAGTTTATTGACCCGTTGTTATCTATGTCACAACAACAATAATCTCTGGTGAAATTGAAACATTTAGCATCCCAACCTTGGTAGTTGTTCCATTTAAGTTCAAGGCAAAATCCTTGGAAACCTGTGTGTGGCACCCCTGCAACTTTTCACAAAACCGAAGACACCCTACTCTTTTGAATGCCTCCATAACTGCTGGGTTTTCAATTATGGCCTTCATATCTTTAGGCTCATGTCCCAAGCAGTGTCCCCCTCTGTGGACTTTATTTTCCTCTGCCATGCTTCACAGAAAACCTATCAGCCTCGCTTGATAAATTGAATCAGCCTCACTTGAATATGTAAAAAAACAACCTCGCTTGATTAGATTATATCAGCCTCTCGTGATTAAGATGTAGAAAAATTGTATGGAACAACCACAGGTTTGGCTTGACACTTCAGAACTTAGACACTCGAATGGAGGCAAAGGAAACGAGAATGACCAATTAAGCAAGATTTTGAATTTGAAATGTCATCTCATAATTGAATTATGCCTCATTCATACCCTATCATGACTATGATGACTACAACGTGGGTAGGTACACTGAATCTCATCATTAACTGACTCATCATACCACTAACTTACCATTTCCTAATGAATTCTGACAAATTACAGCTCAAATGACAAGACACTTTAGAAACCGCGCTTTTGTAGCGCCAACAGTGTATTTTTCCCAGTTTGCGCTATGAAACTATTAGCGCTTTCGTAGCGCAAATCAAATTTTTTGAACTAGTGGCGTTTCGAAAACGAGGTTTCTTGGCTAATTGCATAGTTTTGACCCGAAACTTTATGAAATGACTTACAAATGGAAATTATGGATATTTGACAATGAATGGACCTTAACAAAGACTTTATTTGAACTTAAGTATGGGCTTTGAGCTTATAAAAATCTAACCTACCCTTGATCAAATCCTAATTTGACTTCTAAACTCAATTTTGAACCATGACCAAAAACAAACTTGACACAATGATGTTTTGAAATTTTTTTGGGTGATAACAATATGCATGAAAATGTGTTGGCTCATTGAATTTCAATTAGGTGAAATATCCAAGTACACAGTTACAATGATGAGGCACTAGTTCTAGTACTAGAATATTAAGTCACTTCTTACTTCTCCAAAGAATAGTTTTCTCTCCTATTCCAAGGAGATAAATCCAAAACTAGCCCTCTAAAGCTTTAAGCCTCCAAAATCCTTTTGCTTGAGTTATGAGGTTTCTTTTATAACAAGAGGAATAAAATTTTATATCCTCATGAATCTTGGACTACCCTCATGAATCTTAGACTTCTAATGACCTTGGGACTTCTCTATGTGACTTTTGAACTTATCCATGTGACTTATGTCCATATATGACTATGTGACTCTTCCTATTTGACATATGGCTCTTAGACTTCCACACGTTACATTTTGTCCCTTTCTTTTAATATACATCATTACATTCCACATGGACACATATTTATCATTATGATGACACTTATACAAGTTACAAATTGACAATGATGACATGGAATTCTTGATGAGATGGAAATGCCAAGTTTTCTTCCTTCTTACTTCATCTTGCATTCCTGATGGTAGATAGATCTATGCTTCATCTTCATGAAATACCCACTTTGTTGCTTATCTTCACCCTCTGAAGGGTCTTTGATCAATAACAAAATCCTCCGAGTCATCATGCAACGTCTTCTTTCTGTCTCAGTCCTTTCTTCTTCTCCATACGTGTTTCTTTATGCTTTCTACTTGTTATTTTCTCTTGATCATCACCATGTCATGCTAGTAAGGTACTCTTACTAATGGAAGTCATGCATGAAAAAACGAAATCAGTCTTCAAAACTTCTATTATATCACTACCTAGCTCATGGAATGATCAACTCATGATAGGCTTGTTAGAGGATTAAAGTAATAAGGCTCTATTAGGAAGGTGAATTCAAACTCATCAAGGCTCAAAAGAGGCATTCAAGGTGAACTTGTTTGCTTAAGAAAGAGAGGGAGGACTCAAGGGCACATGGCGTAGGTACGAAGCACAAAGAAGCATCATTTGTTGGTTCAAAATGTGCTCATGCACTCAAGGAAGCTAGGGAGGGTGCACACCAAATAGATGAAGGGGTCACGATTCAAGCCTTACAAGTGTTCTCATGTACTCAAGAGGAACAAGGAGGGCACAAGGTGTACCTCGAAGGGATGAAGGGGTTAGGGTTTGAGCCTTCACAATGTGCTTGTGCGCTCAAGGAGGGTGAAATTATTCAAGTTGAAGGAATGCACTTGTGCTTTATGACTGCACCATGTGCATTAAGGTAAGAGAGAAGGATGAAAGCTTCATGCTCCAAGAGTGTGCCATACACTCCAAGGCAAGAATGAAGGCTCCATGCTTCGTGAGTTCACCATGCACTCAAAGGCTTAGTGCTTCAAGAGTGTGCCATGCGCTTAAAGGCTTTAGGCTTTGCGAGTGTGCCATGCAGTTTTTAATAAATAGAGTATCCTTCGTCATTCTAAAGTGTGATTCATTGTTTTGAACTACACTCGATTTGGAGGGCGCAATTCTCTCCAATAGTGGCTACTTGTTCATCTGTAATGTGCTTTTCAGTGAGGGAGGAAACACAAGGATAGGTGACTTATCCTTATGAAGTAATAATGCACTGTGAGAGGGAGGAGACCTTAGAAAAGACTTAATGAAAAAGTATTGGAGGAAATATACGTCAATGAGGCTCATGAATAATTTTTCGCTCATAAGCTAGTAAGAGGGTTACTACTTTTAGAACCTGCATTGGGCTGAAGGACGAAGAAGAGCTCTCACAATGGCTAAGTGTGGGACCAACATAGTAGGAGAAATAAATGCATCCTAATAATACTCAAACATGGATCACACACATAAACGCCATCAACACAAGCCAATGGAATGAAAAGGACTCATGAACAATAGTCACACCGTAAAACAACAACAAAGCGACACCTATTTCTAAGTGTGACAGTTGAAACAACACATTACAACACTTAGAACACAAGTTACAATAGAAATGACAACTCTACCCAAAAGGTGCACCAAGTTGTAGGAATGTGTATAACACATATTCCAATGATATGTAAGCCCATATAATGTAGAAGAGTTCACTAGAAATAACATTGGTGATGTGCAAAGGTGTGGTACATGCAGGAGTGAAAACCACAAAAGCATCACCTGTGACATGAGGAAAACATAAGACGACACTTGCAAAATGTGAACGACCTTGAAAGTGACACATGCCAGAGCGAAGATAACATGAAAATTCCACTTATTAAAATAAAAATAAGAAAAAGTGACTTTCGCATATGTGAAAACGACACTTGGAAAGTGCGCAAAGGACGACAATTAAGAAAACTCACCAAAATAAAAGTGTATTTGCAATAAAAGTGAGTGATACTATCAATGAAAGTGCACAATTATTGTCGAGGTAAGTTGAAGATTGAAATAACATTGTCTTATCGGATGGTACTATGCATGTTTGAGTTTTAATAATGGAAGTGCTCTTATAAAATCATCAGAGACTAAACATGTGTGTGCAAGTTACTTGATAGTTTAAAACTAGGAAGAAGACTTAAACACCTTACAAAACATCAAACGCTCATGGAGTAACCATAAGAGGACATACCGTAAAATCCTTAGTAGTCTCCAAAATTTAAGTGTGAGAAAAATTTTGGAGGGTGTTGATCATAGCGAAAACACTTGGAGTCACACTTGTAGAACTCTAGCTTCTTTGTTTAGGTTTAATTTTCTATGTGCAAGGTCTGAGTATTTTAGGAAGTATCGATTCATCTTGCAGATTACCTTGGCTTCCCTACTTAACCCAGTTAGAGATATAGTCCCCTCCAATCCCTTACTCGGTTAAAACACACAATTGATATGCCACATCACACTTGTTTAAATATAGGAAAGGGTAATGTGCACAACTATTTTAAGATATTCAGAGTATGAGTTTCATCTCTAGTGTTGCTTCATTGCCAGCAGGCCTGGAAAATACCCCGACAGAGTCACTACAAGAACACAAGTGTTGCTTCAATTCTAACAAACCTAGACAATACCCTAGCAAAGTCACTTCCTTCACCTCCCTGCACATGAAGCATTTTTCTTCTTTCACCCTTTATTTATTTATTTAATAGGACCGTGATTCAACACTTATTATTTTCAATGAGTGAAAGACGGATCTCGACATATTGAGAGCATAGGAGGTTGCCCCTTTAGAGAAGTATTTAAATAACCTCTAATATTTGTTTGCTCACTTTAGATTTTACTCTTATCCTTTCTCTACACGATTGGATCAGCAAGAAAACATTATTAACTTAAAATGTTTAGTTAAGGGAAGAGGATCCTAGAATAGATACAACATTTATAGTTCGACCGAAGTGTTTTCGTTTGAGTGGATAATATTTTCCATTTAGAAATCATTAATTTTAGAGATATGTAAACCTAGATAGAGAAGAGGTAACATACTAACCAAGCATTGTTCGTCATCACAATTTCCATTTTCAAGTTTTTCGACATTGTCTTTTGAGCCAAACAGGAACATTTTCCATGCAATGTCTAATTGAAAAAAACAAAAAAAAATACATGACAAAACAACAACAAAAAAATCAAAAGAACCAAATAAATGGAGGCGTAACATAAAAACAACATGCAGAATATCACATAATAAAACACACAAATGTAGAGACTTGATGGAGAGCAGGATAGAGAGTGGATACAATGCAATGGAAACTAAATACAACTAAGCCTACTCCTAACCTAATCGACAAGAAGGTTAGGGATAAGTGTAATGATATTTCTAATGTAGCCATCGTCGTTCCCGACCCGCAACCACAAAGATATCAACAATTAAAATCAATATGAAACAATTTGTAATAGAAAATATAAGGGCTTTGAAAACTTGCACAACTAACTGAACGTTTGGCTTATTACCAAAAGGATGTGCCATACCAAATGGTTTGACCCAGTTTCTAACTTTACCTTTTTGTTTTAATTGTAGATTATATAAATTTTTCAAGCTGCTTGTGAATACACATTCATCTACACTCTCAGTTCTTGCAAATATTAAGAAAGATTGAAATTTATTATTTGCAACAGAGATTTCTAGGCAAGATTTCTCTAACCATTCAATGATTAGATCTAGATATTCGAAACAACCAATTTGAAGACTCTGAGACTTATTGGAAAATTATTATTCAATTAATGCATTTGAATCACAATGAGAATCTTCAGTATAATAATAAAATTGGTCGACTAACATATAATATTCTCGAGCCTCTATTTGTTCCCTTTGTATCCAATCACATGCAAATTCAACAATAAGAAAGCTTAGTAAATTCAAGACAATTGTTGACATTGTTGATATAAAACTTGCAAGTTGCTTGTGAATACACATTCATATACACTCTCACTTCTTGCAAATATTAAGAAATATTGAAACTTATTATTTGCAAAGGAGATTTCCAGGTAATATTTCTCTAACCATTCAATGATTGGATCTTGATATTCGAAACAACCAATTTGAAGACTCTAAGACTTATGGGAAAATAAATTTTAATTAATGCATTTGAATCACAAAGAGAATCTCCGGTATAATGATCAAATTGGTCGAATAACATATAATATTCTCGAGCCTTTGTTTTCACCCTTTGTATCCAATTACATGCAAATTTAACAATAAGAAATCTTAGTAAATTCAAGAAAATTGTTGACATTGTGAATCCAGGAAACCAATCAGGATACCAAGTTGACAAAATATTAGAAACATGTGTCAAATAAAATTCATTAATAACACAAGGGTTTTGGTTGGCTGAATGATTGAAGCAATTACAATTATTCCATAAGAGAAAGTGTGTCATGGAGATGATTATCTTCATTATATGCACACAAGAGATAATAAGATGATCAGATTCAAAAGAGTTTAAAGAGAAAAATACTTTAACCCAAAATGACTTGTATCTTGATCACCAAAATTACAGGCCTTGAAACTGTAAGGATCCATGAAATATGTGCTCTCCAACCCTCGGTCTAGATCAAGGGGTTGACATGAAAAGGAACTAATAAAAAAATAACCTTTCATTTGATAAAAAAAAAATACCTTGAAGATCCAATTGAAAACATTGGAAGTCCTTTAAGAATGAACTCATTAACAGTGTATGAATGTTAAGGAAAGAATTATGCATGAAAATCTAGAGCCAAATTAGTCCAGAGATCTCGATAGGATTTAGAGAACCTAGAATAATCAATAGGATTGCGAGAACCTAGCATAACCATCAACAGAAGTTGAAGTGCCTTGAATTCCTAATAGGTCTCAAAACATTATGATGGTGGATCATCATATCTGGGTGGCTTATAAACATCAACATGTAGAAATGTGCCACTATCATATGATGTATTAATGAAAACATTATCAATGCCACTAGTTTGATCACATTTAGGATTAAGCATAACAGACTCTTGATGGATAGAAAATTGAGATACATCAATTTGAAAAATCCCTTTATTATTCAAACTTGGAACATATTCCTTTTGAATTATTAAAGATTTATAGTTGAATAAATCATGAATAATAGATTCAAAATTTTCATTATATGATTGTTGTATCACACTATCCTGTACTTGATTGCAACCATGATAAACCAGATAGAGATCGAAAGGATTTAGGGGGGTTGTTGGTGTGATAAACTTATAAAACATATCTGGGTACAATGAATAATATGCTAGAGGTGAAGAAGGATTGAAAGAATCAGGAGGAGGAGCAATAGT
The DNA here is from genome assembly GCA_034641835.2 of Pinus albicaulis. Lineage (NCBI taxonomy): Eukaryota > Viridiplantae > Streptophyta > Pinopsida > Pinales > Pinaceae > Pinus > Pinus albicaulis. Next base: position 480,248,263 of record CM076579.1, read on the forward strand.
TGTACTTAAATCATATTGAACATGAAATAACAACCAATTAACATCATTGTCACCAGTATAATGGTCAAAGATATGCATACTAATATGACACTCATATTGACTAGAATATTCCAAAGATTGATGAATTACCACTTCAGATTTGTCATCCAAGGATGTATGAATTAAAGAAGATTCAGGATCATTATGAATTAAAAGAGCATCCCAATTCACAAATGGAGATTGAGAAACAGATTTTGAATTGATACTTTGCAAATCCACATCCTCGGAAGAATAAAATATATCACCTGTTGTTCTTGGATATCAACCACCACATATGTTAGTGGAAACAAATATGTCATGGAGATGGTTATCCAAAGTCTCAACTTGAATGTGGGGTTCAGAGTTATTTGATAGGTTAACAAGGTCATAATATTGGAGATCAGCTGAAAAGGCAAGATTATCATCTTGAAAGAGGGAGGAAAGATGAGACATATCTTCAACACTTTGCTCCTCTACATGTGAAATACTACCACCTCATTCTTGATTACCACTTGAAACAATAGGTGGAATATCATTATGAGTTGAAGTAACTGAAACAAGTGGATCATGAAGTAATGAATCATGAAACATAGGTGCTAGAGGTTTTAAAGTATCCCTAGATACAATCAAGTTTTCATTTGTATCATATTCAAGATTGGAATTATGTGCATTAATATGATCTTGAAAACCCCATGGATCAACTTTCACTTTAGGCTCCATGTAATTGCGTCTGAACCATATCACGTTACCCCCCATAGGATATGAAGAATAATAATTGGATGGAGGTTGAATGGACAAATAAATAGTTTTATTTTTAGATCTCCCAACTTTAACATCATAACCAAGGGGAACCCAAATTGGTGACTACAAAATGAGGATGAAAAGAAACAAAAGGAATAATAGGTTCCTCCTTGGATGTTTAAGGTGTCTCATGGTTAGCAAAATTTGGGGAGAGAGAATCATCTAGAGGTTCGAATTCAAAATATCTGAAAGAGAGTAGAATCAAATTCTGAAAATTTTCCATAATGAAATCCAAATCAACCATTCCTTCAGGAAATTCATAGCAAAGGTGAAAAAGCAGATTAGAAAACCTCCGCAGATTCTTGAGGACCCATTCTAATCACATCAATTCACTAGTAGAAAATGATGAAATTAGTGACTAGGTGACTAAAAAAGTTAGTCACCGCAATTATTTCAAGTGAATTACAACTAAATTTGAGAAATTTTAAGTGACCGAACTAAAATTGACTAACTTAAATGACTAATTTAGTCTAGGGATAAAATATACAACTAAATAATAAGTGACTAAACTAAAAACGACTAAATTAAATGACTAATTTAGTGTAGGATTAAAATATATGACTAGATAATAAGTGAAAAAATTACTAATGATTAACTTAAATGACTGTTATAGTCCAAGAATAAAAATATGACCAAATAACAAGTACAACAAGTATATGAATTAGTCATTTATGTTAGTAATTTTTAATTTTGTTACTCTAGAAATGGAAATTTTCATTTTTGATACTAAAGAGTTACATTTCACTACAGGGGTCTTTGAATCCAACTCTAGTGTTCAAATTTAGAGACAAAGGGGTCTCTGAATCCATCTAAAGTGTTAAAAATCTGAATACCCTTTTGTCTCTAAAGTTTAACACTGTAGATGGATTCAGAAACCCCCTTCTTTGAATCAATCTACAATGTAAAATTTAGAGACAAAGGGGTCTCTGAGTCCATCTAAAGTGTTAAAATTTAGAGACCCTCGTCTACAATGTTAAAATTTAGGTAGATGGATTCAATGACCCCTTTAAATGGGTCCATGAATCCATCTATAATGTTAAAATTATAACACTTTTATACAGTCCCTACTAAACTGACATAAAATTTGCTATCAAAATGATTAATAACAACACATATTAACATAGTCAATATCCATATATATATATATATATATATGGTTCTTCTCAATGACTATCATGACCACCACATTTTCACTCTAATTTAGTTTTTAACAATTAAAAAATAAGAAAAGATATATATCAATGTAGAATAAACACTTAAATATAGGAAATTGGTCATTTTTAACATTAATATATGGTGTTGGTGAAACTATAACAAAAACCTCCATATTTTTCTTCTTTATTTCCTTTCCTCCATATTCTTTTTGGTAGTCATAAATTTGTTTTATTTTTTCATTTTAAATTTCTTTTACATTTATTTTTCACTTTAAATTTCCCTCTAGCATTTACATTTATTTTTCTTTATACACAGATATAGATCAGAGTTGAAATTTATTTTGCTTTACACGGATATGTTCAGAATGGTTATGCCCTTGAATCTTTGACACTTTTCCATAATATGTGACTAATAGAAGCATCCCCGGACTGTGTTACCATGGAGATTGTGCTACAAGCATGCCCCCATTTAGGAGCTTTGTAACATGGAAAATGTATTTATGGCTATATAATCCAAAGGGGATATGAATAAGATGAGATGATTTCGTGGGTAATTCCCTTATTGTTCTATATGCTAAGTGTGGGATTCAAGAAGTTGCGTGGCAATTATTCTACAAAATGTGAGAAAAGAGTTCGGTTTCAGGGAATGCAGTCATTGCTGGATATGCACAAAATGGGTAAGTGAAGGAGGATTTGTCGACATTGTTTCAAGGAATGCAACAGATAGATGCGATCTCAGATTATGTCACCATGGTAAGTGTGCTCCATGCATGCACTCAGTCAACATATCAGAAACAAGGTCAGTGTATCCATGGATAACTCATTAGAATTGGATTTGAATCAAGTCCTTTTGTGGGGACTGCCATCATATACATGTATGCTCAGTATGACATTATAGGGTTTGCATGTCAATCCTTTTAACTAACTATATAAAAAAGTTGTAGTCTCATGGAATGCAATGATTAATGGATATTCCAAAAATGGGTATGCCAATGGGGCCTTAACACTCTTTCTTGAAATGCTAGATGAAAACATTATGCTTGACACGCTAACTATGGCAAGTGTGTTGCGTGCTTGTGCCCACTTAGAAACTTTGCAAGAAGGCCAATGCATCCATGATTACATCATTTCAAGTGGTTTAATTACAAATGTTTTTGTAGTTACTTCCCTAATAGACATGTACGCAAAATGTTGAAATCTATGTATGCAAAATGTGGAAATCTATATAGTGCACAACAATTGTTTGAGAAAATGACTAAGAGAAATGTAATCTCTTGGAATGCAATGATTTATGGGTATACCCAAAATGGGCATTCCAATGGGGAATTAACATTTTTTCATCAAATGCAATAAGTAGAAATGACACCTGACTCATTCACTATGGTTGTTATGAAATATTATTTGACAACTAGTATCATTGTAACTTTAACTGTATATTCTTGGAAGAACAACCCAAAATATATATATATAAGCAGAATGAAAATCCGTCTTTTTCATGATTCAAGTTTTGCTTGTGTAAGGAGTGAGACCCCTCTCTCATGATTATATTTTTGCCCTCGAAGGTTTGAAGCTAAGTTATTATCCCAGGACACCCATTCTCAACCACTAAACCTTCTATATATATATAGAAGGTTTAGTGGTTGAGAATGGGCATCCTGGGATAATAACTTAGCTTCAAACCTTCGAGGGCAAAAATATAATCATGAGAGAGGGGTCTCCCTCCTTACACAAGAAAAACTTGAATCATGAAAAAGATGGATTTTTCATTCCTTACACAAGCGGAAAACAGCAGAGACATATCAACAAGCAAGATATGACTAATAGATCATAACCCAATACTTACACAAGAAAAAACAACAGAGAGAATACTATAAGCATGATTGATTATTTGTTTTTCCATGAATGTTCAGTCATTGCTACAAAACACCTATTCAAGGCATGAAACTCAAAAACAACCTTCAGATACACCAACATTGAGCTCTCGAAAAGCTGCAAGACACCTACTAGAGGGTTAGAAAAATATACCCTTGATATATTGTTGGGTAGGTGAGAATAACTAGCATTGAGCTCCCGGAAACCTGCAAGACACCTACTAGAGAGTTAGAAAAATATACCCTTGATATATTGTTGGGCAGATGAGAATAAGCTCACAATTGTTCATTAGTACAAAATGACCCAAAAACAGTCAAAACACAGATATATTCACTAGATTTGATCCAAAGAGAAAAAAAATGTACCTAGTGCAAAATTTCTTAGGGAAATAAAAGGATTCACAAGTGTTCAGTATGGTAATTAAGGCATAATACTTCAATGGTGGAAGTAAATATTACCAATAAATAGAGGAAATCCATACAAATTAATTAAAAAAGTATTCTAACGGTCTAAAAATACATTGTAATGTCTTTAACAACCAAGGGGTATACTTTAGCCATTGATGCTCATTCCCCAAGTAGTTTTCAATTTTGGTTCTACTGGATAATTTTGAGCTGGGTGTCACCACATAATTGAACATCAAAACATCTATGTTCTCAAAGTATTCAGAGACACATCTTTGTTGTGTACCTTCATCACCCTTGTGGCATGGGGTTGTCCCATTTCCATTTCCTTTATGCTTGAAAGGGTTGTCCCATTTTGATCATTACAACATTTTGAATGCTAGGGTTATAGAGAAGGAACTTCTATTTGGACATTTAAAAATTGACCAAATTCATATTCCAAGATACCAGAGATGTTATTATCAAACTCGTCATCGATTTGAACATAACCATTTTCTATTTTGTGCCTGAAATAATCACCAAGATCCTCCAAATTGTAGGCTTCTTTCTCATCCTTGTTGCTTGTGCATTCTGGGTGTTCTTCTGCCATAGCAACCAATTTATGTTCTTGATATCTATTTTTGAAATTTTCAAGGCCAATCTATTTTCATTGCAGCAATACTTTTATGTTGAAATTTCAAATATAAAGAATTGTCTCTGCGTGATTTTGATTCTGAAAAAACATATTTCTGGTCACCAATATTTATAACCTCTTGGTCAATGGATTATTTACTTATGCTCCAATAAACTTCTAGTGCATACTATGTGTCATCTAGGATAGGGGATCTCGTTGCATCTAGTTCTACATGTGGTAGAGGAGCGAGTGAATTGTAAGCCACTTGATCTTGATGCCAATTCTAGAGCTACAACACCTACACCCACATGGCAAAACAATTAATAGGAATTTATGTGATAGGGATTTGATTACATTGCAATAAGAGATAGACAAATCCAGGCTCTAAAGGAGCCAACTATAGAAAATCCTAGTCAACAACCACCTTCCCAAAATGTAACTCAACATCATTCATGTGAACAAAGGTACTTCTCAAGGTAAAAATCAGCCAACTAAGATCCTTAAAATACTAAGCTCGAGTATGGTTAGTAATGAGAAATTAGAAATTTATATAGACCGGAGGACATACGATAATCATCATATTTTTTTCCCCTTCCTTCAACTAATAAAAGTGGAATTTATGCAAGAGTAGGTGAGGAGGATTTGTGGTTTAAAAGATTCCATTAATGATCCCTCCCAAGATAAAGCAATGCTATTGCAGACTATGCATAAGGGATGATAAAATGGTGCTAATGCCATTTTCTACATGCCTCTGGAATTAAATGATTTGCTATTACACAAATAATTGATTCTCTTGAATATTATGCATTAATTATGTTTTAACACAATTAGGCCGCATAGGAATGATTTTGCCATAAAAAAGAGAGAGATCATTGTATATGGGTTAATCAAAGATTTAGTTGTTAACATGTATCTATACATATCTACCCTAATTGATCAACTAGTGATTAATTTATCAAACTCATGGGATATCTTGTTGTTCAAGAAATTTTTAATAGGATTAGAAGGACCTTTGCTAATTGACCTATCATATCTCATCATCCCTACCATTGAAGGCACTCTAGGTCATCTTGCATAGGGAAAAGTTCAAAAGATGTTATGTTGATAACCTAATGAGCCCATAAATGGCCATGTGGGTTCTTTCAATGATGACGTCCTTAATGATTATTTGATCTTTTCTCTTTTGTAGATGTGTGTGGAAGACAATCTTTCTCATAAGTCTATCTTTATAGACAAGGAAAAAAAATTGGAGGATGGATTTGAGAAGATGTGCCTTGGTGATGACTAGAATTGTTTTCCCTTTTTTGTGTGAAGATGATCAACTAGATGACTTTATTCACGATGAAGGATCCAAGTGGGATATTAAATGTGTTTACTTTGAAAGATATGCTATTTATGACACTAAAGATGAGCATGAACCTAATAGGGGAATTGAAGTAAACATTTTTGAGGGGTGTGAGTAAAGGATGAATGGACTTCCCTTCCTGGATTCTAATAAAATGAGTGGCATAAATGTTTGGATAGAATAATTATTTTTTTCCCATGAATAATGGGGATTTCTTCAGTTGTACTCAAGTTGTCGGTATGAGAGTCTTTGTAGACTCCATATCATGCATGAATATTGAAGTATATCCTTTAAACATCCAATAATTGGAGCCAACATAAAAGCATCCCGATTATATTGGTTTCGGTCCCATTAGGGGAATTTTGAGGTATAAAATGGGCCTCCAAAGGAAAATGTACAATCAAAATTCACTTTATGAGAATCAATCACATTTTAGGAGATGGCATCATCGCTAATGGTTGATGTGACATTGTTTGAGTTAAAGGTATTTACTTGTCACATTCTCAATGGTGGATAAAAACTCATGGTTAATCATGGTAGTGCTTTAAATACTTTTAAAGTCATAAAGTAAAGTACTCATAATAAATGTCATTTCACACTTTTTGAATAAAACAATATTATTGTCATTTCATATTTCTTGAAAGAAACAATGCATATCTCTATACATTTATTATATTATATTATATTTATATGGTATATTAATTACATGTTATTATACAATTTAAATAATATAAATTTTAATTAATAACATATAATATAATTAATAATTTATAAATTTATATTTATATTTTATTTTAAGTTATTTAAGTACAAAGTATAAATGCATTAAATTTGTATTTATATTTTATTTTAAATTATTTAAGTACAAAGTAAAAATGCATTAGTTTTTCAATGATAATGATTTTTTTCTTGAGAAACCCATTCTTATTTATAGTCACATCAATACAATTTTTTTATTAATTTTATTTTGGTACAACTTTTGAATTGAATTTAAGTATGGTTACATGGATTGTGGTGCAAAAAGTGAATTGCAAATTCCTAAATATTATTTTATTGGTTTAGCTATTATTTTATTATTTCCTTAGGATCCCTATTTTAGACCTCAAAATTCCCCTAAGGTGGCTACTCTTCAAGAAGTAAAGCATATAAGTGTTACAATAAAAGACTTAGGAAGATTGTTGAATGTATTGATGTTGTAATTGATGAGTCTCTCTGAGCTCCAAAAAGGGAAATACCAATAACAAATGAAGATGAAGGTAATGAATATCTTCCTGCATCAAATAGCAACAATATAGAAGGTGAACCCAATGAAGCACCAGAAGAAGATCTATCTGAAAAGGCTCCATCCAGGTATATTCAAAAGAATAATCCAGAATCTCAAATTTTGGGAGAAAAGGGATCAGGTGTCCAAACAAGACGAACTCTTGTAGGATCTCCTAGTTATCTAGCATTTCTATCCACTATTGAACCATAGAATGTCAATCAAGTTAGAAAAGATGAATGTTGGATTCAATCCATGAATGAAGAACTTGATAAAATTGAAAAGAATCATACTTGGGAATTTGTTCCAAGACCTCATGATAAAAATGTTATTGGAGCAAAATGGATATTTGAAAGCAAATTAAATGAAAATGGAGATGTTATTAGAAACAAAGCTAGACTTGTTTGTAAAGGGTATGCTCAACAAGAAGGTATAGACTTTGAAGAAACATTTGCTCTTGTAGCTAGACTTGAAGCCATAAGAATGTTTCTTGCCTTTTCAAGCTTTCAACAATTCAAAGTTTATCAAATGGATGTTAAATCTACTTTCCTCAATGGTGATCTAGAAGAAGTTTACATAGAAAAACCAAAAGGATTCATTTTGGGAAATGATGAAAAACTTGTTTGCAAACTTAAAAAAGCTTTATATGGTCTCAAACAAGCTCCAAGGGCATGGTACTATCGTCTTGAAAAATATCTTCATAAACAAGGTTTTTCAAAGGGATTTGTTGATAGCAACTTATACACAAAAATCGAAAATGATAAACTATTGATAATAGTTGTATATGTTGATGACATAATTTTTGGGAGTAATGAAGAGTCCATGAGTCAGAAATTTGATTCTGTTATGCAGCAAGAATTTTAAATGTCTTTACTTGGGGAAGTAACATTTTTTCTTGGCTTCCAAGTGCAACAAGCAACATATGGCATATTTTATCACAAGCAAAATATCTTAAGCAAATTCTGAAGAAGTATGGGATGGAAGACTGCAAACCTGTGAGTACGCCAATGGTAACTAGATGTAACCTCATTTCGCATGATGATTCTCCCATGGTGAATCAACCAGAATATAGATCCATGATTGGAAGTCTGCTTTATCTAACCGGGACAAGACCAAAAAATATGCATGCAGTTGGGATTTTTGGAAGATTCCAAGCTAATCCAAAAGAGTCTCACCTTTAAGATGTAGAAATAATATTCAAATATCTACAAGGGACTCAATATTATGGTCTATGGTATCCAAAGAATGCTGATCTCACTCTTCATGCTTACATAGATGCAAATTGGGCTGGAAATGTTGATGATTGAAAAAGCACTAGTGGTGGTGCATTCTATATGCGGCCCCGATTGGTATCTTGGTTCAACAAGAAACAAATTTCTATTTCCTTATCTATAGCATAAGCAGAATATGTGGCTGTCGCATCATGTTGCACACAACTACTTTGGATGATGCAAACTTTACAAGACATTCAAATCAAATGTTCACCTCCCATATCCATTTTTTGTGCTATAAAAGTGCCATTAGTATCTCAAAGAATCCTGTTATGCATTCCAATACCAAGCACATTCCTATCAAGTACCACTTCCTACGTGAACAAGTGCTTGAACAAAAGGTAAAATTGGAGTATGTTCCCTCTAAGGAACAAGTTGCTGATATATTTACTAAACCTCTTCCCAAGGAAGCATTTGAATATCTCAGACAGAAGTTGGGAGTTGTCTCTGCGTTTTTGATCAAATCTGCTTAATTTCAGAAGATTAAATTCGATACACGGGTTTCATAAAGGAGAATCACGTATATACACGAGTTTCGGTGCATAAAACTGCATATGAGCTTTGCTGACAAAATTTCTCTGGGTCAGCATTTCATAACAGTTGTGGTGCTGATGGGATGCACAAGCTAAGGGGGAGCACTTGTCTTGTGGAAAAGGATGCATTGTTGCCATTCTAATTGGTTGTTGTTTTATGATCTCATGTTTGAGATTCTTTGGTTTTGGTCATAAATATTCATATCTGTAATTTGATGAAAAAGTCATGCTGAGACCTATGATGTAAAATTGTTATATTCATTCATGTAAAGACTTGTTCAAATTTGTAAGCCCACTTGGTTGGGAAGTTGAGTCAAATTTGTAATTCCACTTGGTTGGATCATTGATGAAAGTATGAGTCCTTGGTGATAGGAAAGGTCATACTCGATTGAGTCATGTACTTCATTGAAAAATTTGTTTAAAGATCCAGCATGAACTCAGGGGGAACATGGTAAATTGAGCACACATCTTATCTTTAGAGCTCATCTTTCTACAAGGGAAGAGAAACCTTGCTTTGGTTTTGATCCGCCCTTTTCCCTTGATGTCAAAGGGGGAGAGTATATTTTGGTGTTTGAATAATGGTTATTATTAATGTACTTATCTATTGTGATGATCAAACACCATCATGGTTGCCATCAAGTCCAAAGGGGGAGATTGTTGGCAATATGTTTTCCTTGATGGCAACCTATTTTATGAAGTTGTCCTTGATGGAAACCTACTTGATGAGTTGCCTTTTGATAAGAAACCTATGTGTTAAAGATGTAAAAATGATGTTTCTACAGGTTAGTTTAGATGTGACAGAGAAAGGAAGTTCAGTGAGAGCAAGAGAAATGAAATAGGAAATATTTCTCAACGTATACACAGGTTTAATGAAGGCAACCCGCGTATGGAAGTAATGTATACGCTACATTTATGAAGGCAACCCACGTATACATTCAAAATAAGTATATACGTAGTTTTTATGACGAGAAGTCACGTATACACGCGGATAAGAATGATCCAAGTCACGTATGCCTTTTGTGCTCTAAAATTATGAAAACAAGGGGCATTACCATGGTATTTGCCCACAGTATTGAGCGTTGTATTATCTATTTGACTCCATCCAAGAATACCATCAGTTTTTGTGTGGTTTTGACTCATGGTATTGGTAAAGGCTAAATCTATATAAGAAGAAGAATATCATAGTGCAAAGGTGTGCATGAGTAAGGGTTGCAACTGAATAATTTTCTCTAAGGTATATCTGCATGGGATGAACTCTGTTTTAATTGATAGATCTGAATCTATGATGCACCCATGGATACAATGATGGTTCAGGATCTCTAGATCTGAAATGACTATTCTCTTGTGTGATCCATTGAAAAGATGATTAGATCTATGAACTGGTGCAAGTTTGCTGAAGTTAAGTGAAGAAATATGGGTAAGTTCTATGGATCTGGTTCATTATGCAAAGTTTATATTTACAGATCTATACGCTAGTTTGTCTCAATAAAAGCGCGTATATACACGGGTTTACTTCAAAAAAGGCGTGTATGGAAGTTAGGGTTTTCTGAAGCTTATTGCAGAGGTTTTTTTGTTATTCCTGCTATTTGTCTACTGTTTGTCAAAGAAATATTCTTGTAGATCTCAGTTGTTTGAATACTGTATATGCTGCTAAGTCGATTATGTACAAATCTGATCAATGAGAGAATGAACATGGTTGATGGTGACTAACTGATGAAGGGTTCTGCATTTCTAAAGATATCTGACTGAAAGCCTCAGATCTGGATCTGAGACTGATTACATTCTAAAAAATTGTATTCACAGAGCTATACGCAAGTTGGTGTGAAGGAAAGCGCGTATACACGCGGGTTCAGTGAAGCGAAGTAGCGTATGCATTTTTAAGTTGATGAATGTTCAAGTTTGAGTTTGTATCTGCATATTTTTTCTAAAGTCTGGGTTATTTATGAGTTCTGGTTATAGTGGTCTCATTGTTCTGATTGAAGTATTGGGTAAAGGTTATGCTTATTAATGTTTATGAAGAGTTGTGTTGATGCTGTTTGATCCAGTATGAAAATTGATGAAACGTGGTCTGCAGTGGTTCTGAGGGTTGAAGCCTTTAGTATGGAAGTAGAAGCTGGTGTTCTGATCAGGGGGTTGAAGCTCCCTTCCAGTAGTGGTTGGTAAATGAGATTAGGAGATTATAGCTCCCTTCCAGTAGCAGCTGGAAAACGAGAGAAGGTTGTAGCCTTCTGCAGGTAGATGCCTACATACTGGCATGAGTCTGCATCAGTACAATATTGTAAATAGTTTTCCATATAATAAATATTGAAGATAGAGACAAAAACAACGGTGGTTTTCTCCCAAATTGGGTTTCCACCTTAAAATTGGTGTTCATGTGTGTTTCTCTTATGTGATGATTTATATTGCTGTTACTGCACATAATTAATGATTATCTAACATATGCTTGAATGGTAAACTGACTTAAATATTGTTCCTAAAAAGTTCTTAATCTGCAAAATTATATCAGCATACGCTAGTTTATTTTATTATATGTGCGTGTATACGTGAGTTGGGTTCATCAAAGCCGCATATGGAATTATGTAAAGAAAATTTTAAAATATTTTCAGTAAGCTCTAAATATTGATTCACCCCCCCCCCCTTAGTATTTTTCCCAACATCAACTCTATAATCATTTACGATCATCATCTTGTGAAAGAGTTGAAATTTATTTATATTTCAACTATAAAATTTGACTATTTTAGTATTTAAATTTTGAAAAATTTATGTGTAAATAAATATATGTTTTACCTTTATGTCTATGCAATTGAACTCATGACTACCAATTAGCGAGATTCTATTGACAGGTTTGTCCCAAACCGGACCCCCTATAATTGTTCATTACTTAGTGAGTGCCTTCTATGGGTTTTGGAAGAATATTTGTAATTTGTATACCTGTTTAGTCGAGCTTGCGACCACCAATTACCATAGAGTTGATCATTCATTGGAAAGGTTGTCATAGTAGTTCAATAGGATTCCATTCTGACCATATTCTGAACCAACCTTTTAATCAGATATCGTCAATAGTTGCATCCTTACTATTATCACAAAATTGGACCTGATAGGCTACTTGATCATACAATCTCATGTAACTATTTCAAACCTAATCTTGTGACTAAGACTTAGCCTCCTCATCCTGAGAGGGCTCTCTCAAGGATTAATGATATGGATAAAGATATAGATGCCTAACTCTATTTAGGAAATAAACTGATAATGATAAATGTAGGTTGAAAATAAAATCAGCATTACATTGGGCTTATGGAGTCAAATAAATTCAGTAATTCAGTGAGTCTACTTAACATTGAAGTTGAGGCATATTAGAGTTTTTAGTGATAAGGCACACAAACATGAAACATGTAAAAACACAATCAGTTCACTTATAAAGGAAGTCAGAGCATCTTATAGATGAATTCTGAGTAATATAGATGAACACCACTACAAATGAGATATATAAGAAATACAATTAGAATAGGAAAACACTAAAAACTCCTTTAGAATCTCAAGTTGGTCAAGTAGAATATCTTTGTATTAGCTGAAAACAGTCAATTCACAACAAGCTCAGTTTTGCCAAAAATGTCTAACCTTTGACAAATTCGACCCAACGGCCTTTAATAGACTTCTTACATCCTCAGATGATCTGCCTCTAGGCTAGATACATCGAATTTCTATCTACTGACACCTTGCATAACCATAAAACATGAAATTTATTACAAAAAGACACCTATCCTACTTGATAGTCCTATTTCAAAAAGGACTCAAACTCCTTATTACTATCTATAACAACCTTATCTATTTGAAATTACATCATTGACAAGTGTATCATCACATGGTCGAATTTGGATAATGGCATTCAGTTATTCATGGCCACTTAGCTGACCTCCACAAAAATAGGAAATAGTACCCTGTTTTTTAGGCATAGGATATTTCTCCTTCTTTAAACTTTTTGACTATCATTTAATCTTCATTTCGTGGTATTTGGCTATTGAAAGTTGGCTTAACATGTCACATAACTCTTTCCTAGCCTCCAGCTATCTAAAACTGCTTCAACAACTGCTCAAAAGGATGTAATGTATTGTGCTACGAAAATATAGCAGTTTTGTAGCGCTTTCGGTAGCACTGCCATTACAAGCCTTTGTCCTCCAAAAACTTGACTCTTTCCTCTTGCATCATTTTACTCACCCTTCAACACATCTTTCATAGCAATTTCAGCTCTTAACTCAGCCTTTAACACCTTAAATACTAATCAAAAGAAGAAAAAAAGGAAGCTACAACAGTTTCGTAGCGCTTTTCTACTTTTTAAGCCTGGAGGCGCTACGAAATTGCTGAGTATGTAGATTTTTTCATAAATTTGTCAAATGAAAACTGTGGTTTCCCAAAAACTCAAAATATAACCTGTCCTCATCATCTAAAAACCATACAAACCATAAACCAACTTCATTTTAGCTTCCTTGAGGCATTCCTTCTTCATTTACAATTGGTTGACCTATTGGTTCTTCTATGACTGTCATTTTAATGCCTTTGCTCTATAGCTCATCATGAATTAACTCCAGTTGCTATTGTAAATCCTTCACCTAGTCTTTAAGTCTTTTTTTAGTAGCTCTCAGATGGGTATTTATTATTTTGAAAAACTTAGCTTCTTTTATAACTAGAATTGTCCATTTGACAAGTTACTTTGTATTGTCTAAAGTTTCAGAAACAGAATCAAATTGTCCTTCCCACATTGCCTTCATCCTTTTAAACTGTACTTTCTCGACACTGTGTTTTCTAGCTTTCTTTTTCATGACAACAATTTCCTGATTTTCCAACTTTAACTTTTCCTCAAGGCGTTGAAACTCTATTTTCTCTATCACTTTCTCTTTTCCCCTTTTTAATTTGTTGATTGTATCCTTCACAGTGGGTGATGAGAGATCAATAATCTCTTGAGGTGATTTAGTTGTTTTAGTGGGTTTTTGAACTTCTTTGCTGCCTTCCATTAATTTCCTATCATTCTTTGTCATAGGATTTCCTATCTTCCCCCTCAAACTCTAATCTCTTTGTAGACTTGGCCTTTTTCAACTTCCACTCATCTTCCCTTATGAATTCAGCTTGTACAATAGGTGTTTCCTCTATGTCAATGGCATGAAGAATATCCTCTAGATTCCCCTTTGTTACTGAACTATCTTTTATAGCAACTGTATTTCCTTTTAAAACCACTACTTGGCTTCTAGTTATTCTTTTGGTCCCTTGTTTGCTCACAACTTTTTCCTATTTTGCATCTTTGACAACCTTTGATTTCTGTTTTGCAGGTGGGAGAGTTGGTGTATCAGGCATTTTCATTTTCTTTGGCCTTTTCTCAGTTCGCTTTCTTGGCTTTACTCTTGCAGGTTCTTTTGGTTTTGCAACCATAGGTTGGCTTGGTTCTGTTGGTGGTGGTGATGGAACTCCTTTAGCTTTAGGGTTTCTTGTAGAAGTTAGGGTTTCAAACTCAAAACCATTAACAAACAAGAATGAGGACCAATCTTTGCCTATCTTTTGAAGTTCATCTAAAATTAATAATTTCATTAAGCCATGATGAAATAATGATGTCTCACTCCCCTCAAACTTTTCTTGCACCTTATTGGCCATCTTTGCAAGAATTCTATGTAGATAGAAAGGTAATTCAAGTGAAATGTTACCAGTGAAGTGTATAAGTAATTTGAAATGGTATGAATAAACCTTGTGATACCTGCCTTCATAGGTATACTATTTCTGAATGTTTAGCTACATTTTTGAATAATTATCTTTGATGTAGCTTCTTGGGATAGCATTGTTGAGATCCATCTCAATGTGCGCAGGCTTCATGAACTCTTTACACTGCTCCATATTAAATTTTAACCCTTTGAACCAGGTTTCTTGACCTCTTGGAATCTCTGTAATGACAACAAGGACCTCTGGTGGATAGACAAAGTTAGCATCCCCACTTTAGTGGCTGTTCCATTGAAATTCATAGCAAATTCCTTGGATACCTGTGTGTGACAGCCCTACAATTTTTCACAAAACTGTAGGCAACCTACTCTTCTGAATGTTTCCATCACTGCTGGGTCTTCAGTTATTGCCTTCATGTCTTTAGGTTCATGCCTTAAACACTTTCCTCCTCTGTGTATTTTTCTTTCCTCTACCATATTCTTCAGAGAATATAAATCTTTCAGCCTCGCTTGATATGGATGTAATAAACCTTTTTAAGAACCAGCCACAAGTTTGGTTCGATACTCAGAGCTCAGACATTACAAATGAAGGCAAAAGGAATGAGAATGACTAATTAGGAAAGAATTTGAATTTCAAGTGTCCTTTAATAACTAAAAATGATGGCACACTCGTAACCTATACTGACCATGATGATTGCAAACGTGGGTGTGTACTTCGATTTCATCATTACATGACTCAAAAAGCCTCTATCTTACCCTTTCCCAATGGTTTTTGACATTTGACAACTCAACTGACAAGACAGCTAGAAAACCGCACTTTCATAGCGCCTATAGTGTAATTTTTGTTGTTTGCACTACGAAACTATCAACGCTTTCGTAGCGCAAAGTGACTTTTTTCAACGTGATGCGCTACGAAACTATGGTTTCTTGGCTAATTGGGAAATTTTGATACAAAAACTTTGGGAAATTAAATGAAACCTAAAATGATGAAAAAATTAATATGAAAGACCTTAAAAATGAGTTTATTTAAACATTAGGGTAGGCTCAAACTATAGAAAAATTAATACTTACCTTGGTCAAACTCAAGAAATGACTCCTGAGGCCCTATTTTGACCCATAAACGTTAGTAATCTTGTCAGAATGATGTTTTGAATTTTTTTTTGAGCGATAACACTTACAATCCAATCAACACGTCTAGTCCATAACTCTCTCTAAATATAGGGAAAGTGACTTGCCAAAATCATAATCATCGAGCTATCTGCAACCTGCTACTTTTCTTGTCATTGTTCCTTTGATCTAGGTGCCATAGTCATCCATATAGCTCCTTATGAATTCTTTCTTTCATCAATCTGATCCTCATCTTTGAGATGATATGATATCAAACCAAGCCACATCAATATACAGGTGAACACTCTCTCATGCTCTGACAAATTTCAATAGCAGTATAGAACCACTTGCACCTAAGTAAGTTAAGCTCCTTTTATGATTGCAAAATGTAATAATGATGGTACTTGACCAAATTTTTGTTTGATTGGATATTTTATATACTACTAAAAAAATATGCTACTGCCTCTACCTGTAGATGACTTCCTTGATATGCAGATGCCCCAATATGAATTGATACAGTATCTCTGTAGATAAATTGATGCCCTAAGAATATATGCTACTACTTTGTGCCTCTATCTTTGGTAATATTTCAACTTACAAGGAGAAATGCTACAAAACGAGATTCTTAAATGGACTTTTCAAATTTGACAAAACCAAATATTCAAGTTCTTCTATTTCTATAATAAACATGATCAAATAATACTTCAAGATTCTATAAATGCCAAAATATGTGTTTTGGAAACCTGTTTACTGCTGCTTCAACATAATTCACAACAAAAACTTATTTGTTGGAGGTTTATAGTATATACTCAGGACTTTCACTCTAGTGTAATCCAGATTCCAAACAAACACTATATGATTGATGGCTACAAAACTTCAAAGAGAATGAACCATATCTCTGTTGGTTTGAATGACAAAATTCACTGTGTTGTAGATGTTAGATGCTTCAAAACAACCCTTGTATGTCAACTCAGATAGATGTCTCAAACATGTATCTGAACATGTGATACGACATTGGCTTCTATCACGAGACTATATGAGTCAGTGCTTGGTCATTTGTGCACTATCGACATCTTTTTAGACTACCTTAGGAGTACTATAGAGGTCAAATAGGAATTCCCTCTCTCACTAACTCTCATTTGGTTCTATATCGATGAGATGGACTCCTTTCTTATGAGCACATATAGGATGGTGTTGATTTTCTTCTACCCAATGTCTTGATCTCCTTGATTTTAGTTTTGAACAAAATGATCCTCTTGGCTCCTCACCTAAGGGGTTGTAGAGACAAATTGAGGTCTTCTCCAACTCTTGTGATCTTTGATAGTTGAAATTTGAACTTAGTAAGACTAAGGTTATGATCTTCAACATGTCTCAACATGCTCTCTTTGACTACCATTTTTATGTTGGAGGAGATGGGATTCAGATTACTACAACCTACACATACTTGGGGGTCAGACCTTAGGAGTCTAGCTTAGCTTGAGGCATGCTTTCTAGCGCAAATTAATAAGGAATATGGTTTTCTTGGCTAAAGAGATAGTGCTCTAGGGCATCTCTTTCAATATGCACCTCTTTGGACATGATCATTAGAGCCATGACCCGTTATGGCTTCAAGGTCTAGGGACTTGGCTTGCTTTGGGTTGATTGGGATAGGATAGAGAGATTCTAAAACCTTATATTGTGATGCTTCATCTGCTTCTAAAATGCAATTCCTCAATCTATCATCTAGGTGGAGTTCAAGGTATTGCTTCAATAGACCCCTCCTTGGTGTAATTGTTGTGGGTTCTTCTTAACTGCTTCAGTTATTGACAGTTTCTATCAATCAACTTGCCCTTTTTAGGTAATATTTGGACACTCTAGGCTAGCTCCTACTATATAAATGTGACTTAACCTAGGAGATTAGAGAGGATATCTAAAAACTACATCCAAATCAATTGGATTTCCCTCCTTGAGGGCATTAGCTTGAATATGTCATTTTATTATTTTGAGTGCTTTATGTAGCTAAGTGTCTATATATACTAATAGACATTGGATGCAAAACCTTAGGATTCCCCTTGGTTCATTCAGAGTGGGCTCCCACTAGCTTTGGTTTGAGATAGCTCACTACATCACACACCTCAAATGGAATTTTTAGCTATGTGATTTACAAGAGATCAAGTTGGGGGAGCACATTGTCTTCAAATGTTCCATCTATTAGGAGATAGCACTGTTACATATTTATTGGATATATTATTGACTGATAACACTTGCTGTGTGGTTTTTTTGTGATGACTCACATATTTTTCATCAATTTTAAAGCTATGTTTGTTTCCTAGAGTCTATAGCACGGGGATTAGGAACTCGGTCTTTCCTAGCTTTCCATTTTAAATCTTAAAAGACAAAAATAATATCATTTTGAAAATCTGTTTTTTTAGTATTTGAAGGACAAATCTGTAGGCTTTTCATGGATTCCTCCCTTATGTTGGAGGAGAGCTAGCCTTATGTGAGAAGTATGATCACCAAGGTGAAAATGGGTGATGTCCTCAAGTAACTTTGGGGTTTGTAGTTGATAATTGAATCTATATTTTGAAGCACAAATTTTAGAGGTAGCAATGAAGTGCTTTTCTCCTTGGATTGATGGAATGAGTTTGTCCCAACAAATTTGTAAATGCTAAATTTTTATTTTGTCTCATATCATTTTTAAATTACTTTCTCTTTCAAGACAATATCAGTCAGCAACCCTGAGGGCTATGTTTGAAAATATTCTAAATCCTTGCAAACCAACATCCCTGTGGAAGTGTTAATGGTTTAGTTTTTGGATCTCTTTCTGAAGATATTATCAACCAGCACATGTTATTTATTTTGAATAAATAACATGAGAATCTACATAAATAAGATATAAATAAATAAATCTTTTATAATGTAAATGATACTATGTAAAGACCAAATTAATTTTGCATCAAAGTTACTCGTTTGACAACATGCATTGTTTATGGTCTTTGGAGCAGTTTTCATCTTCTTCAAGAGTTTGATGAGGATACGAGAATTTGTTGAAGATGCCTAATCGATCATAATAGGCAGTGGTGGAGAACTCATCCCAATGACATTATGGTTGAGACTTGTCTGAATGATGATAAGGGAAGTTACTCTTGAATCGTAAATATGTTGAAGGTTCTAACTCGATTACAGAGTAAATTTTTGCTCTTCTCCTTTTTGATTCATTAAAGAAAAACAAAAATAGTGGTTTTGAGTCCTTTATGTAATCTTATTCTAAGAGTTGAATTCTTCTTTTGAATTTGTTGTGTTGGTTTTCAGAAATTTTTTTTTAGTGGAAATGAATCATGCATTTATAGCTTCTTTCTAAATTACACTTTCAACCATTTCTTGGTACTTTTGAGGGCATTCATCCAAAGAGTGGTGTTCTATGTGAGTGAGGAGAATATGAATCATGATACAGTAAGACATTCAGTGTTGAGATTGCAACAAGATGATGAGCTTAGTGGAAAGAAGTCGCCTTCACTAAGTGGGCCCGCAGGCTATTTTTGGCGCAAGTCTATTTTTAGTCTATGTCTATTTCTAGACATGTCGAGCATATTCTATGAGTTGCAGGAAGCTATTTGTGGATGGTTGGTAAAGTTGGAAAAATAGATGGACTTCTATTTTTAGACATATTGGGCGGAATCTTTTTTTAGATTGCTAGTCTAAAAATAGATATGTCGAATATTATTAGCTCTTAAATTTATTTGGACTATAAACATTATCTTATTCTCTTGGAGCACTTCAGTTAAGTGCACAGACATGGCATAGGAGCTGACAGAAGGAATTACGCTATTCATGAGGGTTAAGTGGAGCTATTGCATGGATACTTTAGTTAGAACTCATGTGACAGAGTTTGGTGGAGTTATTGAGGTAGTTGGTGGAGTTGTATTGATTTCATTGATTGAAACATAGTTGAGCTAGTTGTATATAGTCTAACTGATTGATATACTAGTGAGAGTGATGTGAATTAATTATTAATTAATTCACTAATTATAAACTCATTAATCAACTAAATAAAACATCGATTAACTACGATGCATAGACGATTCCAGTGAGACAGAGAAGAAGGTAAGTGAAAGAAGCCGGTGTGACTATCGATTTGTGACTATAGTGTTGCATGATTTGCAACACACCATGGATGGAGATGCCAATGAGGATTGCGTGAGCAAGGCTGGAGGATTCGAGTTCATTCGAGCCATTCTTGGCGATGATTACTGTGATGAGGCAAGCTATCAGTGTGAGAGATTAGAACATCAGCACTAGATCGAACTGTTTCATTGTAGCAATTGGAATTATCTGAGAGCTTGTGAGGATCTTTGTATAATGATTGTTACATTATCTCTGACATATAATATACGAGATGTTTGGGGGTTTTCAGCTTTAGCTTTCCCGCAAATCAATAACAAGTAAATATGATGTTTATGGTTTCGTAATAGCATGAATTAATTTTTATTTCACGCAATTAATGAGTATTGGTAGAAAGATTATATTGAAGTCAAATAGTGTGTGATCAGGAGAGTCTCAGATGTATAACATATCAGTTATATAAATTTCTACATGGTATCAGAGCGATATTGATCATTGGAGCAATTGCAGAACATTGAAGCAGTTGAGTTTTGAGCTGGTGGAATTCGAATTTGCAACAGTGCTTTCTTGGTGTCGAAGTTGAGATGTCTTTCAACGGATTGTGATTGGAGTATGCCCTTGAGGGCAGCTTGAATTATATTGCATGGAAGGATAGGATGGAGGTTGTGTTAGATGACAATGGGTTGAAGGAGTTCATAGATGCATAAATTCCAAAACCTGCTTCTAGCGATGCTGTTGCACTTGACGCATGGCAAAAGAAGACAGAAAAATGTCGAAGGATTCTGTTGGAAGGTGTGAAGGATCACATAGTGTCCAGCCTTCATGGTAAAGCTTCTCCATTCTTGATGTGGAAATATTTGACAGATTTATTCCAAAGTAAGAGCGAACAGAGGAAGTTGACGCTCAAGGATAAACTCAGGAACATAAAAATGGAGAAAGGCGACAGTATACCCAAGTACCTCACAAAGTTTGTCCAATGCAGGGATGAGCTGGGAAGTGTGGGGGTGACTGTAGATGAAGAGGACTTGGTGAGCTTGGCTCTCCTTGGGCTTCCGAAGATTTGGCATTCCTATCAGGACTCTGTCAATGGTCGGGAGAAATTGCCAGGATGGGAGCGACTTTGGTTGGATCTTGTGCAAGAGGAGATAAGGCGAAGTACCAGGGATGGATATTCATCAAAGAACTCAAATGAAGAAAATTTGTGCTTTGGCTGCCAAAGCAAGGAAGGGGAAGAGCAAGAAGAATGATTCTCAATCCGGTGCGAAAGGCAAGAAGCAGGACATGTCCAAGGTGAAGTGCTTTCACTGTCACCAACATGGACATTATGCCACTAATTGTCCACAGAAGAAGAAAAATAAGCAGGCTGCTGGATCTACAGCTGGAGAGGCCTTAGCCTCGTAGTTTGAGCTGGATTTTTCACTGATTGCATGCTTGGTCTCAAGTGTGATGAGTTCAGTGTGGTTTCTTGAAAGTGGTGAGTCTTTTCACATGACAAGAGACAAAGATTTGTTTACTGATATGGATGAGAAAGATCTTGGAGTGCACATCAAGATGGGCGATGATGGTAGATACAGTGCAACCAGTATCGGTACCATTTCCTTTGAGAGGGAGTCTGGTAAACCCTTCGTATTGAAGGAAGTGATGCATGTTCCAGGATTGAAGAAGAATCTTATCTCTGTGGCGATGTTAGAAGACAAGGGATATGATGTTGTCTTTAGCGAGGGAAAGGATTTCTGTGCCGATGCAGACATTGTGAAGCATGAGATAAGGGATTGAGAGTTAAGAACCTTTATCAGTTGCAGGTAGATGGCTGTGCACCAATGGCAGGCAAGGCAGAAGGAGTGGTGAGCCGGGATGAGGGCGAGCTATGGCACAGGAGATTGGGCCATCTTCACCATGGTGCTTTGAAAATTTTGCAGCAGATTTCTGCTGGGCTTCCTAAAGGTACACTTGCGCAGTCAGATCAGTGCAAGGGATATACTTTGGGAAAATTTGTGAAAGCCACCTTTCACAAGAAGGATAGTCGCGCCATGACGATCCTTGAGAGAATTCACACATACTTGTGTGAACCTTTCTCAGTAGCTTCGACAACAAAGCACAAGTACTATGTGATATTTGTTGATGATTTTTCTCGTAAGTGTTGGATATTCTTCATGCAGAAGAAGAGCGAGACATACTCAAAGTTCTCTGAGTTCAAGGCACTGGTTGAGAAAGAATCGGGGAAGTAGGTGAAGGCTCTTAGGAGGGATAATGGTGGTGAATTCATCTCTGGCGAATTCAAGGACTTTTGCATCGCAGAAGGAATTTGAAGAGAGCTCATAGTGTCTCATAACCCACAGCAGAATGGGGTTGTTGAGCGGAAGAACATAACGATCGTGGGTGCTGCACGGGCGATGTTTCATGATCAGGGCCTTCCCATACACTTGTGGGTTGAGGCATGTAATACTGCGGTTTATGTGCAAAACCGTTGTCCTCACAGGATACTTGGCATTAGTACACCCGAGGAGGCGTTTTCTAGTAAGAAGCCTGATATTTCCCATTTGAGGATTTTTGGTTCACCTATTTACATTCATGTGACGAAGGATACCAGGAAGAAGCTGGAGCCGACTGCAGAGGTTGGGATATTTGTGGGGTACACTGATATGCCCCACAACTATCATGTGTATTTTCCAGATAGTCGCAAGACTATTGTGCGACGGGATATCAAATTTCATGAGGAGAAAGCCATGAAGTGTTCGCTTGAGAGGAAGCCACACTTGCATGCAGATGAGGAGCTATTAGTTCCTAAGGATGAGCCTCAGGATGTGGATCAGCCACAAGAGGAGGTTCATGGAGTGGAAGAGACCGCTCATTCAGCGCCAACCATCAAAGGGCGAAAGCGCACTACAGAAGCTGAGAAACTGATTTAGGATGCAGAGAAGGTTGTAGGAGCACCTACATCACAGCGCAGACAGAGACAGTCACCTGACCGGTATACTAGATACATGGCTCTTATGAGCAAGTGTATAGTGACAGAGCCATCCTCTTTCGAGGAAGCTGTGGAGGATCCCGCATGGGTAGATGCCATGGTGGAAGAGTATGATTCAATTGTCAAAAAAAGTGCATGGGAGATTGTCCCAAGGCTGGAAGAGAAATCAGTGGTAGCTTTGAGATGGATCTACAAAGTGAAGCAAGCAGCTGACGGGAGTGTGGAGAAGTACAAGGCAAGATTTGTTGCCCGAGGCTTCTCACAGATTGAGGGGATCGATTATGAGGAAACCTTTGCACCTGTCGCAAGGTATTCTTCCATACAGACGATTCTTTCTCTCTCAACGCAGATGGGGTGGCACAGTCATCAAATGGATGTGAAGACTACGTTCCTCAATAGAGTGATTGAGGAGGAGGTGTACATAGAGCAGACCGAAGGTTTAGAGATCTTCAGCAGCGAGTCGCATGTGTGCAGGCTCAAAAGAGCGTTGTATGGGTTGAAACAAGCACCTCGTGCTTGGTACACATGGATAGACAATTATTTCACCGGACTTGGATTCTCCAAGAGTGAGGCGGATCCGAACCTATACCAGATTGTGGTGGAGGGTAAGTTTATGATCATTGTACTTTATGTAGATGATTTGATTTTGACGGGTGATGAACTGTTGATACTCTCATGCAAGGCTGATCTTGCAAAGGAGTTTGAGATGAAGGACTTGGGCCTCCTTCATTATTTCCAGGGATTGGAAATTTGGCAGCGCAGTGATGGATTGTTTGTGTCTCAAGGAAAGTATGCCCAGGAGATACTAGAGAATTTCACACTAGAAAATTTGGCGGAAATTCCGACGGCCAATTCGTCGCTATTCCAACACATAGTCGTCACAAGAGCGACAGTTCGAGGGCGGGCAAAACGTGGTTTTCCATACCGTCGCAGTTCCGACGCAATTAAAAAGTGTCGCACTATCGACACTTTTTCCGTTGCTTCCAAACAAGCGTCACTCTTCTGACGTTTCCCAATCCGTTGCACTTCCGACCTTTGTAAACTGTCGCACTTCCGACGAAATGTGGTCCGACGTTTTGAACGTCCCTCTTCCAACGTTTCTAAATTGTCGCAATTACGACGAAATGTGGTCCGACGTTTTGAATGTCGCTCTTCCGACGTTTGTAAACTTTCGCAATTCCGACGCAATGTGCTCCGACGTTTTGGACGTCACTCTTCCGACGGTTGTAAACTGTCACAATTCCGACGAAATGTGGTCTGACGTTTTGGACGTCGCTCTTCTGACGTTTGTAAACTGTCGCAATTCTGACGAAATGTGGTCCAACGTTTTGAACGTCGCTCATCTGACGTTTTTATACTGTCGCTCTTCCGATGTTTTTAATCTGTCGCAATTCCGACACTTACAAGGCATCAGTATAGCGATGGCGGGTTCAATTAAAAAAAAAAAAATGAAACTTTAAAAGAGGAAAAACATTTTTTTGAATATATTATATGAAGTAAAACAGTCCATGAAGTCATTACATTTTCACATCTGAAGATTGGAACCCAAATATCCATCCAGAAAAGTGGAAGTCCCACCCCAGACAGTGATAGAAAAATACCCCATGTCACATACGGGGACTTGATATAAAACCCAGTAACGGTCCACATGGAGATTATCGACAAATCTGAGAAAGCATCCAAATATGCCCGAGGCATCTATAAGAAAGTGAAATAGCAGTATGTAGAATAGTAAAAAAACAGATAGAGTACCGACGTCCATTGTTCCAAATACAAATTAAAGTACCCAAAATCCTTGAACAGAGAAAAACGCTAATCATGTGAGGAGTGTGATATGTCAAAAATATAAAAAGACCATCAGACCATATCAATAAACCAGCAACATAGACCAGCATCGCTAGTTTTGAAGGCAGAGTGATAAACATTAATCATTTTTTTTCATAAGAGAAAAAACGTTGTTTTGAATATATTATATGAAGTAAAACAGTCCATGAAGTCATTACATTTTCACATCTGAAGATTGGAACCCAAATATCCATCCAGAAAAGTGGAAGTCACACCCCAGACAGTGATAGAAAAAGACCCCATGTCACATACAGGGACATGATATAAAACCCAGTAACGGTCCACATGGAGATTATCGACAAATCTGAGAAAGCATCCAAATATGCCTGAGGCATCTATAAGAAAGTGAAATAACAGTATGTAGAATAGTAAAACAACAGATAGAGTACCGACGTCCATTGTTCCAAATACAAATTAAAGTATCCAAAATCCTTGAACAGAGAAAAACGCTAATCATGTGAGGATTGTGATATGTCCAAAATATAAAAAGACCATCAGACCATATTAATAAACCAGCAACATAGACCAGCATCGCTAGTTTTGAAGGCAGAGTGATAAACATTAATCATTTTTTTTTCACAAGAGAAAAAACGATGTTTTGAATATATTATATGAAGTAAAACAGTCCATGAAGTCATTACATTTTTACATCTGAAGATTGGAACCCAAATATCCATCCAGAAAAGTGGAAGTCCCACCCCAGACAATGATAGAAAAATACCCCATGTCACATACAGGGACATGATATAAAACCTAGTAATGGTCCACATGGAGATTATCGACAATTTGAGAAAGCATCCAAATATGCCGAGGCATCTATAAGAAAGTGAAATAGCAGTATGTAGAATAGTAAAGCAATAGATAGAGTACCGACGTCCATTGTTCCAAATACAAATTAAAGTACCCAAAATCCTTGAACAGAGAAAACGCTAATCATGTGAGGAGTGTGATATGTCCAAAATATAAAAAGACCATCAGACCATATCAATAAACCAGCAACATAGACCAGCATCGCTAGTTTTGAAGGCAAAGTGATAAACATTAATCATTTTTTTTTCACAAGAGAAAAAATGTTGTTTTGAATATATTATATGAAGTAAAACAGTCCATGAAGTCATTAAATTTTCACATCGGAAGATTGGAACCCAAATATCCATCCAAAAAAGTGGAAGTACCACCCTAGAAAATGATAGAAAAATACCCCATGTCACATACAGGGACATGATATAAAACCCAGTAACGGTCCACATGGAGATTATCGACAAATCTGAGAAAGCATCCAAATATGCCTGAGGCATCTATAAGAAAGTGAAATAGTAGTATGTAGAATAGTAAAGAAACAGATAGAGTACCGACGTCCATTTTTCCAAATACAAATTAAAGTACCCAAAATCCTTGAACAGAGAAAAACGCTAATCATGTCAGGAGTGTGATAACCATCTGTAGAAACCCAGGCTCGCTTGATTCCAAAATTGGTAACCATCTGTTGCATCTGAGATGTAAGGTTCAGGCTCGCTTGTTTCCATTAGTAGCCCGCTACAACATCCACCCTGTTCATAGCAAAAAGGTTCTTGTACTAGATATACAGAGAAAGAGTATAATACGTAGACCATATAAACATGGCTTTGTATTTCAAAAAAAGGTTTAAAATAGAAACAGGGAAACCTTTTTTTTTCTAAGTAAAGTTAATCTATTAACAGTGGGAATAAAATTACACTGAAGTCAAAATCATTGCCCAGACTCATGGCAAATTTGTCATAAAAAAATAAAAAAATAAAGAAGACTTCCCTCATACGGGGAAACCAATCTTGAACGTTTAATTTACAGAATTCAAAAATATTACAAAGGTCCAGCACAGTAAAATAATCTAAAAGCAACCCAATTAAGTGGGCCGCGAAGCAAGAAAAACAAATTAACCAAACTACTCCTCCAGCTCCTCGACGATTCGGCACCATCCTTCGGAAGGTCCAGGATCGCTAGGTGCTACCTCCACATTCATGCCACGGCCCCCCTCCTGAAGGCCCGAATGCTGGCCGGCTTTTTCCGAGCTCAGACCCGTCGGACGGGTGCATTCTTCCTCTGTTTGGGCCTCCTCGTGGAAAACCACAGTGACTAAAGCTGTAATTCATGGGCGGTTGAGAGAGAAATTAAAGGAAAATTGTGCAGTGCGCGTCGTGGGAGAAGGTGAACTAGCTGTGAGGAAACAAGGAGCAGGGGAATCCATACGGAGTGGCTGCATCCTACAACCCAACCCCGCCCACTCCTAGTATTTGATAGCGACCGGCATAATAATCATCGGACTGGCCGGAAGACAACTCGGTTGGAGGGGCCGGAGGGAGCGCGCGAGAGTTGACCTCTAGTGCTCCCCCGTGGCTACGCATCCCTCGATGCACGCGAGGCATGGGTGCAGCCTCACTAGCAAGGGGGCACAAGAGGAGACTTATAGCTGCATTCCAAGAAACAAGAGGAAATACGTACAAGGACCCTCGCACCGAGAGAAATGCGTATATGCAAAAGAAGGTCTACGTAGCGGGCCGGGGCCCGGCCACTTCTCCTTCTCGTCAGCGTTGAGTAGTAGCAGTAACCCAAATAACCGGCTCGTCCGAAAACCATAGCGAAATGCCATTTTATCACCCGATCGCAATGCAATCGAAGGACGCCCGTCATAATTAATCGATCATTAACAGAGAGTCGAAGGCCGCATCATATTGGCGCGGAATGGCTAAAGGAGTGAGGTCCGATTCGAATGTTAAAACTTAATGCGATTAGATGTGAAAACCTCAACTTTAATTGATCAACGTTAAAACTTAATGTGATTGATATGAAATCGCCACATCCATGTCCCATCGCCTTAAACGCCATCGAATGCACCCGTGTACCGGGAGCAGGCGTCTACTGAGGACACGTGGTAGAAATTGATTGAGCCATCTTTGTTTGGGTCGCTCGTGCAAAGGGAAATCCGAACCCGAAAGATTAGGGCGAATTTGATAAGAAATTGCCACAACCTTCCCTCCGTACGCCAGCCCCAACTTCGAATTCGAAAAGATTAGGTGGAATTATTTGGTTTTCGCGTCATAAAATTGGACACATCGCAAGATTTTTTGGAACGCGAATTTGGTTTGAATTATGGTTTATCGCCGTTTGAAGTCCCAGGCTCCGACTTAAGAACAATTTTGTTTGATCCCATATTATAAAATTTGTGTTGGTTTTCTTGATAATACACATATTTATAATAAATATGGGAATACCACACTAGTAAACATGTGGAAAAGTTATATAAATTATTGAGAACAATCATTTTTATGTAAAAATATCCAAATGTGCTTTGGGAAATAATAATTCGAGTATTTGGTTCATATTATTTTGTATGAAGGAGTGAAGTTGGAGCCTCAAAAGATGCATGTTATTACAAAATGACCTATTCCTAAGAAAATCAAGGTTCTTAGAAGATTTTTTAGACTTACATGATCAAGATGATGATAATTATGATAATTTCACAAAACAATCACTACTTATTTTGAGGGATGAGATATTAGAACTTCGGCTCGATGAGGATTTTTTTAAGAGCTTTATTTCTTCTTTTGAAATCAAGAAAATATTCTCCCAAACTCGAAAATATGTGTTCTTGAGATAATTTCTGAAAATTATGAAAATGAAATTAAACTTTGCATTCTCACCCGCTCATACAATTTCCGAAATCCTAAAGAATTCTTTGAAAATCTTCCTTCTCCTAAGCAAGAGGAAATTGTACTATCTTTTGACTTGCAAATTGAGGATGATTATTCTTTTAAAACACAAGCATTTAAGAAATAGTTTCAAGGCTTAATATTCGAATACAACCGAGCAACCAAATATTGAAGGCCTAGAAGTAAATAACATACATCTACTTTTATTGATCCTCATACGTCGATTATATGGAGAATATTTTTAGCCCAAATCGCAAACATGTTTTCTCTATAAGGATCAAATACATCAAAAGTGGCCTTTACACATCATATCATTTACGATAAAGGCACATGATCATAATATACTTCCAATTTTGATCACAAGCAATCAAGTTATCCATTTATTGTTACAAACCTACTGATTGGCTTCCTTGGCATTTTTGTATTACCCGATTCAATAAGACTAGTAGATTGAGTAGGTAGATGAGTGCCAATAAGCTCATAATTTTGAGCATTTTTTTTTTTTAGTTTTCCATTCTCACTATTTTTTCATTAAGTTGGTTTGAAAACTTTTGTGTGTTGTTTTAGTTTCAGATGGAGATTTCGCCTTGGTGCAAAAAAGGATGAAGACATTTGCTGTGTTCACCAAGGTAAATGGATGAGGACAACTCACCTGATGTTCGACTTTTCACCAGAAAGCCATCCCCAAGTGGAGCCGCTTTAGGACTCCTATACCAATAGGTGTCATATTTCATGATTGACTCGATGGGCTATGTAATATGTTCATACCTTTTCTCGTTGCAAAGGTTTTCCATATTATCAAAAAATCAAAAAAATTTAAAAAATGTAAAGAGGGTATACCCTAAAAGAAAAATCAAAGGGTAAAAAGAATAAAAAATGGCCAAAAATTAAAAAGAAAATAAACCCCACCAAAAGAAAGGCCAAGGAAAGTGTGCAAGTCTAAATGCCACTACTTGCTCTTATGTAATAAATAAAATTGTGTGCAACTTGTATCCTATGCCATAATTTATGAATAGTCAAACAGCTTTAAGCTTGGCTATTTCATCTTTCAATTTCATGTTTTTTTAGAGATAGATAATAAAATTCACTAAACTCGTTTAATCTTGGCAAAGATAAGTAGATAGGTAGAGTAAATAAAAGGAGCTCAATAGCTTAATTTGAGCCCTCGGGATGTAATAAGGTTAGACTTAGATAGATTTATACATGTAAAAGAAAAGAAAGTGTGATAAGGGTCATTACCTAAGTGCACTCCTAATAAAGAAGAAAAATGGTAGAGTAAAGTAGGTAGGGTAGGTAGATGATGTTGCAGAATTGCATGTGATGGACAATGACTCTAAATTTGTTAATATTTACTACTTTCATCACAAAGTGCAAAGGCAAACTATACTCGAAGAAATTCAAAGCAAAGCAAAGTTAAAGTTATTAACTTCACTTCTCATCTTCCCCTAAAGATTTCACTAATTTCCCTAAGTACTAAGGTATTTGAAAATTAGAGGGGCCTCAAGACATTTCCCTTTCGACTTTTGGAGGGACCGGAATTTCGCCCAATAATTGGTAAAGCCTAAGTACTTGAAGTCATTCTTCATAACATTCACTCATTTCTAAACATCTTTTCCTAAGTAAAATCCCATTTTACTTAGGAAAATTATGCATTATTTCATAAAAAACCCTCAAAATCACATTTTATTCCAAGTCTAAGTGATGAAGTGATTATAATGCAATTTGCTTTAAATCTCTCACTTTCTTAGTTATATTAATGTATTTTGAGTTTACATTGTCCCCTTGTCATATTAACATTGATTTTATGTATTAAATCCTTGCTAAAATAACTCTTCCTATTATATATAACTCCTTTTTATATAATATACTCAAAAACCCATTAATAAATTTGCTGTTATTTATCTCACATGTTTAAATAAAAAACCCACTTTATGCCCCCTTGGCTAAATATATCGTAATATTAAATTCCGCCCCTTATGGTAATTAGATTAATCCGATTTAATTATTATATAATAAAAGTATATTGAAAAATAATTAAAACATGTTTTATTACATGTTTTAATACAAAAACAATTCTTCTCCGTGTATTTTAATCCCCCCGACTCCCTTCCCAAGGTTAAAACTATAAACCCTTTGTAAAATCTCCAATACCTCCCTTAACCGCTAACCTTGGTTAAATCATTTCCCCGATCACTTTCCCGTATTTTTATAAACAAATTGATTAATCCTCACGATTAATTAACTCCGCCAATCGCATTCCCTCCGATGAGATTAATTAACATTTAATCGCGTCGGGCCCTCCATATATTAAATCACTTCCACGTCCCCATCGCCATTCGATCAACCCATCTGAGATCAACGGTTATTAATGATATCACTAGCCATCCGCGTCCGAACAATAATGTGCGATGGCCCGACGGTTTTCAAACAATGCCATGCCACGCGTCAATCATTCTATGGAATCACTCGCCCTCCGCCCAAAACCACTTTTCCCCAAAAGTGGTGCGATGGAAACCACTTACCGCTTGCCTCCCGTGACTCATCCTCCGTACCGCTAACGTCATCCATTAAATAAATAAATAAAAAACCGTCACCCTTTTGGACTTTGTGAATAAAACAATTTTTCCGCGTCATTTTCATTATTCGGGTGAACGACCAAGTCTCATGCGCAGAATTTCAAAACAAATCGTCAAGCGCCATCAATCCGTATTTTTCTTAAGACAATTGCATACCAAAGAATCCGCAGTTCGTACGCCATAGCCTATACCGCTAATCACCGTTCATACCCCAAAAAATGTATTTACCCCAATTCCCATTAAAAACTCGTGAAATCCTAGCTTTTGTTTGAATTCCGCACGAAAGACGTAAACATAGTTCAATTTGGTCTTGTTCAATCCCTAGAATTGTAAATTGCATTCCCAAAACTTGTAATTGTGTTTGTTCTTCACAAAAACCCGAAGTTCATTTCTCGAATCCAAAAGAACTAGAAATGGAGGTTCCGTGCTCAACGTCGCACCTTTGAATGCCTCTCGCAGATTTAGACTATCCGCCCCTACGGATAGAGATTTTAAAAATTAAAAGAACTCATTCTTAGTGATAATCCTCTTCGAACCTTTGCCGCCGCAGTAGATAACTTTATAAACGGTTCCGATATTATTGGATTATGGGAATCCACCTCCCCATGTATCTTCTCCCCGCCCATATTTTTCCCGAGTTAATTCATTACCGCCATGCAAACTATGACCCCAATCAAAGAGCAAGCTTTGTCCCCGAGTCGAACATCCTTTCCACCACTACCGCCGATAAATGAAATGTTGCAATTTCAACTCCGGTCAAGCCCTCACTCGTCCATGGGAGAATTACTTGAAAAGTCCGCTAATTTGTCCTGGCGAGTTGTTAAATCGCATTTTTCAAACCTTCATGTTACTAGGAGCATCAACCCAAAGGCCTCTCCCCTATGGTTATAATTCTTTCACCGATGTGGGCAGGCTTTATTCCGAATATGATATCCTTTATCATGGGTTTCAATACTAGTGAATATGTTGATCAATTAACCCTAGTATTGTTGTCTATATTTACCCCTAGACAAATACCGTGAAGTATGATTTTGCATCCTACATTGTCAAGAAATCCATGACCGCCCATGATATTTGAGAATGAAAAAGTGTCTGTCATTATTCTCCGTTATATATCATCTCATGATTTATTACCAATCGTAAGTTTCCCTTTCCATGTTCAAACTTGATGCCAAAGGAAATCCCGTGTCCGTGATATTTTGGTTTGCCATCACCCATAATTCCCCGTGATTCTCCTTACTCCTATAATGAGTTTATTGACCTATTTTTACACCCCGCAACCACTTTGTTAACAGAGTTTCCTCCTAGAGTCAATAATGAAATCAAGAAAAATTATACAGCTCTCAAACAATATAGGGTATGTGACCGATACTTGTATCAAAATCACACCGAGATCAGAATATATGGATGTGAATTGTGCCCATTTAAGTTTCCCAAATATGTCCCCATGAGACTCTTGCACTAGAGTATTTCAGAAGATGATTAACTCGTATGTAGTTCATTTCTGCAATGCAAAGAAAAAGGCTCAACTCAGATCAAAAGTGAATTAGGTCCCTTTTGCTCAGAACTCTAGAGATGCCGGAAAGGAAGCAAGTAAAAGAACTTAGAAGAATATCTCGTATTACACAAAAGTTTTTATTGGGTGCCTTATGACCCAAATAGCTTTATCTCGTGATAGAAGAATGAAAATAAACTATCACCATACATTCATCACAAAAATTCCGTAAATTGAACAATATGCCAATATGGATGAATGGATGCATGAAACATTGGTAGAACATGATAGTGAGCAAAGCTTTCAATGTTGAAAATGTGAAAGACCTTGAGAAAATACTTGACCTAGAATATTTTGGACAAAGGTAGATATCGTGTATTGGTCCTTCTTCTCAGGAACTTCTCAAAGAAATTTACAGGAGATCACAGCATTGGCCACAAGACAATCTAAAGGAAAAGAAAAGGTTCGTTATACAAGTATTTGAAAAATTCACAATGACAAAAGAGAAACTCCGAGACTTCTAAAGAAATGTGGTCAAGTACAAATTCCTCCTATTCGCATAAATGAGCTCAGACACACAAGAGACAATCTAAAGGAAAAGAAAAGAGCCCGACATACAAGTATATTTGAAAAATTCACAATGACAAAGAGAAACCTCGAGACTTTCTAAAGAACAAGGTCAAGTGCCAAATTCCTCCTATTCGTATCAATGAGCTAGAAATTTCAATTTACAAACTCCTATCAATATAGAAAAAGGCAAGAAGAGAGAGATGTCAAGTTGCTACCCCCGTTGGTGGATCTTCAGAACAACCTCATGCTAAAAGACAAAAATTAAATCCTTCCGTGGCATATTTTGTTCAGGAAATTCCCATAGCCGAGAGAGAAGATTTCGGATAGTCAACAAACAGTGCTCGCTGGGGCATCCACGTGACAGAGAAAAGAGGGCCGTTAAAAACAACATAGTGTTGAAATATCTTCTTTCAAACCACTAGTTAAAGATGCAAGAGATATAAAGAAAACCTTTATCAATATAAAGCCAGGAATGATCCACTAAGACTCAGTTTACAATCAAGATTTGGAAGAGGACTCCCAAGAACAAGAAAGATTGATGCCGCCGTATGACATTCAACAAGGAAAAATGATAATGAGTCACTTCAAACCAAAAGTGCAAGCAGCCTCAAACAAATTACATTATATTAGAACAAATTTGAAGTCTTAACAAAGGATATTCATCCTTTGTGGGATCGACGAGTTACATAAGAAGATCAAGTAAATGATCTATTCCCATCGACCGATAAAGCAATGGCAACTCGTGAAGTTGCAGGATTCTTTGGAGAACACTAATGCACAATTGCAATTAAAGCCTCTTCTCGTGCCAAAGACAACATGATAAAGACATTGGAGGAAATAATCATTGATTGGGTCACAATCCTAAGATGTCAAAGGTATAGAGGCCCTAATCAAGAAAAAAGATGATGATATTGCAGCCTTGAGAAAGCAGCTTGAAATTGCCGCCTTCAAGACATCCACAAACCGAAGAGATGATAAAGAAAAAATTTCGAAGAAGAAATGATGGACTTGCTTTTGAAACCGAATGAGAAACTAAATGAAACCGAAAAAGAGCTTGAACATACATTAAAGAACAAGCAGTTTCCTACTATTCCAAAGATCAACAACAGAGGTAATTACAAAAAGTATTGGTGTACATCCACACAGTCAGCCACCGCAGCTATCACAAAGAATACTTCCAATTTGAGTTCTCAAGAATTAATAAAGTCAATGAATGAATTGAAACTTCAAGTACCGTAACTCCAAGACACAAAGCATGTGTACCACACTTAGAAAAAATATATGATCTCTCAAAAATGAGTGTTGCCGATAAAACAAGAGAGGTCAAAAGATTAGAAAATCGTTGTGCTACTGGAAAAGGATCTCACATTGGAGAAACCTTTGAAGGAAATAAATGAAATTTTTTGGGACAACATTATCCAATCAATAAAGGATGTCCGGGTCTTCAATTAAGATTATGTATGAACAGAATGATTTAGTCAAAATCAAGCATAATAGTTCAAAGTACAAGAGAAGAATTGGGAAATAGGCTCGAGGGAAGCCAATCAACTCATACAAATCTCTAAACACTCAAACCAGACACCAACTTGCAGAACTTGGTATTCAGATGACCGAACAATTTTGGAAATAAAAAGAGTTTTTACTAAGAGAACCCTTATGCGTAATCTAGAACGAAGGTGCTCGATATGCAAGAAGAAATCATTGCCTTCAAAGAAAGATTTGATATTTTTTTGAATAAAGGATTGCTCAAATTCTATAGTTTCCCGTAGGATAAAACTAATGGATCTTGAAAGCTATGTTGAAAAATTGGACAAGTATGCTCACAATCGTGCCAATTCTTCAACCGCACATCGGATGTGATTTCCAACAGAAAAAAATCTTCATGACAGATTGGAAAATTTATTTTATCTTGAGCATGAAGTAGCATTTGCTTTCAATTCAAATTTACCTTTTTCAAGATATACCGAGGCCGATGGAAACATTGAGAAAAATTCAACTAATTCTAATACCATACATAAATGGTGGGAAGAATCGTTGGAACTTTTGTAAAATTTATCCTTATATGAAATTTTGCCTATTTACTACGTATACCATGATAAAAAGGATAAACAAGAGGTCAAAGTGTACGTTGAAAACAAAGAAGGACGCAAAGAAGTAAGTAATGTAATGGTAATTACCGAGGATGACAAGAACGGCCAAAACATAGGGCCCGCCCGCACATTCTCAAAAGAAGGAAACAACACAACATCAATTACTTTTTATCTTATCTACGAGACCATTTGTCTCTATTTTTATTGTAACTTATTCATGAGTCACCTCCTAGATTATATCTCAATTTGTTATGAGATATTTTGATAATTTTTTGTATAAATACTCAATTAGAGTATTATGTGACAAATATTGCCACGCACCGAATCGGATTTCCGAAGCTATGTTAGAGAAACCCTAAAAATCTCACTCG
Source organism: Pinus albicaulis (assembly GCA_034641835.2). Lineage (NCBI taxonomy): Eukaryota > Viridiplantae > Streptophyta > Pinopsida > Pinales > Pinaceae > Pinus > Pinus albicaulis. Next base: position 480,284,043 of record CM076579.1, read on the forward strand.
AAAATAGGTGAAATGTGGCACCACCTGCAGATTGACATGTGCCAATTGGTACAAGTGGTAGACGAATACATGCTCAAACAACGAGGTGATGTAAGAATGACATGAGGGAGAAAATATCGTAAAAGCCCCAACCGAGAACTAAAGCTCATCACCAACCCGAGATTGACAACTTTACATGATGTAACCTACAGAAATCGTAAATGGAGAAACAATAGCAAATAACAAAGTAACCAAGGTAACAATAAAGTCGATTCATCCGGGAGTGGTAATGGGAGAAATCATAGTGAGCAACAGGAAACATGCAGTTGGGTTACAATCAAATAGATGACAAAACACATACAAAAAAAACTAGATAATAATCATGAACAAGCTTAATATTGAATTATGAACTCAGAAATAACTTACAAAATGTGACATTACGAACCCGGTCAAGCGCACAAGCAAAAATATCCCTGACATGACCCCGGCTGACAAGTTGTGCATTGCCTATGATGCAAGAGGATTTGTACCGCACTGCCAAGTCAATCAAATCCATCATTATCTATACAATAAATACAAGTAATTGATGTAGTATTTTTTACTCTAAGATGCATTCTTATGATAATGTTAGAACATATGTTGAAAATTTCAAAACATACCCGAATAAGCCTTCGTTTCAAGAACAATTTATTGGAGTCGCATGAACTTGGAACAAGCCTCCCACGATTTGAAAGAGTAGAAACTAAGTCAACAATGACTTTTTCAAGGCTACGCCGGATTGAGAGAGGTTTTCTCCAAGATTAAATCACTCCAATAAATTATTCTTACCAAACAGTGGCCAACCACGTGAAGGTGGAAGCCTATGGCCCCTCCTCGCCCTCACATCACTCTCAATTCCCCAATACCCAATCTATATTTCATTTTTTACTACAGAGCATAAAAAAAAAAATATTCAATAACTAATGAAAAAAACAATTCAACAAAAAGTACGCAAGGAAACATTGAAATTAGTTGACATAAAAATAGTATGATAAATGAATTTTTTATATAACGCAAAAAACGTTCCAAGTATGGTCATGTTCCGTCTTATAATAATACAATATTTTACATTATCAAATTTTCTTTTCTTTTTCTTCTTCCTATTTCTAAAGCTCCTAATTACATCATCAATATCACTATCCTTTCCCTCGCTTCCCGTTTTCATGCCTTTCGACCCGCACCGTTGACCTAGTTGCGTAGTCACGATGTCCGGTCTCATCCAAATGACGGGCACGCTCACAAAAACCGTATAATATTAAATTTTAATTGTCAGCTTTTTAAATATCATTGAACTAGTTCGGTAATATTAATAAAAAAAAAATTGCAATGAGATTATTTACTCCGGTGCACCAAATACGGTCGCCGCCGACCTAGCGGCGTAGTCACGATGTCCGGTCTCATCCGGACGGGCATCGCCTACAAAAAAACATAATATTAAATTTTAATTGTCAGCTTTTTAAATATCATTGAATTTAGTTCGGTAATATTAATAAAAAATTAAATGAGATTATTTGCACTCGGGTGCACCCGCCTTTCGCCGCTCGACCTAGTTGCGTTAGGCCGTTGATGTCCGGTCTCATCCGCGGACGGGGGCATCGCCTACAAAAATGTATAATATTAGATTTTAATTGTCGCTTTTTAAATATCATTGAAATAGTTCGGTAATATTAATAAAAAAAATTTCAATGAGATTATTTACCCGGGTGTACCTGGGCCACGTCGTTGGGATCGTTGCCCTATCTTCCTCTCTCCGGTGGGAAAGATCCTCAAGGGAAACATTCTCCGTCATTTAAATAAAAACGTTATAAGGACAACCATCAAGGTATAATTAGAAAAAATTATAAGTGGAAATTAATTACCGGCCACGACCCTCACCGATAGTAGCATAGTCGGCCTCGGGTCCCCACTACAATGATCGTGCCATACGTGAGGATCATCTACATCCTGCCCCCAAAACCGGGTTATTTGCCTCATCGTAGTGCCGCTCCCCGATTTAAAAAAGTTGTTAGACATTAAATTTATGGACGAAAACAAACATATTGAAAGGTTAATGTTTTACCTTATCGTATTGCGGATCTGGGACCTCGCCCCAAGCTTCTGCGACGTTAGAATCATTTCGCTCGATAGCCGAAATGGAAAGCGATATTTTTATCTTCCTTTTCGTAGTTTATGTTCCGAAGTCATCACCCTACATTACATATGATTGTGTATTTTTAATCATATTTGGATAGATTAAAATGGGAAGGCGATACAATTAATTATAAGATGTTTAGCTACTTAATTACAATTCTTGCGCTAATTTCAAGTAGCCGTCAGTCGAAGCCAGGATGGCCCTTTTTTTCAATCCAAGCTTTGGTTGCCTTCGAGGTGTCGTGCAACCTAGCATCAAAAGATTGAATTCGTATATGACGTAGCACACTTTTATTTTAGACATAGAGAAAATTAAAGCTATTGAATTAAAGTTGGTAATTACGTTGCGGGTCCAGCTGGCATTTTTTCCTCTTTCTTTGCCCTTTCTTCTCCGTCATGGATGAGTGCTCTCCACTCACTCTCTCGAACCGTGAGAGGACACTCATATCTAGGGTTAAATTGAATTGGTGTACTACAGGGTCCTAGTAGCATTCTGCAATATTTTCGCTACCCGAGCCAATCGCTGTTCCGTCAAATGTGTCGACCCCAAAAGGGCTTCTAGATAATCTAGAAGTTCCTTTTTCAAAGTTGGAATTATGGGGATTCCACCCCGTGCGTATGGTTGGGCCAAAAATTACCAACGCATGGCTCTCCGTAAACTCCGTAGAACCATTGTTTCCTACACCAATATATATATATATATATATATATATATATATATATATATATATATATATTATCATTAATTTAAAAAATAAAAAAATCAAGGATAAATATGTTTTAGATAAAGTACATGAAATAGTTAAAATATTAAAATTTACCTAGGAGTTGTACATGCTTTATAGGACACCTTCATCGTTCACCAACAATGTGCCATTAATGGTCCCCTCGTGGAGCGACAATGCAGTAGCTCCGTGGAAACGCAATAATGTAGCTGGCCATATCGCCATCATTGCCAACACGTTCACGCGTTGGCCGGGTGTCCGCTGGGCAGTGGTGTTTCTTGGCTAGCACCTAAAGGAGTAGAAGGTGTACGAGAGGGTCATGGGAAATATCTTGCCCTTGTGTCCCACTACCACCAACACCGGGTTCAGCAAGTGCGTAAACGCTACATACAAAAGAAATTTTTGTTAGTTTAGTCAATGTAAAAATTAAAAGCAAACTATCACAATTCATCTCATGCAGAACAAAAAAAATATCCTTTTGACTTTTTGTTATTACTCTCCGATATGTATCTAGTCGTTCATAAAGTTTTTTATCCTCTCTTCCTGCTTCGTGTTTCCGAGGTGCGTCTATCAAAGTATTAAATTTTGACCTTGCATCTCGTGCCTTTTTTCTAACAAGAAGGATCGGAGATGGGGATGAAGAAATCTCTTCCTCAAAGAGGGAATCATCGTACGTACCATGGCTAGGTGTCCTGATATTTGAACAAATTAATTATTATTTCAATTATGTAAATAACTAAAATACTTGAAGATGAAATTTCCGGCACTTTACATGTTCTTCGCTGGCCTTCTTTCCGCGATCATCCCGTCTCGGGTTGTTCCCTGAACCGCTCGACGGGCCTTCCACATTGCAATAAAATTATAAATGTAAAAACTTGAAAACAATATCTAACTTGAAAACACAAAATGAAAACTCGAAATAATTTCTAATAAGACACCTAAGACAGCTTTAGAGTTTCAAATATGCCTTGCATTGAATTCAATCCCGAAACATGTCATTGCACATTAAGGCACCCAAACAAGAGACGAGTTGAAAATGAAGACCTTATTGAAATGTATTGTTGGAGCAACTTCTAGTAAACTTGTTGTGAAGACCTTGAGGACATTTTTTGGAGAAACATTGTTGAAGCCTCGATGGTATAACATTGTTGGAGACGACATCCCGAAGGGCCTTGAAGTGAAGCTTTTGGAGCAACTATTGAAAAATCCTTAGAGCATTTAAGTAAGGCACTTTCTATCTTCCATCACCTTTTTTCCTTTCAATATCATTTAAACGATTTTGTTGATATTTAATGTTTGAAATCACGTTATAATTCCTTGATTATATGTGTTTGGGGACTTTCCCTTTCAAATTACCCAAAAATACCCCGGAAATTTTATCTTCAGATGCATGTCCGACCCTATTGTTCAATATTTTTATTGATATAGGTAAATATAGAGAGTTAGGGGGCTCTTTGAATTGGTTTGGTTGGGCCATTAGATCCTAACATCTACTAGGGAGAACCCCCCTTGAGTTGGAGGAGAGCTAGCCCGAAGTGAAAAGAGGTTGGTGAGGAGACAATGGGGCTATTGAATTACACATGGTATCACAATTTCAAATTTTAGGACTTTATCTTGAGAAGTGTGAGATTTTGCTATATCAATTTCCAAATTGTTTACAACACTATTGTTAAGAACTAATAAGAAGTGATGTTGAGGGGTTTTTGGGTATAAGAAACAATACCATTTAAAACTAGGGTCTTAGTCCTGGCATTCCCTTCACCCGGGCCTAGGGGCAATACTCAGGAATAATTTCACACTAAACCATGCAAACTTAAAAGTAACTTAACAGATCCACAAAGTAATAATAATCATAATTCCTAATCTCCTATTGTACGATATGATGCAAATTATTCAAACATGAAGCAATGAGGAAATGTAATGTCTGAATTTCAAGATTGATGAACCAATACAAGAAGTTAGAAACTACAACTTTGATTCAATACTCTGTGTCCTAACTCCAGGAAGGAATCTAGTTTGTAGTATAGAACATGCACGGTATTATCAATTTAATCGACAACAACTAAAGGCTTCTATCTACCTCATCAATTCCTTCTCATTTTGTGTTTTTATGTTATATTCCTTATAAAAGTAAGTTTCACTTTCAAAGTAAGCAACCACTCGAATAAAATAAAAATAGTTGAGATATGATTGAGAAATGGTCATTAATTTCTCAAAGGATCTTCACAATTTCTTTGGTTGTTTTTCATCTCAAGAAACAAGAAATGACCCAAGAACTATACTTGATAACATAAGAAACAACATGGTGCAATGGCCATTTTCAAATCCAAATGATGTCCATTGAGGACATGGCATTTATTTGGTTCTTGTTTCATAAGAGTTTCGAGTAGAAATGGAACTTTGTTGTACCATTTCCAGTAGTAAAAAGGGAAAACCTTCTTTTTTCCATGGGAATAATTTACCTTTCCTTTTTCAAGATAATCTAAATCACAAAAAATATGAACTGTACTGCACACATTCTTGGATAATGTGAAAGTGGAAAAGGAGTACCCTACACAAGTGATGCAGACATGTACATTTGAACACTAATCACTACTACATTTGGCGGAAATTCCGACACTTGGTTCCGACGCTTTTGACCAAATGTCGGAAATTTCCCCAATTTTTTTCCATCCCGCCCGAAACCGTCGCTATACCGACGTTTATAGAAAGGTGTCACAATACCGACACTTAGAAAAGTGTCGCCATTGCAACGTTTGGAGGAAGACGTCGCAATTGCGACACTGCGGTCTAAAGTGTCGCACAAGGGCGCCCGCCTCCAAACGTCGCAAGTACGACACAACGTCATGTTGCAATTGCGACGTTTGGAGGCACGTCCCGTAGCGACGCTTTTTCCACCTCGTATAACGACACTTATATGCGTGCTACATAAAAATACGAAACTTATTTGTGCTTTACATAAAAATAATACGAAACTTATGTGCACGCTACATAAAAATACAAAATCATATGCGCGCGCATAAAAAATGCATTTTATTGTTTCAGATCCGTCGCAATAAAGGCGATTAACGTCCGATATCATGCGCGCATGTCCACCTCCGCCCCTTGCCTCTTGCAACAACATTCGCCCTCGCATTCGCTCTCTCGCCCCGTGCAACAACATTTTTGGAGTGTCGCCCGCCCTGCGCTGGTAACCATGTAAGTTCTTACTGCAGGCCCTTCCTCCTATAGTAGGGTTGACTCTATTTGGGTTTTTTTGGTCAATTCCATTGGATTGTGTTAGGCTGTAGGGTTCTCTCTAGATGTCAAGAATCAAGATTCAATACCCTCTATTATCTTCATCACCCAATACAAGATTTAAATTTTTGCCAAAGAAACACTTATTAATTTGGCAGCCATTATTTCTCCCTGCTTTAAAAACCCTACATTTAAATGAAAACAAGCATTGCATTTCAACTACAAAAATATATTAGTGTTCAAATTTACATGTGTGCTACATTAACGTCTGATATCACATGCGCATTTTCCCTTCGCTCTTGCAGAACAGCATTCGCCCTCAGCATTCGCCCTCAACTCTTGCAGAACATCATTCGCCCTCAGCATTTGCCCTGAGCTCTTGCAGAACATCATTCACCCTGCATTCGCCCTCAGCTTTTGCAGAACAACATTCACCCTGCATTCGCCCTTAGCTCTTGCAGAATAGCATTCGCCCTCAGCTCTTGCAAAATGGTAAGTTCTTACTGCAGGCCCTTCCTCCTAAAGTAGGGTTGACTCTATTTGGGTTTTTTTGGTCAATTCCATTAGATCGTGTTAGGCTGTAGGGTTCTCTCTAGATGTCAAGAATAAAGATTAAATACCCTCTATTATCTTCATCACCCAATACAAGATTTAAATTTTTCCCAAAGAAACGCTTATTAATTTGGCAGCCATTATTTCTCCCTGCTTTAAAAACCCTACATTTAAATGAAACAAGCATTGCATTTCAACTACAAAAATCTATTAGTGTTCAAATGTACATGTGTGCATCACTTGTGTAGGGTATTCCTTTTCCACTTTCACATTATCCAAGAATGTGTGTAGTATAGTTCATATTTTTTGTGATTTAGATTATCTTGAAAAAGGAAAGGTAAATTATTTCCCATGGAAAAAGAAGGTTTTCCCTTTTTATAGGTTGTTTGTACTTACGTGGAAAAATTTATGGTATGCCTTTCATATTATGTAGTTTAAATTTGAATTAACAGATTATTCTACATGAAAATATAATTACCTATGTGATGTCCTTCATCACTAATTAAAATTATAGGGTTTCAATTTCCAAGACTCTAACTCATCTGATGCTAAATTCTAGGTTCTCATTGGTGGATCACTCTTCCATTGATTTCCTTTCCCTCTGGATCTTGTCATAATTTAAAAGTCATCAATGATACATATATTATTTCAGGTATCCCAAAAGGCTTTATAGTAGAAAATATTGTGAAGTTTTTTTGACACTTGAGGATTCTTTTTAGAACTGCAACGTGGTCTATGCTATCGAGTTATATATCAAGCAACTTGTCCTTAATAACCACACTATGAGGTAGGTTCAACCAGTTTGAACTTGTTGGGACATAGCATATGAAGCTGTGTGATGAGTCCATATCACAGGTCTATTATGGTGACAAAAGTGAAGACACGTAATGATAGTTATTATGTTAACATTACTAGAAACATTTTCAAAATTATCCATGCTATCAAGATGTCAAAATTCCAAGCATTAGGTGTCAATACTCGTAGCTAATAGATAATAATAATAATATAAAAAAATCACAACTTTATTCTTGAAATATGATTGTTACACATTGGTAACCTAGTTCATGAGTTACTATCACCCAAAGATCGCAAAACAAACTTAAATATAAATTAAACCAACATGAGAATCCAACTAAGGGTTTCTCGACAAAATCATGCCATAACCTGGCATTTTGAAACCCAAATTTGAATCCATCATAAGTAATACAATGCAAACTCACATGGATTTTCAATGCATGTTTGCATGCTACACTTATTCTCTGTCTAGATATCATTTTTTAAATGGAACCATTAGTCAAGCCCACAGTCCTTTTTATGTGAAAATTTTCAGCTCTATTTGAGCTCTTTTTTGCTCCACCACCTCCATAAAAATATGCAAACATATATCATGATCTTGGAATTACATTACATATGTATGTGCCAATGTTCCATAATCATGCCCCATCATCAATTTAAGAAATTTCCATTGAATATCAAATTATGGAGGGGGGGAACTTTTTGCTGCAACATTTGGCTCAAAATCAAGGACCATCTCCGTATGAGGTGAATGAGAACTATAGATATTTGAAGAAGTAGATTAGTGCCTTTTCCTCTAGCCATGGAGTCATATACAGTCATCCATCACAAAAAATTGTCTTTGTTCATTCTCACCTTGAAAGTTGCAAAAATTCATGCCCTAATTGAAACGACACTAAATTTGAAAGATATAATAAAAATGCAAGCTAGAAGTGCCTTATTAATACAAAGGAAAAACTTTCCTAACTACCCTAACTGAGATAAATTTTGATTGAATAGGAAACATGATATTGCCAATGTAGTTGATCCAACAACTTGTTAAATGTATGGGACTAAATCATGCATTTGATTTCCAGGGAAACATGAGCATGAAGAAAAAAAGTGCAGAATTAATGGAAAATCCATACATGCCACTTATGAAAACTACATCGAAAGGTCAAAAAATACTTAAGGCCTTAACTTCATTTGAATCCAAAAATGACAAAACAGGATTAGTGAAAACACGAGAGTGGTGTGGGTGAACAACATAAATAAAAAGTGAATATACCTTTCCCCAAGATGCCTTTGTCACCGTTGTATGAAAACATGTTTTCCTTTCCCTTTATACATGCAAGTGAATGCATTATAGGTATGGTGTTTTCTCAGAATAGGAGAAGCCTACTTAAATATATCATTCGTGGAGTGAATGTTTCCTTGACCCAGAACCTCATAGAAACTTATCACTGAATTTGATGTTGGGATGGGATTGTAAAGATAACAACCCCTTCATTCCTACAAGTTAGATTCCTTCCTGGAGTTAGGACACAGAGTATTGAATCAAAGTTGTAGTTTCTAACTTCTTGTATTGGTTCATCAATCTTGAAATTCAGACATTGCATGTCTTCATTGCTTCATGTTTGAATAATTTGCATCATATCGTACAATAGGAAATTAGGAATTATGATTATTATTACTTTATGGATCTGTTAAGTTACTTTTAAGTTTGTATGGTCTAGTGTGAAATTATTCTTGTGTGCCCCTAGGCCCAGGTGAAGGAATGCCAAGGACTGAGAACCCTAGTTTTTAAATGGTATTGTTTCTTATACCCAAAAACCCTCAAAATCACTTCTTATTAGTTCTTAACAATAGTGTTGTAAACAATTTGAGAATTGATATAGCAAAATCTCACACTTCTCAAGATAAAGTCCTAAAGCTGAAGTGTGATACCATGTGTAATTCAATAGCCCCATTGTCACCTCACCAAACTCTTTTCACTTCGTGCTAGCTCTCCTCCAACTCAAGGGGGGTTCTCCCTAGTAGATGTTAGGGATCTAATGGCCCAACCAAACCAAGCCAAGAGCCCCCTAACTCTCTATGTTTACTACTATCAATCAAAATATTGAACAATAGGGTCAGACATGCATCCTGAAGATAAAATTGCCAGGGTATTTTTGGGTAATTTCAAAGGGAAAGTCCCCAAACACATATAATCAAGGAATTATAACATGATTTCAAACATTAAATATCAACAAAATCGTTTAAAGGATATTGAAAGGAAAAAGGTGATGGAAGATAGAAACTGCCTTACTTAAATGCTCTAAGGATTTTTCAATAGTTGCTCCAAAAGCTTCACTTCAAGGCCCTTCAAGATCATCTCCAACAATGCTATACCATTAGCTTCAACAATGTTGCTCCAAAAATGTCCTCAAGGTCTTCACAACAAGTTTAATAGAAGTTGCTCCAACAATATATTCAATAAGGTCTTCATTGTCAACTCGTCTCTTGTTTGGGTGCCTTAATGTGCAATGACATGTTTCCAGGATTGAATTCAATGCAAGGCATATTTGAAACTCTAACTCTGTCTTCCAGTGTCTTATTAGAAATTATTTCAGTTTTCATTTTGTGTTTTCAAGTTAGATATTGTTTTCAAGTTTTTACATTTATAATTTTATTGCAATGTGGCAGACTGATCTGAGCAGTGCAGGAACAACCCCGAGACAGGATGATCGCGGACAGAGGCCAGCAGAAGAACATGTAAAGTGCCAACATTTCTCTATCTTCAGGTATTTTAGTTATTTACATAATTGAAATAATATCAATTTTGTTCAAATATGCAGACACCTAGCCATGGTACGCCAAATGATTCCCTCTTTGAGGAAGAGCTTTTTTCATCCCAATCTCTAGTGTTCTTGTTGCAAAAAAAGGCACGAGATGCAAGGTCGGAATTTAATACTTTGATAGACGCGCCTCAAACACCTGAAACAAAAGAGAGGATAAAACATCTTATGAGCCAGCTAGAAATATATCAGGTAATAATAAAAAGTCAAAAGGATATTTTTTTTGTTCTGCATGAGATGAATTGTGATAGTTTGCTTTTTAATTTTTACATTGACTAAACTAACAAAAAGTTCTTTTGTATGTAGCGTTTTCTGGCACTTGCTGAACCTGGTGTTGGTGGTAGTGGGACACAAGGGCAAGATATTGCCCAACAACCCTCTTGTACACCTTCTACTCCTTTAGGTGCCAGCCAAGAAACACACCATGCCCAAGCAGACACCCAGCCAACCGTTGAACGTGTTGGCAATGATGAGGCTGATATGGCCAACTACATTATTGCATTTCCTGGAGCTACAAGTGTCAGCTCCACAGGGACCATTAATGGCACGTTGTTGGTGAATGATGAAGGTGTCCCTATAAAGCATGTACAACTCCCAAGTAAATTTTAATATTTTAAATATTTCATGTACTTTATCTAAAACATATTTATCATGATTTTTATTTTTAAATTAATGATAATATCTCCTCTCTCTTTTTTTCTGTGTAGGAAACAATGAGTTCTACAGGTTTCTGGAGAGCCATGCGTTGGTAATTTTTGTCCCAACCATACGCACAGGGTGGAATTCCCAGAATTCCAACCTGAAAAAAGAACTTCTAGATTATCTAGAAGCCCTTTTTGGGTTCGGCACATTTGACAGAACAGCGGTGGCTGGGGTAGCCGGCAAATATTTGAAATATACCAGGGACACCTATAGGACGCAATTTCAATTTAACCCTAGATATGAGGGTCCTCTCACAGTTCCAGAGAGTGAGTGGAGAGCACTCATCCATGACGGAATAGAGAAAAGGGCAAAGAAAGAAGGAAAAATGCCAATTGGACCCGCAAGGTAAATTACAACTTTAATTCAATAGCTTTAATTTTCTCTATGTCTAAAATAAAAGTGTGCTACGTCATATCTGACTTCAATTTTGTTGATGCTAGGTTTCCTGACACCTCAAAGGCAACCAAAGCTAGGATTGAGAAAAAGGGCCATCACAAGCTAGGCCAGGGCAGCTACTTGAAATTAGCTGCAAGAATTGTAATTAAGTAGCTAAACATCTTATAATTAATTGTATCTCCTTTCAACGTTTTTGTAATCCTATCAAATATGATTAAAAATACACAATCATATGTAATGTAGGGTGATGACTTCGGAACAGAAACTACAGAGGAAGATAAAAATATCACTTTCCATTTCGGCTATCAAGCTGTAGTTGAACGTTGCAAAAGCTCAGGGCAGGTCCCAAGATCCAGAATGCCTGATAAGGTAAAACATTAACCTTTCAATATGTTTGTTTTCATCCATAAATTTAATGTCTAACAACTTTGTTTAAATCAGGGGAGCAACACTACCGATGACGCAAATAACCCAGTTTTAAAGCCAAATGTAGATGATCCTCACGTGCAACCTGATCATTGTAGTAGGGACCAAGCCGACAATGCTACTATCAGTGAGGGCCGTGACGGTAATTAATTTCCACTTATATTTTTTTCTAATTATACCTTGATGGTTGTCCTTATAACTTTTTTTTTTTAAATGACAGAGAATGTTTCCCTTGAGGATCTTACCACCAGAGAGGAAGACAGGGCAACAACCCTGCTCCCCGACAACTGGTGCACCGTGTAAATAATCTCCTACGTAATTTTTTTTATTAATACACTAACTAGTCTAATAATATTTAAAAACCGACAATTAAAATTTAATATTATCTCGTTTTTGTAGGCGATGCCCCGTCACCGGGATGAGACACCAGACATCGTGATCACGCAACTAGGTCAGCGGGCCAAGCATACAATATCCGGTGCACCGGTAAATAATCTCATTGCAATTTTTTTTTATTATATCACTAATAGTTTAACACAGAAAACGTACAGTCATTGAAGACATCCCAGGAAGAAAATGTTTTTGCCACCTGATGAGGAACAAAGAATATTGGATGAGGTGGCACACCTGGGGACCATGTAAGAACAGTTTTTTGTTAACATGTGATCATAATAAAATGAACAAAATCAACGAGAATAAAACAAGAAGGAAGAGAGCAAGCACACACACACACACACATGTAACTGGTGCACCAGGTAAATAATCTCATTGCAATTTTTTATTAATATTACCAAACTAGTTCAATGATATTTAAAAAATGACAATTAAAATTTAATATTATATGTTTTTGTAGGCGATGCCCCGTCACTGGATGAGACCAGACATCGTGACTACGCAACTAGGTCAGCAGTGCGGGTCGAAAGGCACGAAACAGGAGCAGAGCATGATGATATTGATGATGTAATTAGGAGCTTTAGAAATAGGAAGAAGAAAAAGAAAATTTGATAATGTAAAATGTTGTATTATTATAAGACAAACGTTACCATACTTGGAACGTTTTTTGTGTTATATAAAAAACTCATTTATCATACTATTTTTATGTCAAGCATTAATTGCAATGTTTCCTTGCGTACTTTTTGTTGAATTGTTTTTTTATTAGTTATTGAATATTTTTTTTTATGCTCATGAAAGTAACAAATGAAATATAGATTGGATATTGGGGAATTGAGAGTGGTGTGAAGGGGGGGGGGGAGGGGCCCTAAGAGCTTCCACCTTCACGTGGTTGGCCCTGTTTAGTAGAGAATAATTTATTGGAGCGATTTAATCTTGGAGCAAACCTCCCTCGATCCAGCGTAGCAACAAAAAAGTCACCGTTGACTTAGTTGCTACTCTTTCAGATCGTGGGAGGCTTGTTCCAAGTTCATACGACTCCAATAAATTGTTCTTGAAATGAAGAGGAGCTTATTCATGTATGTTTTGACATTTTCAACATATGTTCTAACATTATCATAAGAATGCATCTTAGAGTAAAAAATACTACATCAATTACTTGTATTTATTATATAGATAATGATGGATTTTGATTGACTTGGCAGTGCAGGTACAATTCCTCTTGCATCATGAGCAATACAACTTGTCAACCAGGGTCATGTCCAGGATATTTTTGCTTGTGCACTTGACCAGGTTTGTAATCTCACATTTTTTAAGTTCCTTTACAATTCATAATTCAATATTAAGCTTGTTCATGATTATTATCTAGGTTTTTTGTATGTGTTTTTTCATCTATTTGATTGTAAGAAACTCTGCATGTTTCCTGTTGTTCGCTATGATTTCTCCCATTACCACTCCCAGGATGAATCCAAATTTATTGTTACATAGGTTACTTTATTGTTACTATGATTTCTCCATTTACGATTTCATAGGTTACATCATGTAAAGTTGTCAATCTCAGGTTGGTGATGAGCTTTATTTCTCCAGATTTGGGGCTTTTCTGATATTTTTTCCCTCATGTCATTCCCGCATCACCTCGTTGTTTGAGCATGCCAATTTTCTACCACTTGTACCAATTGGCACATGTCAATCTCTGAGTGGTGCCACATTTCACCTATTTTCAGTGAGAGTTTAGGGTTTCTCTAACATAGCTTTAGAAATCCGATTCAGTGCCTGCTTGAATATCGTCACATAATACTCATGGTTTGGATTGATGAGCATGTTTTGAATGGTTGGTTGATTCATAAGAACCACCCATATAGTCATCTTGAGATATTTCAAAATTTTTCTCGGGTTTCCTTTTTCACCGTTTCTAGTGGGTGGGATGGTGTGGGGTGATCCATCAATACTGGTGCTCTTGTAGTAGGGAATTTGTTTTTGGGAATATAAAGGAGCATTTGATGTAGATATCCCATTGGATGCATTCATAGATGGGCACAAGAGGTCAAGAATTTAAATTAAAAATATGCAACCTCTAGCATGGCAACCTGAAGGCCGCGAGAGACACTAGTTAAAGATTGTTTTATGCTGGCCTTAATATAGTCGTGATTTCTTTCTATTATCTTAATGCAAATATATAGTCCGGTCTCATTAAAATGAGGATTGTGGTTGTATTTCTCTTTGGTTGTTTCTCTCTTAATGCTCCAGAAGTTGCCAAAAGTTGCGATAGTTGTTTAGTTTGCCCGTTACAACTTAAAAGTGGTTTTTAGCAATGGGAGTCATGTTTTTTAAGGTTCATACTAATATGAAGATCTTGTAATTCTATATTCAACATAAGAGAAGATGGCCTCTGCTTTGGGCAGTATGACAACAATTGCCACATCTACCTCATTGGGTAACAATGGAAAGGGGAAGAAGTTGGGTGCAATGTTTGACAATTATGGCAGACAATTGTCTTCTCTTTCAGTTTTTTCACCCATTTCCTTTAATCGCTCAAGCAGAAGAGGGACTCTGAGATTACGCGAAAGAGAGAAGGTAGTTAATACAAGAGCTATGGAAAAGGAGTTGTACTTCAACAAGGATGGCTCAGTGACAAAAAAATTGCAGGTCAGAGAAAAAATTATGTTTAAAGGAAGGTCACCCGCACGTGAAACTTCACTGCGGTGGATCTTTCCTTGTCCACTTATATTCGATTTTAATGTGTTATTTTAATTTTTCATGGAGGGTTGTTTTGGCATATGGTCTGGCATTCAATTGCACACTTACTAAAAGCATTGTCAATTTGTATTGCAGGCGGTGTGAACAAACTTGCTGATCTTGTTGGAGTCACCCTTGGGGCGAAGGGCAAAATGGTGTCTTGGAGAGCAAGCATGGTTCTCCGAAAATAGTTAATGATGGTGTGACAGTAGCTAAGGAGGTAATTTGTAGATTTGTGCTCTGGTTTTCTTTTTAACATTGTATTAGTTCCCCCTCTTAAATGTCTTAGATTTGGTAGGCATAATTTGAAAACTCAAAGGTCAAAGGAAACATATTTGTTACCCAGTGGTCTACTTGGCCTATGGACTAGCCACATTAGAGTAATGCATAAAGCTTTTCACAACAATAAAAGGAAAGGGTTATGGCCGAGTCAAATTTTATTGTTATTGACAGTGTAATGAAATGTATCTCAATGCTATGGTTTTGACCTTTTTATTGGTTGAATTAGAGGACCCAGTTGAAAATATTGGGGCCAAGTAGGCTGGTTTTCCTTTTTGCTGATGGTTTGGTGTATCTAATTGAATTAGTTGCCTAAGGTATTTTTGGTTGCAAAATCCTTTTCATTTTTCATACAGTATTGGCCTTGTGGAATACATTTGATTATGTGGTCTTGTTAGATCTACAAAATTTGTAGTTGTTTAGTCTTATGGCCGAGGTGCACTTTTATTATGGAAATAGTTGATGCAATATTGTCATTTAATCCTTACTGCAGGGTAGCATGTTGATAATTTTCGTGTGAAACATTTGGTATTCAAAATGACACTTGATCCTATACAACATCATGCACTTGAATTCAAAATTCATATTCAAAGTGTGCCAGACAATTCTTGCAAAATTTCAAATATTTATGTTGTTTTAAACCATTATCTTTTTCATGTATTGGATGCCGAAAATGTGAAAAATACTTTGGTATGAAACCAACTGGTGAATAATTTCCAGCACAACAACCACTTCCAAGACATGATTTAGAAGTAGAACAAATGTGCTTATGAAGCATAGAAAGATATCCTTGATGCATTTTCAATGTTTGGCTAGGGTTATTTTTGGAGAAAATAACTCTTTATTCCTAGAATAGTGATCTTCAATACAAGTAAATGCCAGAGAAGAGAGATCATCGTGTGACACAACAAAACTGAAATTGGACCCCCAAGGAGAGCTGGTGTGTCTACAATCGCTCTGTCAGCATTTTCCCTTGGTGTACCCCGTTCTTTTCCTCCAGCCCGAGTCTTAATTGACTTCTTCTTTCTTCGGGTTTATTTATAAAATTCGTAGAATTTGATAAATAAATACTATCCACAATGGTTGGACTTTAATTTATATTCTCGACTTTATATTATCTCCAATCCTTATAACCAATGTTTAACTTTCAACACTTTGTATTTATACTCCACGTTTCTTTTTAAATAAATAACTTGTAATGAACTTTCGGCTCTATATTTCACCACCTAGCCTTACAACAATCATGCTCCAGACTTATGCTAATTATCCGCCAATCGTTTAATTAAACAATTTCATTATACTCTGGCCCCACCTATATATATCAATAACCAATCAAACACCATATCGTACCTGGCTATCCTCCGCACACCTTAGTTAACCTCTGGGAAAGTTCAACGTGCGACCACCATCCGATGGCCCTTCTCCAAATTAACGACTCTTGGCAATTTCGCTCGGCTTCCAACGTCGGGCTTTAACGTGCGATGGCGCGGGTTAAACGGTGGTTTTCCGGGGGTCACTTCGCCACGTGTCGCATTCCCTATGGAACCGCTCGCGAATAGGAAATACCGCCTACTCCGCAAAAGCGGTGTGATATGGGCAACCCACTTTTGTGATTCTGCTCGTGGTTTTGGTACAGGGATTGACCACGGGTGCAAGTCTGGTTCCGCTATCCTTTTGTTTGTTAACTCATGTCCAATCCTCAGGTCAGGTTCCGCTATCCTATTGTCATTTTTCCATTATGGCAAGCTTCTTCTAGCCACCTAGGAATAGAAAATGTAATTGGATATAAATTTGAGGCCTCTTCTATTTTAGAAAGAGCATCATGTACTAAATTTTCCTTACCCTTTTTGCAGATTATCTCAAAATTAAAACTTTGCATATTTTCTCCTCATTTTTGTTAATCTTCCAATGAAATCCATAGATTCAAAAAATACTTTATGCTATCATGATATATCTTGACTTTAAAGTACCTCCCATTGATATACTATCCCCATTTTTTATTGCATGTAATATTGCTTCCATTTATTTTTCATACGTAGATTTCACCAAATATTTTCTTTGAATTCCTTGCTTTTAAAAGCCAATGATATCCCTTATCGTGTTAATGTTACGTAAATTCCTTGTCCTAGTGCCTCACACTCTACTATGAATGTTTTACCAAAAGTAGGTGCAACCGATGTTGGTGTAGAAGACATGGCATCCATTAAAAGAGAGAATACCAAAGTAGCCTCATCATTCCATATAAATGATATTTTCTTCGAGAGATATGTGAGTGGACTTGAAATTCATGCATAATTCTTAACAAATGATCAATAATATCATGTAAGTCTAAAAAATCTTCTAAGAACCTTGATTTTCTTAGGAATAGGTCATTTTGTAATAGCTTGCATCTTTTGAGGCTCCAACTTTACTCCTTCCTTTAAAACAATATGAACCAAATACTCGAATTATTATTTCCCAAAAGCACATTTGGATATTTTTACATAAAAATGATTGTTCTCAATAATTTATATAAATTTCCCACATGTTTAATGTGGTATTCCCATGATTTATTATAAATATGTGTATTATCAAAGAAAACCAACACAAATTTTATAAGATGGGATCAAACAAAATTGTTCTTAAGTCGAGCCCGCCAGACTTCAAACGGCGATAAACCATAATTCAAACCAAATTCGCATTCCAAAATAGCCTGCTGATGTCGGCCAATTTTGTGACGTGAAAACCAAATGAATTCCGCCCTAATATTTTTCGGGTCCGAAGTTGGGCTGGCGTATGGAGGGAGAGTTGTGACGCGAATTTCTTATCAAATTAGCCCTAATATTTTTCGGGTCTGGATTTCCACTGCGCGAGCGACCCAAACAAAGATCCACTCCAATCAATTTCTGCCACGTGTCTTCAATAAAAAATTGCCCTGCTCCCGGCTGCAGGTGCATTCGATGGCGTTTAAGGCGATGGGACATGGATGTGGCGATTTCATATCAATCACATTAAGATTTAATGATGTTCAATTAAGTTCCAAGGTTTTCACATCAAATCACATTAAATTTTAACACTGTTCAAGATCGGACCTCCACTCCTGTTAGCGATTCTGCATGCTCCAATATGATCCGGCCTTCGGCTCTCATTAATGATCAGAGATTAATTATGACGAGCGTCCTTCGATTGCATTGCATTGATAAAATGGCATTTCGCTATGGTTTTTCAGACAAGCCGGTTGTTGGGTTACACTGCCTGCTCACTGTGACGAGAAGGAGAAGTGGCCAGCTGAACTGCTGCGTAGACCTTGCTGCATATCTTCATTTCTCTCGGTCTGGTCCTTATCTGTCTTCCTCTATTTCTTGGAATTTTGCTTCTCTGTCTCCTCTTGTACCCACTGCTAGTGAGACTGTACCCATGCCTCGCGTGCGTCAAAGGATGCGTTGTCGCAGGGGGAGCACTAGAGTTCAACTCCCGCGCACTCCCTCCAGCCCCTCAACCGAGTTGTCTTCCGGCCAGTCCAGTGATTATGCAGGTCGCTATCCAAATACTAGGAGTGGGCAGGGTCGGGTTGTAGGATCTGGCCACCGTATGGATTCCCCTGCTCCTCATTTCCCCACCACTAGTTCACCTTCTCCCACGACGCGCACTGCGCAATTTTCCTTTAATTGCTCTCTCAACCGCCCACGAATTACAGCTTCAGTCACTGTGGTTTTCCGCGAGGAGGCCCAAACGGAGGAAGAATGCACCTGTCCAGCGAGTCTAAGCTCGGAAAAAGCCAGCCAACATTCGGGCCTTCAGGAGGGGAGCCGTGGCATGAATGTGGAGGTAGCACCTAGCGATCCTGGACCTTTCGAAGGATGTTTCCGAATCGTCGAGGAGCCGGAGGAGTAGTTTGGTTAATTTGTTTTTCTTGCTTCGCGGCCCACTTAATTGGGCTACTTTTAGATTATTTTACTCTGCTGGACCTTTGTAATATTTTCGAATTCTGTAAATTAAACTTTCAAGACTGATTTCCCCGTATGAGGGCAGTCTTCTTAATTTTTTGATTTTTTGATGACAAATTTGCCATGAGTCTGGGCAATGATTTTGACTTCGGTGTAATTTTATTCCCACTTTTAATAGATTAAATTTACTTAGAAAAAAAAATGTTGCCCTGTTTCTATTTTAAACCTGTTTTCTGAAATACAGAGCCATGTTTATATGGTCTACGTATTATACTCTTTCTCTGTATATCTACAGGAACCTTTTTGCTATGAACAGGGTGGATGCTGTAGCGGGCTAATAATGGAAACAAGTGAGCCTGAGCCTTACATCTCGGATGCAACATATGGTTACCAATTTTGGAATCAAGCGAGCCTGGGTTTCTGCAGATGGTTATCACACTCCTCACATGATTAGCGTTTTTCTCTGTTCAAGGATTTTGGGTACTTTAATTTGTATTTGGAGCAATGGACGTCGGTACTCTATCTATTGCTTTACTATTCTACATACTGCTATTTCACTTTCTTATAGATGCCTCGGGCATATTTGGATGCTTTCTCAGATTTGTCGATAATCTCCATGTGGACCGTTACCGGGTTTTATATCATGTCCCTGTATGTGACATGGGGTATTTTTCTATCATTGTCTCGGGCGGGACTTCCACTTTTCTGGATGGATATTTGGGTTCCAATCTTCAGATGTGAAAATGTAATGACTTCATGGATTGTTTTACTTCATATAATATATTCAAAACAACGCTTTTTCTCTTGTGAAAAAAAAAATGATTAATGTTTATCACTCTGCCTTCAAAACTAGCGATGCTGGTCTATGTTGCTGGTTTATTGATATGGTCTGATGGTCTTTTTATATTTTGGACATATCACACTCCTTACATGATTAGCGTTTTTCTCTGTTGCAGGATTTTGGGTACTTTAATTTGTATTTGGAACAATGGACGTCGGTACTCTATCTGTTGCTTTACTATTCTACATACTGCTATTTCACTTTCTTATAGATGCCTCGGGCATATTTGGATGCTTTCTCAGATTGTCGATAATCTCCATGTGGACTGTTACTTGGTTTTATATCAAGTCCCTGTATGTGACATGGGGTATTTTTCTATCATTGTCTGGGGTGGGACTTCCACTTTTCTGGATGGATATTTGGGTTCCAATCTTAAGATGTGAAAATGCAATGACTTCATGGACTGTTTTACTTCATACAATATATTCAAAACATCGTTTTTTCTCTTGTGAAAACAAAAATGATTAATGTTTATCACTCTGCCTTCAAAACTAGCGATGCTGGTCTATGTTGCTGGTTTATTGATATGGTCTGATGGTCTTTTTATATTTTGGACATATCACACTCCTCACATGATTAGCGTTTTTCTTTGTTCAAGGGTTTTGGGTACTTTAATTTGTATTTGAAACAATGGATGTCGGTACTCTATCTGTTGTTTTACTATTCTACATACTCTATTTCACTTTCTTATAGATGCCTCGGGCATATTTGGATGCTTTCTCAGATTTGTCGATAATCTCCATGTGGACCGTTACTGGGTTTTATATCAAGTCCCTATATGTGACATTGGGTATTTTTCTATCACTGTCTGGGGTGGGACTTCCACTTTTCTGGATGGATATTTGGGTTCCAATCTTCAGATGTGAAAATGTAATGACTTCATGGACTGTTTTACTTCATATAATATATTCAAAACAATGTTTTTTCTCTTTTGAAAAAAAAATGATTAATGTTTATCACTCTGCCTTCAAAACTAGCTATGTTGGTCTATGTTGCTGGTTTATTGATATGGTCTGATGGTCTTTTTATATTTTGGACATATCACACTCCTCACATGATTAGCGTTTTTCTCTATTCAAGGATTTTGGGTACTTTAATTTGTATTTGGAACAATGGACGTCGGTACTCTATCTATTGTTTTACTATTCTACATACTGCTATTTCACTTTCTTATAGATGCCTCGGGCATATTTGGATGCTTTCTCAGATTGTCGATAATCTCCATGTGGACCGTTACTGGGTTTTATATCATGTCCCTGTATGTGACATGGGGTATTTTTCTATCATTGTCTGGGGTGGGAATTCCACTTTTCTGGATGGATATTTAGGTTCCAATCTTCAGATGTGAAATGAAATGACTTCATGGACTGTTTTACTTCATATAATATATTCAAAACAACGTTTTTCCTCTTTTAAAGTTTCATTTTTTTTTTTTAAAATTGAACCTGTCGTCGCTATACTGACACCTTGTATGCGTCGGAATTGCGACAGATTAGAAACGTCAGAAGAGCAACAGTATAAAAAATTCGGACGAGCGACGTTCAAAATGTCGGACCACATTTCGTCGGAATTGCGACCGTTTACAAACGTCGGAAAAGCGACGTCCAAAACGTCGAACCACATTTCGTCGGAATTGTGACAGTTTACAACCGTCGGAAGAGCGACGTTCAAAACGTCATACCACATTTCGTCGTAATTGTGACAGTTTACAAACGTCGGAAGAGCGACGTTCAAAATGTCGGACCACATTTCATCGGAAGTGCGACAGTTTACAAAGGTCAGAACTGCGACGGATTGGGAAACGTTGGAAGAGTGACGCTTGTTTAGAACTGACAGAAAAAGTGTCGATAGTGCAACACTTTTTAATTGCGTCGGAACTGCAACGGCATGGTAAACCACATTTTTCTTGCCCTCGAACTGTCGCTCTTGTGACGACTATGTGTCAGAATAGCGACGAATTGGCCGTCGGAATTTCTGCCAAATTTTCTAGTGAATAGATTTTTGTAGTTGAAATTCAATGCTTGTTTTCATTTAAATGTAAGGTTTTTAAAGCAGGGAGAAATAATGGTTGCCAAATTAATAAGCGTTTCTTTGGGAAAAATTTAAATCTTGTATTGGGTGATGAAGATAATAGAGGGTATTGAATCTTGATTCTTGACATCTAGAGAGAACCCTACAGCCTAACACAATCCAATGGAATTGACCAAAAAAACCCAAATAGAGTCAACTCTACTATAGGAGGAAGGGCCTGTAGTAAGAAATTACCATTTTGCAAGAGCTGAGGGCGAATGCTGTTCTGCAAGAGCTGAGGGAAAATGTAGGGTGAATGCTATTCTGCAAGAGCTCAGGGCGAATGCTATTCTGCAAGAGCTGAGGGCGAATGCTGAGGGCGAATGCTATTCTGCAAGAGCTAAGGGCGAATGCTGAGGGCGAATGTTGTTCTGCAAGAGCGGAGGGTGAATGCGCACGTGATATCAGACGTTAATGTAGCACACATGTACATTTGAACACTAATATATTTTTGTAGTTGAAATGCAATGCTTTTTTTCATTTAAATGTAGGGTTTTTAAAGCAGGGAGAAATAATGGCTGCCAAATTAATAAGCATTTCTTTGGGAAAAATTTAAATCTTGTATTGGGTGATGAAGATAATAGAGGGTATTGAATCTTCATTCTTGACATCTAGAGAGAACCCTACAGCCTAACACAATCCAATGGAATTGACCAAAAAAACCAAAATAGAGTCAACCCTACTATAGGAGGAAGGGCCTGCAGTAAGAACTTACCATTTTGCAAGAGCTGAGGGCGAATGCTGTTCTGCAAGAGCTGAGGGTGAACGATGAGGGTGAATGCTGAGCAAAAATGTTGTTCTGCAAGAGCTGAGGGCGAATGGAGGGCGAATGATGTTCTGCAAGAGCGGAGGGCAAATGCGCGCGTGATATTAGACGTTAATGTAGCTATTGCGACGGATACGAAACAATAAAATCATTTTTATGTAGCGCACATATAAGTTTCATATTTTTATGTAGCGTGCATATAAGTGTCGTTATACCGACGGCGGAAAAAGCATCGCTATTGCGATGGGTGCCTCCAAACGTCGCAATTGCGACACTTAGACATTGTGTCGCACTTGCGACGTTTGGAGGCAGTCGTCGTAATAGCGACGCTTTGGGCTATAGTGTCGCAATTGTGACGTCTTCCTCCAAACGTCGCAATTGTGACACTTTGTCTAAGTGTCGGTATTGCAACACTTTTCTATAAACGTCGGTATAGCGATGGTTTCAGGCGGGATGGAAAAAATTTGGGGAAATTTCCGACATTTGGTCAAAAGCGTCAGAACCAAGAGTCGGAATTTCTGCCAAATGTAGTAGTGTCAACATGCATGGTTGCAAGCCTATTGACACTCCTCTTCCTGGTGGATGGAGGAAAGAGGATGCTACATCGGCAGAGGTAGTGGATGCCACTGTTTACCGACAGTTGGTGGGGTCGCTTATGTATCTAGTCAATACACGACCCGATATATGCTATGCCGTTAACCAGCTTTCACAAGCTATGGTTAAGCCTACCAAGCTCTTTTGGAAGGCAGGAAAGCATGTATTGAGATATCTCAGAGGCACATCAGGATATGGATTATGGTACAGACAGTCGGATGAGGTGAAGCTGTGTGGCTTCACTAATGCAGATTGGGTAGGGAGCCCAACGAACAAAAAGAGCACATCTGGAGGGATTTTCAGTATTGGGTCGACAACAGTTTCTTGGTACAGTAGGAAGTAGAGATCCGTGGCACTCAGTTCAGTAGAGGCCAAGTATATGGCAGCGAGTTTGGCTACATGCGAGGCTATATGGATGAGGAAGATCCTGGTCGGGTTGTTCGGTTCACACTTAGATCCTACTGTGATATATTGTGATAATCAGAGTTGCATCAAACTCTCGGTTAATCTAGTATTTCATGATATATCTAAACATATTGACATCCGGTATCATCATATCAGAGATTGTGTGCAGCGGAAGATCATGTTACTTTCATACATTCCCACAGAGGATCAGGATGCTGATATCTTGACGAAGGCGCTCACCAGGAGAAAATTCGAATACCATAGGGGAAGGATAGGGGTGGAAGATAATCCTTATCTTGTTGAGAGGGAGTGTTGAGATTGCAACAAGATGATGAGCTTAGTGGAAAGAAGTCGCCTTTACTAAGTGGGCCCGCAGGCTATTTTTGGCGCAAAGTCTATTTTTAGACATATGGATCATGTTCTATGAGTTGCAGGATGCTATTTATGGATGGTTGGTCAAGTCAGAAAAAATATATGGACTTCTATTTTTAGACATATTGGGCGAAATCTATTTTTAGATTGCCAGTCTAAAAATAGATATGTCGAATATTATTAGCTCTTAATAATATTTGGACTCTAAACATTATCTTATTCTCTTGGAGCACTTCAGTTAAGTGCACAGATGTGGCACAGGAGCTGACAGAAGGAATTACGCTATTCCCGAGGGTTAAGTGGAGCTATTGCATGGATACTTCAGTTAGAACTCATGTGACAGAGTTTGGTGGAGTTATTGAGGTAGTTGGTGGAGTTGTGTTCAGTTTAACCGAGTTAAACATAGTTGAGCTAGTTGTATCTAGTCTAACTGATTGATACACTAGTGAGAGTGGTGTGAATTAATTATTAATTAATTCACTAATTATTAACTCATTAATCAAATAAAGAATACATCAGTTAACTACAGTGCATGGACAGTTTTAGTGGAGATTAGTGAAGAGGTAGGTGAAAGAGCAGTGTGACTATCAGTTGTGACTATAGTGTTGCATGATTTGCAACACACAGTGGTTGGAGATGCCAATGAGAATTGTGTGAGCAAGGTTGTACCAATTTGAGTTCATTCAAAGCCATTATTCAGTAGTGATTGCGCAGTAGAGGCAGGCTATCAGGTGGCAGATATTGGAGCATGTGTTTTTCTAGATCGGACCTGTTTAGTGTGTAGCAATTGGAGATTGTACTGAGAGCTTGTGAGGAGCTTTGTATAATGATTGTTACATGATCTCTATGACATATAATATATTGATAGTTGGGGGTTTTCAACTTTAAGCTTTCCCATAAAATACTGTGTTCATATGTGTGAATGTTTATGGTTTTAATGTGTGCATGCGATTGTTTTTATTTCCGCAATTAATGATCAATGGTAGAAGAGATTCTGTTTTGTGCATGAATTCAAATAGTGTGTGATCAGGAGAGTCTCAGATGTATAACATATCAGTTATATAAATTTCTACATTCATTTGGTTAAACTTACAACGTTTAGGAAGTATTAGCCATAGTTAAGAGGTTTTTATTGGTGAAATGTTGTGAGTTAATGATATTTTCTTAACAGGTTACACCAAAAACTTGTTTCTAAAACATTTGAGGCACCCTAAGGGGTATAGAGATTCAGAAAAGTGCTTTAAATTGTTATTTACTTGAGTAGAGGACCTGCAATTATTTTGGTAGTTCATCTTAACATAGATGCTAAGAAACATAATATGATATTTACTAATATTTTTGTAAATAATATATGGGTGGAAAGAATTTGGCATGTTTTAAAAGCCTTTCTCTGAATCACTTCACTTGATTGGCTAGTATGAAAGGGTTTCTAGCATCCAATTTTTTTTTCTATCTCACCATATTGGGTGAGATTGACTAAGCCATAAATACCCTCTCCAATGGGAACATTATTTGTTCCAATTTCAAATGAGAATGTATCACTAATCTGAGACATATAAATCTCTAGATTTAATGCCAACATTTTCCACTTTATCATCCCCTCATTGGAAACAAAAGACATTTTTACAAACTGATCAAGATCAGTGTTTTCAGTATAATACCTATCAACATGAAGACTTTTATCGTGAATGCAAATATGAAGTGGCAAATACATACAATATGATAAATATTTAGATATATCTTTAGCTCCTTCAGCATAAAATAAGTACCCTGATCAAGCATAGCTCCATGGCCCACCACCCATATTTCCCTCCAAGTCCCAATTGGTTATCAAACTAATTGCAATTTTACTCAACATCTCAAGCATAAAAAACATAAGAACCTGGAGCTACAACTGGGGATGATTGTTCCCCAAATATGCACTCGCCTATAACATAAATGAGATGCATTCCATTGTTTGGTAAGATTACCATCAATGCCAAAATCAAAGGCAAAACCAAATGCCAAAGATACAAAGCCACCCATTTCAATTGATCTAGATGCAATCCAAAAGGAAGCAGAAATAAATCTTCTTCTTGTGCCTTCTTCCCTTAGTGTTTCTCCTGATGCATTGAATCCATTGCTTTCTCCTTCTCCCTTACACCCTTTCTTTCAAAATTCAACTGTCCCAGTCATATCAAGGCTTTTTGCTTTCAATTTTTTTAAGTAGCAACATATATAGTAAGTGGAATGGTAGTTAAGTGTTGGAGCTCACTAGCGTCATACCTGGGAAATGTGATTTGTTGTCCACAACTAGAGATGATGTTTCATATCCTTATTGGGATGTCCAACAAAATCAATTTGTGGTTTATTTGAATACAACAGTTGCAAATTATTGATTTTTAGATGTTAAAAATATCTTGAAAAGTGAGGGTGAAAATGAGATTCTTCCTTGATTTTTTCTTCTCAACCATCAAATCTCACTGAAGGCTCTAGTCCTATTAAGAGCATAAAATAGGTTGGACAACAAATTAATGGGAGTAAACTTTTGACTCGTTGCAAAATAGTGGATCTAGTGAAAGAATGTTGCAACACTAATTATCAACCTGCCATCTCAAAAGTTGAAAGAATACTTTCTTTTAAGGTGCCTAGGTTATTTATTGCAGATGATGTGTGAGTGTCACTTGTTAAACAACCTATAGTGAATCATTTTAAGAGTGTTTTAAATTTTCTTTCAATCGATGGCAAGCTATATTACCTCTAGAAAATCCAAATTAGTTCTCAAATTTATTTTCAATTGCAATGCGAATAGAGTATGTTATATATTTTCCATAAACCCTTTAAAGGTGGTAATAAATTGTATTTTTTCAATATTGATTATTTTATGCTAAGACCAACCTAGTCAGCTTTCTTGGATTTTTGGCCATGTTATTATAACCCCATTGTCGAGGTTCCTAGTGTAGTCAACGTACTTTATCCACGTTTTATCACTCTTTCAAATGCAAGTGCAACCCACACCTAATCCAATATACCATCATTTCGACATGAGTATTTGATCCACACACGGTAATTTTGACTAATCAATACTCATTAAATTGTGCTTTTTCAATTTTGGATCTTTAGCGATGTTATTAGACCCCATTTTCAAGGTTATTAGTGTGCTTGATGTTCAAGGTGATCAAAGGTTATAGAAATTTACCACTTTTAGTGTTATGTAGAAGTAATTGATTGATTTCTAGTAATAAAATTTTGTTCCAATTATATATTGTGCGAGCTTTTAAAATCCTGAAAAAATCTCTATCACTTTTCGGATAATATCATTGGATTGTTTACATATATAATCACAAAATGGTCTACATTTGTTGATGCATTGTTGAGAAACCAGTCCTCATTCTCTGTATTTCAGGATTGTTCCTGGAATCCCTAGTTATTGGTGAGAAACCAATCCTCATTCTCTGCTCAACTTCTGCTACCTTCTTTGCCAGTGCATTCTTCAAGCTAGCAATCTGCAACATCAAATATCAGGAAACCTTTGACTCTTGAGTGCTCTAGAGGACAACATTCATTATCAAGATTCTTCAACTACTCATAGGTCCTCAAACAAACAGACCAAAATATCCCTTTTTTTTAGTCCTTTTGATCCATGGAGAACAAATAAGACTATCATTCAGAAAGCAACATATTTTTCAAGAATCATTCTAACACAAACCTGTTCTTTCAGCTCCCTAACCTCACCACTTTCCTTGTTGGAATGTGCAACACCAAGTTCAACAGTTGCAACCCTCTCTGCAAATTTTAGAGTGCCAATTGTCTCCCCATGTGCATCTAATTCAGGACTTATGTGCACAAACATTATAGTTTTTACCTGTCCACCTTAAGAACAAAGTCCAACATCATTACCACCCCAGACTAGATAAAAGTGGTAGTTTCCTTCCATAACTATTCATTAAGGAAAAGATTGAATTTGTTACCAAAAGAATCCTGAAGTAGTTGTGTGAGCTTGCTATTTCAGTAAGGAACATGGGAACTATTTTGTGCAAGAGCAACAATCATGTCTCCTAAAGTTGAAAGTGATGTGTTAATATGGTATGCCTCCTTTAACTTATCTCTGGTGGCCTCGGATTTGTCAACTCTCTCACTTCCAGCAAGGTCAACAAGATGAAGACACCCTCGAAGAATTGTTCCAGAAGTAAGATCTCTGCCCTGAACATGCACTGTCAAAACACTGCAAACAAAACAATGTTTTTTATTTTTTGAAGAAAGGTTTCAAGAGAGACAAGTATTATTGAAATTCTCTGAAGATTGTGTTTCAAACCTGTGCAAATGGCTGCTCTGATCATTTAGAGCAGTTTCTCCCACAACACGGTTCTTGTGTCCAGGGTTCATTAACTCCATCACAACAAATGTAGATGCAACGGGTATTAGATTTGCATCTGGCACATTGAGTCCATTATACTGTGAATTGTTGCAGATTTCCAATGTGCTATGAGTCAAGTATTATTTTATTCTTAGAAACTGAAATCCAAATATTTAAAAACAAGAAAGATAACTCCATATGATCAAGAAGGATATCTTTATTGGAACTGTCTAAAACAAGAAGATCCCAGACTTTTTCATTGTATATTTCAATCATTTGAACAACAACCTCATATATAAAGGTATCCTTTCTTTGTTTTGATATATGGAATAATTCATTCAAGGATCGATATTTCACACCCCAACTGTCCTCTATAATCACATTAGGAGTTAGAAGGAACATCACCAACTGTTGAGGGGGCTTTGAGACCAACTTTTTGAAAGGAAGACATGGCATTAATAGATAAATAAATTCTCTCTTTCAACTTTCCACCAGTTGACCCTTTGGCCTTTTAGACTTTCTTTTGGAGCAGAAGCATGAGAATCAAACTCTCAAATCTTCATCTAGCCATTTTTTCTTAATATGTTGTAAGCATTCAAAACCCTTATGTGAAACATTTTCTGCCTGTTGAGGTGCCGAGGCAGTTTCCTTATCTACGAGATCAAACTTTTGTTAGTATGAGAAAAACTTATCACAAGTTATAAGCTAATATGTTTTTTCATTTTTACCCTAATTTTAGAATGAATTAAAAAACGCAGCTTCAACAAATTCTGCATAAACTGAAAAAGTCGTTGTGTGCAGAATAATATCTATAGCATCCTACAGGTAGATTTTGTGAGATTTATATGGCACAAATCTCTAGATTCTGGTGCTGCTGAGTTGTCAAATATTTGAAAATAAATGAAGCGCTCTTGTGCTGCTGAATTGTCAAATTTTGTTACATTTCAGGCTGGAGTGATAGAATATTTTTAATGTGTGATAGCATATCTTCACCAGCAGGTGTCAAATGTGCCTAGCCCAGGCAGTTAAGTAATCATAGTTGGGAATATCTTAAACAAATGTAAATCTTCTAGCTTGGCAAGGCCTAATTATTTTTAAGAATAATTGTTGTGAGAAATATTGAATGAACAATAGAGTCTCCATCTAAGAAGAAATTTCGAAAGGAAGGCCCAATGATATATACAATGAGAATTTCAAAGCCGAATGAAATACCATATACAAAACTAACTAGATATAAATAGGCAAGGCTTCAACTGTTGCAAGTAAGAAAAACACACATAATCAGAACTCATAGAACGTCTGTGTGAGCCGTCATTACTAGAAATACCATAATAGGGCAACTGTTAAATTATATCCCTCATAATATTGTGTTGTTGAGAAATTTTGAAGATGGAACTAAGATCATTTTAGATTGTAAAGCTTCCAAATGGACCCAACAACTCGACCATGAAATAAAATTAACATCGGATCCAAAAGAGAAATCACTCAACTGTAGGCAGCATAACTTCTTTGCAGATCATTCCCTTTCAATACACTGAATTTAGAAATTACAATGGAAACTCTGACTGAGGATATAATCCTAATCCCCTTTTCTACAATTGACAAGATGATTGATGTCCATATTCAGTTCAGCTCTAGAAGCAAAGATCACCCCAGACAAATGTGAAGTTAGGACTAGTCTAGACAAGCAAGGCACAAAAAATAGAGCAAAGTATTTCTAGGCAAGAATTTCTTTAGTAGTGAACTCATTCCCTTATTATTTTTGCAAGACAGTGCTTCAAACTGCAATTGACTAACTAGAAGATGATTGTTATTACCATTATGTATGTCTTTCCAAAACCTGTTTGCCCATATGAAAAAATGCAAACATTGTAACCATCCAGAATAGATTTGTTCAATGGCCTGGTATCCAAAAACACTTCCTCTACAATTCAACATCAGTAATGTTATAATTTAAGAGATTGCACCTTACAATCACGTAAAAGGTTTTCAACACTCTAAAAAGAGAGCCAACCTTGAGTAGCAGCTGCTCCAAATACTTTTTTGAATGTGAGTGATTTACGTATATCCTTTCCTTGCTTTGCAGGATTTAAAATCATAATTTGACCATCCTCCCCAATATAATCCATTGTACTCTGACCGTTGGATTGGCCAAGTAAGAATGGTCTGGCTCGGCAATACACCCTTATGCTTCCTAAGGAGAATAAGAAACACAGACTCAGCATGAAGTTCGATATACAAAATAGCATAAATTTGTTATCCTATCAAATGGCATATGTTGTGATTTCACTACCATCTTGGTCAAGCAAGTATGCCCTGCCTTAGCTTCTAAGTTTATGTTTTATAAGCATAATAAGGTAACACAGAACCATGCAAGAAGAGAACAGAGTGAAAGCAGATTACATAATTTGATATTCTCTCCCAGAATTACTAATGCTCATCTTCCAGGCCCGAGGCAAGGTTGAACACTCAATTCAAACACAAATCCCACAGTCACAGGAAGATGCAGCATAGATAAGTTGTTCATACATCTGCACCTGTCTGGAAGAAATCTTACCCAGTTCATTCATCCATCTCCTACTCTATTGAACCAACCTCGTTGCCAACTTCCCAATTAGTGGGGGCACAAGCTTCTTTAAATGCACAGTAAATTGCCATTTTCTAGCATTTTTTGGCCTTTTATGTTCCTACTACAAGCCGTGGATATGTTCCCCCCACATCGAATTAGCTAAAACTATTCATTTTCACTGAATTGGGAATAAATATGCAACAGATTAGATATATACAATTTAAAGAAACTCCTAATTCCTACTCCATTATAATATTTTTGAGACATGTCAGTTAAACTATAACACTATGACAGACGAACATGAAGCACACCTTTCATATCCTGAACTTGATTGTATAGTTGTTGATTTACCTCTAGAAATTTATTGTAGCATGCTATAGCTTGTGCTAGTCCATGCATATGCTTTCCTGTGCAGAAAAGAAATACAGTCAAAATTGAAGGATGCAAAAAAGCATGGTTCAAATAATAACAATTAGTTGTGCAAAGCTCACCAAGATTCTACAATTGCTTATTCCATTCCATTTGCATCGACTGAACACCTTCCTTCGTGTTATGTAGCATCCATTTCAGTTACTGTCGATTTTATGGAAAAATCAGAACAATCCCTATGTTTGAATCATAATCTCACACACTCTTGTAAGATTTAAATACTTACTCCAATTCCCCTTTGTCGGAGATCAAAACGTGTTCGCAGATTTGGAACAGTTTTTTCATCCTCATCTGCATCACTTGACCTATTAGAGAAGTAGTCCTCATTCTGTCCTCATTCTATCCTCATCTAACACCATAAATTTCCTCTTTTCCCTCATCTTCGCTGACATTAAACTTTATATTGAAGTTTCAGTCTTGGATGTTAATTAAAAATAGGCATCTATTACAAGTATTTAGTGATGAACACAACAATATTACAACTCAAGCTCAATTCTATATTTATCAAAGTCCATTTTAGTAAACATCTGTAGTTAGATCCATTTTAGGCATTGAATTTTAGCATTTTTGTAGCATAAGCGTTAACATTTTCTGTATTCGCAGATAATTATATCCTAGCAACTTGAAACTAAAGTAACAAGTTTACATATGCTGCAGTAAGGATTCTGAGAAAACCTTGGGCTCTCCTGAAGTTGTTGTTAGTGCTGCCAAAAGTTTTGACTTTGGGAAAGACTTTCCATCCCCATTAACAACAAGGTCCTGTACTACCTTCTTCAACTATAGGCCACAATAATACAACAGATGATAATTCACTTATTAAGTTATTTTTCATCTATTTCTATGCATTTCCAAAGAGCCTCTCTTGTTAACTTTTCACGTAGAGAAAAAGAATTGATGTGGAAGCATGATATTGTCGATTTAGTAATAAGAACCACCTGCTCTATGCTGGAATTCAACTAGTTCCATCTTCATAGAATCTTTTGCCTCTAAAAATCCTATACCTAATTAGCGAATATGGTCATTAGAATAACCCGGCCCTTTAGCCCCTTGACTCCTATGGTCTAGGTTAGGTAATTTTTTAAATCATGTGAAATCACTCATCAAATGAATAAGGTTCATTTCTATTTTTTATATGCATACAATCTTCCAATTTAACCAAGCATTTTAGGTGTGGTCAATATTTCTCCTTTCCAACGGAAAAAGATATAATAATGAGACAACACAGGAAAAAGTTAGGTTATAAAATGAAAAATTCCCAGAGCAACACCGTAAAATGTAAGAAATGTATAATGATGAGTCAAAACAGGATAAGGTTACGTTATAAAATGCAAGAGTCCCTGAATTACACTACAAAAACTTGTCACCAGTCCGTTACAACACCCTCCAAAACTGAGGTGTAATCATAGAACCCAGGAGCATACAAGCTAAACATGTAAAATTATCATTTAAGAAAATCATATTTCCATGATACAAAGCCCCAAAGAGAAAAAATCCTCAAAATTATAAAGGAGACTTAGTAGTCTACTTGCTCGCCCTGCGTGGCTAGATGCCGCTCAAACTCTTCCATTACTTTTGCTAACATAGATTCCACAAGTTGATAGAAAACCATAGGAGTATTAAAGGATATCAGTGAACATCACAGATGTGTAGAGGCAATAAAAGTGAACATCTTGTTATTTTCGAAGAAAAAAATGAAGAGCTTACTATAGGCACTTCTTCTGGTTTTTTGTCAGAAAGAATTGGCAGAATGAGCTGATTAAGTGGTTGTGACGAAGTATCCTGCTCAACATAATTCCCAAACATTTTTTCAATGCGAACACAAATAATTGTGCACATCATTACAGATCATATTAAGTGAACAAAATAATAAAGACGAATTAATAAGGGGTTCTCTCAAATACCATCCCATTTGAATTCAAGGATTGATCCTGATTCAAATTCTCCCTGGAAAGATATCCTTCTGGTAAGTTTAAACCAAGATTATTCAGTAGAGTGCTTGAATCTGCAGTTGGCTGATAATTATTCAATAGGATCAGAGTTTCTCCCCAGTTTAATGGGCGGTTTTGCCACACTAGGTGGCTGCAAGTTACCCCCATACTTCCAAAAACCATTTCCACCAGTTTGCTTCCAATCATTGTATGATTTAAAATCTAAAATGCAGTTCACAACTTTTGCCGATGATCCTCCCTAAAATAAAGCTCAAGTAAGATAAGCGTACAAAGGATAAGCCAAGGCAATCAGTTCATTGCTTGCAAGATTTAGGGCTTCTTCCAATGGACTGTTTAAGGTAAAATCACAGTAAAAGTGTGTGAGGTGACTGATTTGATCAAATTTTCCCCTTAACATTATGGTGTGCAGAAATCACTTGCAAGTCATGTAGGAGAGGCGGATGCATTAGTAAGCACTGCAAGAGGACTTGACAGGCAGTTGAGTGGGAAAAATCTACTTGAACGTCATGGGAGAAATCTAGCCAGTCATTGCAATGTAATTTATTAGAATACATTCCATTTCTTATTATGAGATTTACCACATCCAAAAATGGCATCATTCACATCATTTTGAAGAAGTCTACAAATTAGGTCAACATAATTTTTTTCACATTTACAACTTCCCTCACATTTGTTGTTTCTCGAAGCTCAAGCACTTTCATAACAAAAATAGGCAAAGTCAAACAACAAAAATGGTCCACTCTCTTTTCATTTTCTAATATTATAATGAAGTTTTATTATAGACACTATTTGTTTGTTTGTTTTGGTTAGAAAAAGGTTTTCTCTTGGTTTTATGTGACTTTCAATTTATCATATGTAGCATGTTGAGAAATGGGAAATAATAATGTGTGAAATTTATCTTGCAGAATTGATGTTGAATGAGTTGAATGAAAGGATTCATAGTTTAACCAAGCTACAATTCACTTTGGTAAAGGTGGAGGAACATCTTAAAAAACTGCTTAAGAATACACCATATACAAAGTTTGACCATAAGTAATATATGCATTTTTCTTTTGCACATATGTTCTTTTTTCTACTCAAGCTATCACAACAAGAAAATTATTGATATTGTAGAAATTTTTCGAGGACGTCATTGAGGTCTATTTTTCTGATGTCCTATTTGATTGATACTTTCTCATATGTTAGGAAGGTTTTAAATATGAATTAATATGTTCATGAAACAAATCAGATTCAAATTTTATAGATATCAAAGATAAAAACAAATGTCAATGTATTTGTTTGATTGTTACTTGACTCTGTTGTGGGCAGGTTACAATAAATGTGATTGGAAAAAGGATGGGGAGACGATGCATATCACGTATTGGATATGGTGCATTCGTTGTTAGAGATCGCTTAGACACCTAAGCCATCGACTTTGGAAATTTTTCTAGTGGGAATTCCTATGGTTTTTAATTTTGTGATTATTTCACCTCATGGTTATTTTGGGCAAGCAAATGTTTTAGGAATTCTAGACATGACATCGGTGGACAGGTAAACAATTTTTTATAATTCCAATTTCCATTCCATGATATCCTCTCCTTATTGTTTGATTGTATTTTGGACTTTTATTTTGATTTTGTTGTCTTTTAACTATGAAATTGAAAATACTTAGTACCATGTCCATTTAAACAATAGCCAACGCTTGAAGATGAAATTAGTCTTACACTATATTGATTGGAATCATTATAGCTATTGTGTGTTAAAACATTTTCATGACTATCAGAAAAAGTTTTTTTCATGTTGTTATTTGAGTACATGTTTATATACATGACTAATTTCATGCATTAGAAAATGAAATGTTGTTGTGAATAAAAAGACAAGGATTAAACATCACACCTCAGATTATTTATTTTCACAAGTTATCTATAGCTTGAGATTTTTAGCATATAACTTAGTTGACATGATTGTTCCTAATCTTTCCTTGAAAGTTGAATACTAAGTTACTAAGGTGTTCTTTTCTATATATGGTGACATTTTATTTGCTTTGTTTATATAGGTTATCTGGCCACATTATAGTGGCAATTATCGTCCCAATAAAATTTGTTTGAGTTTCTTACTTGTATGGGGAAAAATGGCTTTGACATTACTGATGTTGAGGTATATGTCGTATAAACTATTTATATTCTAATTTAGTTTATATTCTAGTGTAAATTGTCTTTCATGTTTTACACTCTACATTGCATATTCTTTTGTTGTCAGAGAATGAACTTAGTATTGATGGCAAGAAGCATGAATTGAAAAAAGAGGGGAGCAATAACATTGGAGCAACAAATTCAAAAAGAGAGAGAGGAGAATTGGTTTCGTGATATTCTTAGAGCCAAAATCTTGCATAAGACACACATATAAAGACTGATGGTCAAGTCTTCAGAGTTGGTGAATTCACCTGCAATGCCTTGAAAACACAACGATAATGTTTTGAAGTGATGAAACACCATTTCATGTGTAAATTGTAGTCCAACCAATATTAAGTTGGAAAATGATATTGTAATACTTTAACATTTCATATAATATAATTTATGTGGTTGAAATTATTTATAGTTGCACTTGATATTGTTTAGTATTGTAATTAAAATATGTGACTTTGTGTTTTCATATTAGATGAACATGCACATTGTATGACATTTTTTAAATCATACAAATTAATTTATGTTGATTAATAATGAACACAAAATCAATTTAAAACTACTAAATAGTTCATATTGATTAATGATGAACACAAATAAAATGAATATACAACTAAATTAGTCATTTATAATGATTATTAATGAAAGTAAATGAAATGAATATAAACTACTAAATTATTCGTTTATATAATGAATAATGACTACTGCAAATGATAAATTTGTGACTACAAACGACGACTAAATTTTGCATATATATGACTATTAGTAGCTAATTTACATTATCTTATAACACGACTAAAATTTAGCCATATTTCTTCAGTCATTAATTGGTTTCAAATGATGACTAAAATTTGCATATATATGACTATTAGTAGCTAATTTACAGTATCTTATAACACGGCCAACATTTTGGTCATATTTCTTTGGTCATTAAATGGTTTTTTCGGGTGATCATATAGTAATATATTTTGTTATATATTTGGTTATTAATTGTGACAATTAATGACCAAATCAAATATCAAATAAATGACTGACCAAATCAATGACTAAATTAATGATCAAATCAATGACTAAATTAATGACTAAATCAGTGACTAAATTAATGACCAAATATACAACTAGACAAAAAAATTGAGATAACCAATTAATGACTAAGCTAGAAACGACCAAAAGTTGGTCGCATTATAAGATACTGTAAATTAGCTACTATTGGTCACGATCGAAAAATAGTCGTTTATATGCAAATTTTAGTCGTTTTTTAGTAACTAATTA
The DNA here is from genome assembly GCA_034641835.2 of Pinus albicaulis. Taxonomy (NCBI): domain Eukaryota; kingdom Viridiplantae; phylum Streptophyta; class Pinopsida; order Pinales; family Pinaceae; genus Pinus; species Pinus albicaulis. Next base: position 480,320,936 of record CM076579.1, read on the forward strand.
GCCATTTTGTACTAGTGATTTGTCTGTGAAATCAGACATTTTGTTTAATGTAACGGACATAGTGTCCCAATTGAAAGACAAAGGGATACCAATAACTGTCCCATTTTGTATGACTAAGATTATATATATATATAATAAAATATGTTGTAATTTATTCTATTGCGCTCTCCATTGTCGTTATTGCGTTCTCCATTGTCGTTCTCAAATGCACTAATAAAAATTTAATTCATATGAATATTGTTATAAGATATATATGTGTCGACTTTTGATGAATAATGAATTTTAGAAAACCACAATAATTATGATATGATATAACAAATTAATCCAAACATCACATTCAAATGCATTAATAAAAATTTAATTAATATGAATATTCTTATAAGATGTGTCGACTTTTTATGAATAATGAATTTAGAAAAATCACAATAATTGCACTGTCACAGGTCGATGTTTCTAAAAAATACAAAATAAACACCGGTGCGTGTCAATTATTGTACATTGGTGCTTTTGTATGCTGCAGCGCACTGATCATGTGTTTCTACGACCTATGGGCACAACACAAATACCAAAACCAATTAAATATATCGATGCGTTTGTGTGATACCGTGCACCGGTGCTTTTATGTGAGACTACGCACCGGTGAATTTGTACGACGTATGGGCACTACAAAAATACCAATACCAATTATAAATATCGGTGTGTTTTTTTGAGACGGCGCACTGGTGAATTTCTATACGTCTACGTACTAGTGCATTACGACGACCTATGGGAACCGCACAAATGCCAAGACCAATTGGTATGGTCCCGTGCAGTTTTATACCTTGAGGGCCTAGTGCAGGAACCTTCGACTACCCCGGAGCCACTGTCTAGATGACACACATTAGTGTTTTGAAACCTTAGTAGCACACTGATGAAAAAAATATCCGTAATAACCTTCGGTCACCCAGCATTTTTAGTTGTGTTGAATTTCCGTTAAAATCTCTGCAAAAACCTCTGTAACCATAAATGGATGTTGTAGCAAATTTTTTTTGACAATTTTGGCCAATTTTATAACACTAAAAACCTCCTTTATAACCTCCGCTAGAGGGTCTTTTCCTTGTAGTGTGTAGATTTGATTTCTATTAATACTGTTTGACTGGCATGCGGAGGAAGGGGCCAGCCCCATCACAATAGAACCATATGCGATAACCACGGCGGAGGGCTAATCCAATATGACATAGTTTAAGTCTTAAATACATTCAATTAACCCTTAACAATGTTTAATTTGCGTTTATCTGAATGTTAAGTCAGATTTTGATAAAACGCGCTTAGCGCATTTAAACCCTGGATTATCACAAATTAATTCATGCTTATCTGATAGTTAACCCAAGTTTAATTCGGTAGCCAGTTTGGCGGAGTCCGCCAATTTCAGCGGGATCTCCAAAATTTGCGGCGCTAACTGGAGTTCTCTCCAGCTTTGGAGGATATTTCCTAGGCCAAACTGATTGGCCATAAATTTTGCAAAAGTCAACCAAATTGGGCTGAGGAAGAGTCTATCCTAGATTATTTGGACATTCTGAGCATGTTGGCGTAGTTTTCAGGAGCAGTAGAGGATTGTAAACAACACTTTTTTTTCCATTTTGAGCTAATATAGGGGCCCAAGCCATGGAAGATGGACCAAGGAGATGTAGCCGATGAGGGGTGAACTCCTTAATCAAAACCCTGTGTTAATGTATCATTTGATGGTTTTCTGTACATTTTATTGTTTTTTTTCAACATTTTGTTTTAATTTTAAAATGCTCATGAATTTAACATAAAACTTAACATAATTACCCATTTAACACTATCAAACACCTCAAGAAACCTATGCACATGAAGCAAATGATCAGAAACTTATTTATAATTCTGAAGATGAAATTAGCACAGGAAAACTAACATTCAGATTCAGATCAAAGGGATATAATCTACCTAGGGGGAGTAGAGCCCTTGTTCCTTTCATTGAAAATAAGCAGTTGGATTCAAGGGAAGCTAGAAAGCTCATATGCAAGGTGCAAAAAGAAACGTGCCAAGGAATGCATCTTACGGATAAATGGAAGCATGCTAATTTATGTTGACTTCTAAGTAGTGTGGTTGATTAAATGTTGTTGTAAAATCATATTGGTGATTATATGTTTACTGTTGAAGCTTCTTTAGCAATTATTGTTTACAGATTCCTAATTAGCATGGCCATAGGGGGAGTATACTCAATTCAATTATTGAGTATCAAATCATGCATAGTTGGTATCATTAATTGGTATCAGTTATTGCTACATGATAGAGGTTAATGGTGTTTGTTGCATATTTGAGTAATTAGAGTGGAAATTGATATCATACATTAGATTTGTGGGAAAGAAGTATGATCAGAGGATGAGAACACTATTATCAAAGTGCTCAACAATTTCTATTAATGGCATCAATTCAAAAAATTTCATCATTTCAATGCTTGGTTTCAAAGGTATTGTAATTGGTATTTATAATCATTAGAATCTTTGCCAGAGTATGGCATTCATGTTGTCTGTAACTCCAAGTGTTGATATGAAAGTATTGATTTATATGATTTTTTTTCATGATGAGTCAAATGTATTATTGTGAGTATGTTGTCATTAGAAGTATGACATGTGAATTACAAGCTGAGTTGTTGGTCCAGACATACATTGATGAGAGTCCCTCTATGTTTTTCAAAAGTTTTATACCTTGTTCATCAATTGACAATTGATGATGTCATGCATCCGAAAGTTTGTTCTTATTGCTAGAGGTAAGGTGTGTGTCTAGGTATGTATTTTTATGAATGTAATCCTAGTTGAGACTCAGACCAACATGAATAATTTATCATGGCTCAGTTGCACAATCATGTGATGTATCAACAAGAGATCTCTCTTTCCTACTTAAGGCAAATATTGGGAGTAATTACTCATTTCACTTAAACTCAATCTTCTTCATAGGAAAAAGAGGAAGCTACTTGGATTATATCAGAGGTACCTGAGGTTTTCAGCATAAGAAGAAGCAATTTATAGGTCCACAGGATTAGAATATAGAGGGAGATTATTGACAAGGAGAGCATATTAGTATCTTTTCCACTGATTTCAAAGGGGGAGAAGTATTGTTGATCAAACAAAACATGGTAAATATCCTTATACAAATATGGAGAAGGACCTCCAACAAAACACATGGAGAAGTATCAAAGATAAAGAAGAGAAGTATAATTATCTCTTCTTGATCATTAATGATGATGTTTTGTTTAATCTTGGTGTTTCCATCAATTCCAAAGGGGAGATTGTTGGAAATGTGTTCTCATTGATGCAAAAGGAAATGACAAAGGTGACAAAGGAAATGGAAAAGATTGGAAAAGGATATTGTATTGGTAAATATGTTTTCATTGGTGGCAAGGAAAAGATTGATGGAAAAAACAATAACAAAGGTGGCATAGACAAAGCAAAGGTAAATGCAAAGCATTGATAATGGTGTTGTCACTATTGGAAATGAAATGGTGCAGATGATTTGGAGACAATTACTAGAGAGTAGCTCATCTCCACTACAGGTGTAACCCACCCATATGGGAAGAGCTCTGGAAAATATTTCTACTGGTATGTAGAAGTTTGAAAATGGCCTCTTAGATCGAGAGAAAGAGCTAGTCAAAGTTGTTGGACTCAAGTCAAAGTTAGCAAAGTTAAAGAGCTGGTTGGAGACACTTTTGGCGCATAGCTAAGTTTGGAAAAGTAGTCAAACACAGTGGAAAAGTTAGTAGAGAAACCAAAAGGTGGACCAAGCATACGTGGCATTAGCAGCAGGGCATTGAGAATCATTTTTTATTGGGCGTTGGTGAAGCCCACTAGGCAGAGTTACCCTAGCGGTATGGTAATGGCATATAAGTATAAGCATTGGGATGCAGCAGAGCGAGCAGACATGGTATGGAACAGTGCAGCAAATTCTCCCTATTAGTCAAAGCAGAGCCCACCTGATAGCATATCCCGACAGAGGAAGCCCGATGGTATAACCCTAGCGCAAACTTAAGGTGCACACAGTGAATGTGCTAGGAGAAAAGTGTCAAGACACATTAGATCGTGCAACAAGGCAGAGAGAAATAGTTGATTGGTGGCAGGCTTAAGCGGGAGGCCCCCACATGGAATCTTAGCCCACTGCGGGCTAGCCCGGAGGGATAACAAAGTGACATAAGACAAAGCGTTGGCCCAACGGAAAATTAAAGGAAATAGTTGGGAGCCCATTAAATTTGTTATAAAGGAAAATGGTGAAAAACATACCTTGGACCCTTTCTCTCTCGTCTCTGACAGAGGACAGGTGGCAGAATTTGACTAGCCCAAATGACAGGGGATGATGATGTAAACATCAGCTAGTCAAAGAATGACACATGGAAGGAATATTTTGCTTTTTTGGGCACCCAAATGGCCCATATTTGAGTGACACATGTCACCACTTAGAGGATGACACGTGGTACAGGTTACTTCAGTGTGACTTCATCCTGGTGGTTAGATCCCAGAAGATTTTGGAGCAGCGCAAGGAAGATAAGCGGGATGATTGGGTGTCGGGATGACCTAGGCATATCAGAGTTTATTGAGGTCAGATATGTTTTCTATTGGCTCTTGTTGCACTAGGAGGACCCCACGGGACAACTCATCCTTTAAGGAAGACCCCAACAGATTTATAAAGGGGCATAGGCTAAAGAGCCTGGATCGTTAGAGCTCCAACATAAGCGTTAGCCTTTGGTCATTTTGTGTAGAAACAAGACCAATGGCGTAGAGCCATTAACAAATAATTTTGGCCCGCGAAAGGATTAAACAAGCTAAGTGCCTGAAGCCTTGAATCAGTGGTCACGGAGACTTGGTCCTATTGCAGGAAAGAAAATAGGTGCCAAACAAAAGGAGCTACGGTAAATTCAGAAAAATTGGCAACATTTTATAATAAAATTAAAAAGGATCGAGAGTTTCATTTGGAAACGTTGTTTTGGTAGAAACATGTTAAAAAGGATTTAGGCCTATGATTAAGATCAATGGGAATGTGCATGGATGAATGAGTCATTAGCTAAATTCTGGCAGCATTTTAATAAATCCTTTAGGCTTTGGCATGAAGAGTCAGCAATTATTTTTGAAAAGGTGGTGTGGCATTATGTAAAATTATGTGTAGAAATAAACAACAATATAAAGCGACACAAAAAAGGATTCATAGAAAATAGAGAGATATCACATAAACAATGCAAAATATGGAGAATGCTTAGCCATTTTATTATATAATTGAAGATAAAATGAGTACAAAGGTGATTAGAATGATGTCACCTTGGCCTGCACAAGGCAAGCTGGAAATAATCTGAGAAATACTCCCGGAATGGTTGCTCTATCAGTGAATGCGTTATCTCCAAACTGTTGTTGCTACTACTGCCGGACTGCTGCTACTGCTGGAATAGGATGGCTCTTTGGGGTTGTTCCTCTGCTCAGAAAAATATGAAACTCTGGGAATGAGCTCTCCTCCTAATACCCAGAAAAGCCCAGAAAGGTTTTCCAGAATGGATGACCCCGGAAAATCACCTCCCTTGAGGAATAACATTTTTCCAGTGGAATATGTTGGCCCTGAATGTATCTTTGCAAATGGTGGCCTCCTCCTTTACCAAAATGAAGGAATATCTAAGGGTTGATCCCTTCTCACTATCCCGGGCTGAATCCTCTGATAAATCTCCACCCCCGGCACTACTTCCTCCAAGAGCTACGTGATCCCTCCTCAAGACTGTGATGTCCCAGTAATGCGTAATCCCTGGCTAAAGATGCTATGGATCCCACCTGAAAATAAATGGATGAAACTCCTCACCCGATCAGGCACTCGAAGTCCCCCGAGGTTGAGATTGGTATCTCTGCTCAGAGACACTCGATGTGCTGAACAACACTTGCAGACTTTGCTCAACAGCAAAAGCGTGTTCAATGTCAAGAGACAAAACCTAGATGCATAATCAAATCCAAAAATGAGGATCCACTTTCCCTTTTTATGCTTTGAGAGCCTTGCTCTCATCTAGGCCCCACCAAACTGCATTGTCCCTCTTGGCCCACGTTGTCCCTCTCTCACTGTGATGTCATGGGCCCACGCTGCCCACACTACCTCTTCCCTCACGCTGCCACTTCACCCTCCTGGGCCCCACGCTATCAAGTAAATATGTGCTCAAGTGACTTTAGGAAAGTGCTTCTAATCTAATGTTTTATTCATGTGTCCCCTCACCCCTTTATTTCCTGTCAGACTTAGGAAAAGAAAAAAATTATCGAAATTAATATCCCAATTAGTTGACTGCTAATCTGGGGGTATTACAGTCCTCCACTCCCAAATTTTTCTTGTCCTCAAGAAACTGCAAGGATAGAATTGGAGAGCCTCCTCTTGTCCTCCTGTAGCATCCTCATATGATAAGTCCCTCCAATGAAAAAGATGATCTCCCATCAATACGTCCCCAAATTGCTCCTCCCAAGTGTATAAGTAAGCCTTTGGTGATAAATCCAAATGGCTCTCATCATGAAAAGGTGGGATCTCCATGGAGGAAAATATATGTTTTCTAGAGGCCTTCTTGAGGGATGGAATCAGAAAAATATTGGGATCCTTCATTCCCATGTGAAGCTCCCATCCCCAATCTATCATCCATACAAAATGAATAACCCTCCGGAATGGTAATTCATAGAAAAACGCCTCCCAAATGCTCATGAGAGACACCTCCCAAGTGCTCAAGTTAACCATATGGCTCACCTGATATGGACACAAGAGGTCAAATGTAGCAATCATGGATTGTCCAATGTTCTCCTTGAAGTATGAGGCATATGAAATGTGGAGAATATCTTATCTAATGGTCACACCCAATCCATGTATCATCTCTTCAATCATGCCAACAACAATGATAAGGACATCATAAACATATAGGATCATAATCAGAGTCATACTAGCTGCCATGTGTAATAATTAATCCAGATTTATGCAGGAACGCAACAGAATAAACATATAACCATAAATATAGAGATGCAGCGAAAATAACACTTCATTTCATTAATATCAAAGGACTGAAATTTTCTTATAGACATAATGGAAATAAAACTAGCTAGGGCGCTGGTAGCTATCTCTGAGAAGAGATGTGGCGGCTACAGGCTTCTGAACTCAGTTACAATGAGGCTCGATGGCCTATTTATTATTGAGAAACAATGGAGAACCCTAAACATCCAAAAACCTAACCCTAGGAGATGAAGCGCCAAAACTACGGGCCCTGTTTGGGTAAATTGGTGTTTCAACTTCCTAGGGACGTAACTTTGGCATACTATCTCCGTTTGACACACATGATACATCATTAGAAAGCTCTATCCGAGGACTACAACTTTCGCCATGGATATCATTTCAAAACAGAATAATATTTGCTACAGTCGTGATGCCCAAAAAACGTCGTTTAGGGCCTCAAAATGGCTCTGGAAGTTCAGGACCCGAAAAACTGCTAAAAATAGTAAGTTATTCCAAAACTGAAAAACTGAAAGAGACAATGGTGGAGGCCCAAGTGGAATAGGTGGGTGGCCACCAATATCCACCTGGATCATTCCTCCCCCCTTAGGAAGCAATGGTCCCCATTGCGTTAAGTTCCTCCATGAGATGAGGAAATTTTTGCTGAACTTGGTCCCTGGTGAACCACTTTCCTTGGTGCAGGAGTTGGCCAGCTTTGACAACCCGATACAGTTGGATCTTCTGTTGGTGAGTGTTCTTGATTTTCATTTCCATGATACAATCTGTGGTGGCCTGTTCCATGCAGTCTGGGTTTAACTCTGTTGGTGTGAGTTGTTATGCAATGTCCGAGGTGTATAGTAGAGGTGGGAAGTAAGGACGAAGGCGATCCACATTGAATACTGGGTGCAGACCAAGGAATGGTGGAATACTAAGATCAAAGGCATTGTTCCCTAAAGCCTTGGCGATGGTTTATGGCCCGTATCGGAGCGGGCGAAGCTTGCGGTGGGGTCCAGTGAGGCACTCCTTCTGCAAATGTAACCATACTTTGTCGCCCACTTGGAAGTTATGTGGCACCCGGTGTTGATCATGGCGCTGCTTGTACTTCGCATTGGCTCTGTCCAATATATCATGAACCTGTTGACGGATGTGTTGAATGTGTTCGATGAAGTTACTTGCTTTGTCAACTTCAGACTGGACATGAGCTGAATCGGCCTGAGCAGCTGCAAATGGCATGGCTACGTCAATGGGACATAGTGGCTGGAATCCCAAGCCCACCTGAAAGGGGCTATGGCCAATTAAACTGTGGAGAGCCCGGTTATAACTATGTTGTACATAGGGGAGGCTCTCGTCCCATGTGTGTGGATGCTCTGAATTGTACATGCGCAGAATGTGTACAATCATTATGTTGACGACCTCTGTCTGGCCATCTGTTTGGGGATGGAAAGCTGTGGACTTGGTGAGCTTTGTGTCCAACACTGACCAAAGGCTGGACCAAAATGTGCCGAGGAACCTACTATCTCGATCTGATATGATAGACTGTGGGATCCCAAAGTGCACTCACACTCATTCAAAGAAGATTTTAGCAGTGGCTTTTGCTATGATATTCTTCTTACAGGCCGCCATAATGGCCATCTTCGAGAATCTATCAACGACCACGAAACCATAGTCATTTCCATTCTTAGTAGAAGGCAGGCCTGACATGTAATCCATGGAGATGGATTCCCAAGGTCAAATAGGGGTAGGTAGTGGAGTATATAGGCCTTGCTTCTTGATGGTCGGTTTGACAATGGCACAAGCAGTGCAGGATCTGATGTGCTTCTTGACATCCTTTTGAAGGTTCGGCCAATAGAAATACTTCTGTAGTATTGCTACTATTTTCTCGACCCCGAAATGCCCAGCAACTCGACTACAGTGTGCTTCCCATATCATCTTGGCACGCTCGCTTGAAGGAACACAAAGGTGTCCCAAGTGACATAAAAGTGTATCTTGGAGGTGAAATTTTGGAACTTGCGTACCCCCCAAGAGTGCCTTGTAAGTGTGGCCAAATTCTGGGTCACTCTCATAGAGAAGCGGCTAATCAGAGGTCTCGTGCCCATAAGATTTGAGCACGGTGGTGAGCGCCACGATCGGTGGTCGGTTGAGGCAGTCTGCAACATTATTGGTGCTACCCTTCTTGTACTTGATGTTCAAATGAAATTGTTGCAGATATGTGGACCACTTCTGATGGCGATCATTCTGCAAATTCCCTTGTGCCTGTATGAACTGCAGGGGCCGGTGGTCTGTGTGGATGATTTTTTCCTTCCCCAAAATGTAATGCTTCCATTGTCGATAGGCTTGCACAATGAAATACATTTCTTTGTCATAGGTGGGATACTTGCGAACTGTCTCAGACAATGTCTCACTGTGATATGCCACAGGATGTCCCTGTTGAGTAAGAACTGCCCCAATAGCATAGTCAGAGGCATCTGTCTCGATCTCAAATGGTTGTTTCAAGTCTAGTAATGTGAGCACTGGGGCAGAACAGAGGCAATTTTTCAATTCTGTGAACGCCTTCTGTTGAGGTTCCGACCAAAAGAATTTTTCTCTCGCTCCTCCCTTGGTGACTTCACTCAAGGGCCAAGTGATATGAGAGAATCCCAACACGAATCTACGGTAGAAATTAGCAAGACCCAGAAAGCAGCGAAGCTCTGTTATAGTGGTTGGGGCTGGCCAATCCTGAATGACTTGGATCTTGGCTGGATCCACATGCACCCCCTTTTCATAAATAATGTATCCCAGATATTGAACCTGGTTCATGCCAAACGTGCACTTCTCCAAATTGGCACACAAATTGTGTTGCCGCAGTGTTTGGAGGACTTGTCGGATGTGGTGAAGGTGCTCTTCCCAAGTCTTGCTGAAGATCAGAATGTCATCCAAGTACACCACTACAAATGAGTTGGTGAATGGCCGCAAGATGTCATTCGTCAACCCAAAAGGCATGACCAGCCATTCAAAAAGGCCTTCCTTGGCTTTGAAGGCAGTCTTCCACACATCAGAGGGTTCAATTGGTACCTGGTGATACCCAGACTTTAGGTCGATCTTGCTGAAATATTTTGCACCTTTGAGTTGGTCCAGAAGGTCATCAATTCGTGGGATTGGGTACCTATTCCGGACAGTGATCTTGTTCAGCGCCCGATAGTCAATACAGAGTCTCCACGTCCCATCCTTCTTCTGTACCAACACGATCGGGCTACCACAGGGCGATGAACTTGGTCTGATGTGACCTTTCTGCAATAGCTCCTGAATCTGCCTCTTGATTTCATCATTCTCTAGAACAGAACGCCGATAGATCGGTCCATTAGGTACGCACACCCGGGGTTAGATCAATCCCGTTGCTTAACCTACCGCGCAGGAACCCCCGTGGGTGAGGTGAAGATGTCCCCATACTCCTCCACAACTTATACATTTGTTGTTGTCGTGCAGAGGAGCCCCGTCCGGAGGCCGCCGCGCCGCCGCTCTTCTTCTTGCCTAGCGCATCATCGGTGAAAACGAATTTCCCGGTTTGGGAAATGAGCGATCGCATTGACGGCAAGTAACCAAAGAGATAGTGGCAGGAGGTGGTACCTCTGGTATCCTGTACAACTTATTTCCCAAAGTAACAATAACAACACGAGGTCGAGACTCATACACCACATGATGCTTCCACAAGTATGGTTGTCCTAATAATACATCAAAAACATCAATAGGAGCAATGTCGCATAATACCTCATCTGTGAAGGGCTTGATGCTATAGGGAAGGCGGCACTGCTGGCTGACGCGAAGATCTCGTCCTTGGTGAAGCCACCCGATGGTGTATGTATGTGGGTGAGCTGTGGTCGGCAAGCCCAACCGCTTCACGACATCTGCCGAAATGAGGTTCTTTTGGCTCCCATTGTCGACAATGAACTGTACCGGGGAGCCCTTTACCCACATCCGGGAGTGGATCGAAGAGACGTTCCTCCTCCTCCAGATCTTCTGGTTCCTCCTTCTGGATCTTTGTAGTGGCAACAGTGGCATTGGGCTCCGCATCAATAATTTGTTTCCCTTTTTCATTCCCCTTGTCAGGTTTTGATTCAAAGTCAGAGCATGCATTTGACTCAGAAGCCCGCATCTCACCACTACCACTTCTTGGCAGATGGTATCATTGTGTAGTGAGTGGGAGCTCTTGGCGGGAAATTGCACCAATTTCCGTGTCCTTCACATACAATCGGTGCCGTTATTTTCTTGTGGCTTTGAAGGGTTAGTTTTCTTTAGTCGCCATGCCTTGGCTCGTCTTTGTTCTCGTTAGCTCCACAAGCACCTTCTCGTTTTTGAGAAATTTTCGCATCCAAAGTCTCGCTTCTTCTCGTTTGAATTTCGTCGACCTTGCGAAAGATACCTGGGTGATAAAGTTACCGGTGGCTCAAGCAAGGAGATGTCGAGGAACCCATCTCTCCCTAATGTATCTATGCATAACGCGATACTTTAGCACCAAATTTTTCTCTGAATATTTGTACCTTAAAAGCAGTCGCACCTCCAGAGTGGCTGCTGGATGCAAATGCGCCGCCGGTGGGCAGCCGTTGAAGGATCTGAGCAAATTTATCCATCATCGCGTTCCTTTGTCTTTCGAGAGCCTCCTCGAGCAATATTTTGATAGGATCTCTTGCTCCCTCATCTTTCTTTTCGTCCCCTATGGGTGTCCGTCGAGGTTTGCGAGGCCGATCTTGCAAAGGTTCCACTAGATCAAGCCCTAGCTCCTTATACCCCGACCTCGTTGGGGACATGCAAAGAAGGATCGAGAAAAGCCAGACCACTCTGATACCACTGATCCGGATTTATGCAGGAACGCAACAGAATAAACATATAACCATAAATACAGAGATGCAGCGGAAATAACACTTCATTTCATTAATATCAAAGGACCGAAATTTGCTTACGTATTTAATGGAAATAAAACTAGCTAGGGCGCCGGTAGCTATCTATGAGAAGAGATGTGGCGGTTGGGCTGTGCCCATGAACTCGCTTAAATGAGGCTCGAGGGCCTATTTATTATTGAGAAACAATGGAGAACCCTAAACATCCAAAACCTAACCTTAGGAGATGAAGTTTTTTAAAACTATGGGCCCCGTTTGGGTAAATTGGTGTTTCAACTTCCCAGGGACATAACTTTGGCATACTATCTCCGTTTGACGCACATGATACATCATTAGAAAGATCTATCTGAGGACTACAACTTTCGCCATGAATATCATTCTGAAATGGAATGATATTTTCTAGAGGTGCGATTCCCAAAAAACGTCGTTTAGGGCCTCAAAACGGCTCCAGAAGTTCAGGACCCGAAAAACTGCTAAAAATAGTAAGTTATGCCGAAACTGAAAAACTAAAAGAGACAATGGTGGGGGCCCAAGTGGAATAGGTGGGTGGCCACCAATATCCACCAGGATCATTCCTCCCCCCTTAGGAAGCAATGGTCCCCATTGCATTAAGTTCCTCCATGAGATGAGGAAATTTCTGTTGAACTTGGTCCCTGGTGAACCACTTTCCTCGGCGCAGGAGTTGGCCAGCTTTGACAACCCGACAGCGCTCTTGGATCTTCCTGTCGGCGAGTGTTCTGATTTGCATGTCCATGATACAATCCGTGGTGGCCTCGTTCCATGCGCTCTGGGTTTAACTCGTTGGTGTGCGTTGTTCCGCAATGTCCCAGGTGTCCAAGAGAGGTGGGGCATGACCCAAGGCGATCCACATCAAGATCGGGTGCAGACCAAGGAATAGTGGAATACTGAGCTCGAAGGCATTTTTCCCTACAGCCTTGGTGATGGTGTACGACCCATATCAGAGCGGGCGAATCTTGCGGTGGGGTCCAGTGAGGCATTCCTTCTGCAAATGTAGCCACACTTTTTCGCCCACCTGGAAGTTGTGTGGCACCCAATGTTGATCATGTCGTTGCTTGTAATTAGCATTGGCTCTGTCCAATATGTCATGAACCTGTTGGCGGATGTGCTGAATGCGCTCGATGAAGTTGTTTGCTTTGTCAACTTCAGACTGGACATGAGCCGAATCGGCCTGAGTAGTTGCAAATGGCATGGCTACGTCAATGGGACATAGTGGCTGGAATCCCAAGCCCACCTAAAAGGGGCTATGGCCAATTGAATTGTGGAGAGCCCGGTTATAACTGTGTTGTACATAGGGAAGGCTCTCGTCCCATGTGCGTGGATGCTCTGAATTGTACATGCGCAGAATGTGTACAATCATTCTGTTGATGACCTCTGTCTGGCCATCTGTTTGGGGATGGAAAGCTGTGGACTTGGTGAGCTTTGTGTCCAACATTGACCAGAGGCTGGACCAAAATGTGTCGAGGAACCTGCTATCTCGATCTGATATGATAGACTTTGGGATCCCAAAATGCACCCACACTCATTCAAAGAAGAGTTTAGCAGTGGCTTCTGCTGTGATATTCTTCTTATAGGCCGCCATAATGGCCATCTTTGAGAATCTGCCAACGACGACGAAAACACAGTCATTTCCATTCTTAGTAGAAGGCAGGCCCGACATGTAATCCATGGAGATGGATTCCCAAGGTCGACTAGGGGTAGGTAGTGAAGTATACAGGCCTTGCTTCTTGATGGTCGGTTTGGCAATGGCACAAGCAGTGCAAAATCTGATGTGCTTCTTGACATCCTTTCGAAGTTTCAGCCAATAGAAACACTTCTGTAGTATTGCTACTGTTTTCTCGACCCCGAAATTCCCAGCGACTCGACTGCAGTGTGCTTCCCATATCATCTTGGCACGCTCCCTTGAAGGAACACAAAGGTGTCCCAAGTGACATAAAAGTGTATCTTGGAGGTGAAAATTTGGAACTTGCGTACCCCCCAAGAGTGCCTTGTAAGTGTGGCCAAATTCTGGGTCACTCTCATAGAGAAGCGGCCAATCAGAAGTCTCGTTCCCACAAGATTTGAGCACGGTGGTGAGCGCCACGATTGGTAGTCGGTTGAGGCAGTCTGCAACATTATTGGTGCTACCCTTCTTGTACTTGATGTTCAAATGAAACTGTTGCAGATATGTGGACCACTTCTGATGGCGATCATTTTGCAACTTCCCTTGTGTCTGTATGAACTACAGGGGCCAGTGGTCTGTGTGGATGATTGTTTCCTTCCCCAAAATGTAATGCTTCCATTGTTGACAGGCTTGCACAATGGAATACATTTCTTTGTCATAGGTGAGATACCTACAAACTTTCTCAGACAATGTCTCACTATGATATGCCACTGGATGTCCCTATTGAGTAAGAACTGCCCCAATAGCATAGTCAGAGGCATCTATCTCGATCTCAAATGGCTGTTGCAAGTCTGGTAATGTGAGCACTGGGGCAGAATAGACGCGATTTTTCAATTTTGTGAACCCCTTCTGTTGAGGTTCCGACCAAAAGAATTTTTCTCTCTCTCCTCTCTTGGTGACTTGACTCAAGGGCCAAGTGATATGAGAGAATCCCAACACGAATCTATGGTAGAAATTAGCAAGACCCAGAAAGCTGCGAAGCTCTGTTATAGTGGTTGGGGCTAGCCAATCCCGAATGACTTGGATCTTGGCTAGATCCACATGCACCCCTCTTTCATCAATAATGTATCCCAGATATTGAACCTGGGTCATGCCAAACGTGCACTTCTCCAAATTGGCACACAAATTGTGTTTCCGCAGTGTTTGGAGGACTTGTCGGATGTGGTGAAGGTGCTCTTCCCAAGTCTTGCTGAAGATCAGAATGTCATCCAAGTACACCACTACAAATGAGTTGGTGAATAGCCGCAAGATGTCGTCCATCATCCTCATGAAGGTTGTGGGAGCATTCGTCAACCCGAAAGGCATGACCAGCCATTCAAAAAGGCCTTCCTTGGCTTTGAAGGCTGTCTTCCACACATCAGAGGGTTCAATTGGTACCTGGTGATACCCAGACTTCAGGTCGATCTTGCTGAAATATTTTGCACCTTTGAGTTGGTCCAGAAGGTCATCAATCCGTGGGATTGGGTACCTATTCTGGACAGTGATCTTGTTTAGCGCTCGATAGTCAATACAGAGTCTCCACGTCCCATCCTTCTTCTGTACCAACACGATCGGGCTCCCACAGGGCGATGAACTTGGTCTGATGTGACCTTTCTGCAACAGCTCCTGAATCTGCCTCTTGATTTCATCATTTTCCAGAACAGAGCGTCGATAGATTGGTCCATTGGGTAGCGGCGCACCTGGGGTCAGATCAATCGGGTGCTTGACCTGGCAGTGCAGAGGAACCCCTGTGGGTGAGGTGAAGATGTCCCCGTACTCCTCCACGACCTTATCCATTTGTTGTCGTCGTGCAGAGGGGCCCTGTCTGGAGGTCGTGGCCACAGTCTTCTTCTTGCCCTGGGGGCGGATCATCAGGAAAACGAATTTCCTGGTTTGGGAAATGAGCTTACTGCATTGTTTTGCAGTAACCAAAGAGATAGCCACAGGAGGTGGTACCTCTGGTATCCTGTACAACTTATTTCCCAAAGTAACAATAACAGCACGAGGTCGAGACTCATACACAGCATGACGCTTCCACAAATATGGTTGTCCTAATAATACATCAGAAACATCAATAGGAGCAACGTCACATAATACCTCATCCGTGAAGGGCTTGATGCTATAGGGAAGGCGGCACTGCTGGCTGACGCGGAGATCTCCTCCTTGGTGAAGCCACCCGATGGTGTATGGATGTGGGTGAGCTGTGGTCGGCAAGCCCAACTGCTTCACGGCGTCTGCTGAAATGAGGTTCTTTTGGCTCCCATTGTCGAAAATGAACTGTACAGGGGAGCCCTTTACCCACATCTGGGAGTGGAAGAGACGTTCCTCCTCCTCTGGATCTTCCAGTTCCTCCTTCTGGATCTTTGTAGTGACAACAGTGGCGTTGGACTCCGCATCAATAATTTGTTTCCATTTTTCATTCCCCTTTTCAGGTTCTGATTCGGAGTCGAAGCATGCATCTGACTTAGAAGCCCTCATCTCGGCCACTAGCGACTGCTTGGCCTGACACTCACTTGTGTAGTGAGTGGAGCTCTTATGGAACTCACACCACTTTCCCGTGTCCTTCTTTGGCTTTGTGGTGTTGTTCTTCTCTTGTGGCTTTGACGGGTTGTCTTTAGCCACCATGCCTTGGCTCTGTCCTTTGTTCTGCGGTTTGGAAGCACCTTTCCCTTGCTTTTGATTTGCAGATCCAAAGTCTCGCTTCTTCTGTTTGAATTTCTGCTCAATCTTGGCATGCTTGGGTGATGCTTACCGTGTTGAGGAGATGTCATGGAACCTCATTTCTCCGAATGTATCTATGCAAACTGCGATACTTTAGCACCAGATGTTTCTTTGAATCTTTGATACCCAACTTTGTGCGCAGGGTATGGAACAGATTCGTCAGCTCATGCACATCTTGATCCCTTTGTTGTCGCAGCGTGGTCCATTGTATGTACTTGTCCTCATAGCTCTTCACGGGATAGTACTATTCCTTGACGGCGTCTCGGAAAGAATTCCAAGTTGGTACGGCCGAGAACAGAGATGGTTCTGTCTAGTCCTTGTTCTCACAGTAGGTTTCCCACCAGTCCTTAACATGCGGGGTAGCTTTGAGGAGTGCAAAAATAATCTTCTCCCGGTCTGAAAATTCATGAACAGAGAAATATCCTTCTAATAGATTCAACCATCTATCTATGGCATCTGCGTCTATTTAACCCTCAAATATGGGAATGTCAAAATTTACTTGTACCTTAAAAGGAGTCGCGCCTCCAGAGTGGCTGCTGGATGCAGATGCGCCGCCGGTGGGTAGCCGTTGAAGGATCTGAGCAAAGTTATCCATCATCACGTTCCTTTGTCTTTCGAGGGCCTCCTCGAGCAATATTTTGATAGGATCTCCTGCTCCCTCATTTTTCTTTTCTGCCTCTCATGGTGTCCGTCGATATCGCAGGCCGATTCGCAAAGGTTCCACCGTATCGTTTCCTAGCTCTATACTCCAATTGTGTTGTGTAATAAAAGGCATGACCAAGAAAAAGAAGACAAATTGAATTATTGATCCGACTACGTGTGAATGCACAGAAATTTAAACACATAACTATAAATACATGAAATAACACTTCATTTCATTCAAAGCATTCAAAATGTTATATGATAGATGCTGAAATAAAATCCAACAGGTGCCTGCAGCTATCTTCAGGGTGATGTGGCGGCCTATAGGCCTTCCAACTTAGTTAAAATGAGTTCTTTGTACTTATTTATTGATGAGAACACGAAGAACCCAAACATCCAAAAACCTAACCCTAGGAGATGAAGCGCCAAAACTATGGGCCCCGTTTGGGTAAATTGGTGTTTCAACTTCCCAGGGACATAACTTTGGCATACTATCTCCGTTTGATGCACATGATACATCATTAGAAATCTCTATCCGAGGACTAAAAATTTCTCCATGAATATCATTTTGAAACAAAATGATATTCACTACAGGTGCGATGCCCAAAAAATGTTGTTTAGGGCCTCAAAACGGCTCCGGAAGTTCAGGACCCAAAAAACTACTAAAAAGTGTAAGTTATGCCAAAACTGAAAAACTGAAAGAGACAATGGTGGGGGCCCAAGTGGAATAGGCAGGTGGCCACCAATATCCACCTGGATCAATACTAGAGAAGGAAAATGGTCCCTCAAGTGCAACTAGCGTAGTTTGACTCCTAATTGCATCAGAATATGGCATAATGAGTAGTCTCCCAACTGCTTCCTTGTTGCCCCAATCTTCTACATGCTTGGAGAAGGTGCATGATGTGGAGTGAAAATTGAGCACACCCTAAATAAGACATAATCTCCCCAAAATCTCCTAGGGAGTGGCCATCATCATCACTACTTATGGCCCCAAGTAGACCATGAAGCTTATAAGAAGGAGTGCCCCTCCTTGGAGCAATGGCCTGCACATGAATGGTAAGTAAATACAAATACATAATAAGTTAATCATGATGTACAGGAATACAACCTTTACCATGTACTTTTTTCAAGCTAGTGAAGTGGCTCATAGATGGGCCTCTTCTCATTCCCAATGAGAAAGGAAGTGGTTGTGATAACTCTACCAAAGAGTTATGTCTCTCCTTGACCTCCAAACAATCCATGCATCTCCTCATATGATGGTGCATCTCTCCTTTGAAGCCTTCCCAAATTAATCCCTCTAGGATAGTATGGTATGCTCTTATAAAACCAGTGGGGCTGGAGAGAAAACCTTCATATGCTGCATGTAGTAGCTTCTCCTTGGGCTTAGAGGCTCTAGTCAAGAATATTCTACTCTGAAAATAGATGACCCTATCTCTCACAGAATATCTCTCATATGATAACTGGCCATCAAGAATCCTGCATGAAAAGAGATCCTTGGAGTATTCCACCAATAGTAGGGATCTCCAATAAGGATCAATACTCAATAATGACAACGTTGCTGATATACAATGTAGAACACCTTTCATGTTGCTGCCCTATTCTTTGACATCTCCCATGCCAAAGTCATACACCGAGATGTTGCAATCTTGCCTCTGTTTCTCCTCCTGTAGCTACTCATGCTCTAGTGAAGGTTGAAATTTTTGGAGGCTAGCCTTCCATGGGAATCCATCACCCATCAAAAAATTTCTGAGTTTGGCCAATGTAAACATGAGTGGCCACCAACCTCTACCATGTGTGGAAGATACCTCCCTATGGGGAAGTATCTTCTGATTCTCCAAAGCCATGGAGTGGTCTCCTTGCATCATGATGGTGCCATCCATCCCTGAAACATCTTTTCTCAATGCAAGATGTGTGGTGAGAGTGGTTAATACTGATATTGGGAGAATGTCTCCCTCCTCCTTGAGCCTACCCAAGACTCTTTGCGCTGTGTCAAGTCCTCGCAAGGTTCCCACTCCTCCTGGATCTATGAGTGGTGCAACCTGTTGTGAGACATCTCTCATCAATAACCAGCGCAGCCATGCTTCTTGCTGCAGCATTTCATCAGTGATATACATGGCATGGATTCTGGGAATGTGAGATGTTGGGTATCATCCATACTCACCCAAAAGTAACCAGCGCAAAAATGCTTCTTGTTTCCTGGTATCATAGATCTGCAGGAAGGTAGGAGACATCCTGCTTCTCATTTGGATCCATCCATCCCAATGTGGATGATGAATCATGCCAAGATCAAACTTGGTATCCTCCCATTGTAGAATACCAACATCCTCCATGTGAATATATTTTCACTCCATGAAATGTTGAAGTGCATCTCCATTGAGGTCTCTCCATGAGATCCTCTTCTCATCAATGGCCCTCAAAACCAATAAAGTTCTGGATCTGCTGCAGGTAGAAGTTTCTCTTTGAGCTGAGAGAGGCTAATTGAGAAAGAGTCATCTTGAAAGGGAAAAATATTGCCCATCTCAATATGTCTACCATATATCATCCTCTTCTCCATTGCTTCATGAATGAAGCTGCCATTTGATTGATCTCATAAGGAATGGGTCCTCTTCTTCTCACTGATGCTCATTAACAGCGCTGTAGATCTGCAAAGTGATGCATGTCCTGTCTCAAATAAAGGCACAATGCTGAACTTATAGCCAACCATTGTACATATGATCATACTCATCCTACCTTTTGAAGCTCTACATTTCAACTTGAAGGGTTGAATGTAGTTCATCAATGAAAAAATAGGATGGTTCTTCATCTCTTCCTTGATTAGATCAAGGGTCCTCTACACAATGATATGATGTTGTGCCAAATCAGCATGTTGTTCTAACCCTTGGTCATGCAATATCCCTAATGGCATGTCCCCATAAGTTTCAATAAGAGGTACTGAAACCATATGAGATGAAAGTGGTTGCATACCTTGGATCAACTGATGTGTGGGAACCTCTTGCAAGATCATAAGAGTTCCTCCAACTAGGACAATGGTGTCTTCAACTGCTGGTAAAAGTGATGTTTGCTCTTCTATTAATGTACCAGCACTGGTATTTGTCTCCTCCTCATCTACATCTCATGAGTAATGCATGGGGCTCCAAATGTCAAGAACTCAAGACCATCTTGCAAAGATGCAAGTGAGCCTCCTCTTGATGTAAGTACATCTGTAGCTGGTGGTGGTAGAGGCTCCTCCTCCTGAGTGATAATGAGGACATCTTCTTTTAGATCTTCATGTACTATCTCCTTAATGATGGGAGATGCCACTATGTGAGATGTCTCTGGTTTCTTTCTACCATACCTCTTCTTCAATTTTTGAATAAAATTTGCATAAATAGATACTTTCATATGGGACAAGTGACTGAACCACCAATCTCTTGCTTCACCATCTAGGTGTAGTGCTACAAACTCCACAGCCTCTCTTTCTGATATAGGATATTTTAGAAATAAGGTAGCCAATTCTTCCCTCCAAACCCTCAATGTGATGTGGAAGATCCATCAAATGTAGGGAAGAAGAACTTGGATCTCCTCTCTTCCTTGAATTGCAGAAATTGTTGGAGATAAATATTCTCCAATTCTCTAGGTTGTGACTTGTATTTAGACAGATATTCACTTAGGGTCTCATGCCCAAAGCCTTCATCATATTCAGACCAGTCCTCTTTCTCATCAAAGAAAGTGGATCTAGTGGAATAATGTGAAGCTCTTTGCTTCTCTGATCTTCTTTGCTGCTGATAAGAAGTACTGGGACCTTCTTCTTTTTTAAACCTTTTTGGGGTTTCTCTTTGCCTTTGGTCTGTGTAAACTCCTGCCACATCTCTTTTATTCTCCTCGATATCTCCTGCATAAATTTTAGGAGGAGTTCCCGAACTCCCTTCCTTCATCTTTCTCACCTGCCATCGATCCTTCCTCCTCTGCTTCCAAAACCGGAATGTAGTCCCCCTCTCCAAAAGAGGTCTCATGCCTACGCTCTTGGTCCTTGTACTTCCTTTCCCAGGAAGTGATATATGGTTTTCCTGTTGGTGTCATAGAAAATATGATCCACAGGCTGAGCCAAGTCTATGGGCTATGATACCATTGTAATATTCTGTGTAGAAATAAACATCAATATAAAGCGACATAAACAAGGATTCACAGCAACTAGAGAGATATCACATAAACAATACAAAATATGCAGAATGATGAGCCATTTTATTATATAACTGAAGATACAATGAGTACAAAGGTGATCGGAATGATGGCACCTTGGCCTGCACAATGGAAGCTAGAAATAATCTCACAAATACTCCCGAAATGGTTGCTCTATCAGTGACTGCGTTATCTCCAAACTACTGTTGTCGGACTACTACTACTGCTAGAATAGGATGGCTCTTTGGGGTTGTTCCCCTACTCAGAACAATATAAAACTCTGGGAATGAGCTCTCTTCCTAATACCCAGGAAATACCAGAAAGGGTTTCTGGAATGGATGACCCCGGAAAATCACCTCCCTTGAGGAATAGCGTTGTTCTAGTGGAATACGTTGGCCCTGAATGTATCTCTGTAAATGGTGGCCTCCTCCTCTACCAAAATGGAGGAATAGATAAGTTTTGATCCCTTATCACTATCCCGAGCTGAATCCCCTGATAAATCTCCACCCCCGGCACTACTTCCTCCAAGAACTGCGTGATCTCTCCTCAAGACTGCATTGTCCCAGCAGTGTGTAATCCCTGGCTAAAGATGC
This sequence comes from Pinus albicaulis, assembly GCA_034641835.2. Taxonomy (NCBI): domain Eukaryota; kingdom Viridiplantae; phylum Streptophyta; class Pinopsida; order Pinales; family Pinaceae; genus Pinus; species Pinus albicaulis. The sequence continues at coordinate 480,342,562 of CM076579.1, forward strand.
TATGGCTCCCACCTGAAAATCAATGGATGGAACTCCTCACCCGAGTAGGCACTCGAATTCTTCCAGGGTTGAGGTTGGGATCTCCACTCGGACACACCCGGTGTGCTGAAAAACACTTGTATACTTTTCTCAACAGCAAAATCATGCTCAATGTCAAGAGACAAAACATATATGCATAATCGAATCCCAGAATGAGGAGCCTCTTCCCATTTTTATGCTTTAAGAGCCTTGCTCTCATCCGATCCCCACCAAACTACATTATCGCTCTTGCCCCATGTTGTCCCTCTCTCACTGCGTTGTCATGGGCCCACGATGCCTCTTCCCTCACGCTACCACTGCACCCTCCTGGGCCCCACGCTGTCAAGTAAATATGTGCTCAAGCGACTTTAGGAAAGTGCTTCTAATCTAATGTTTTATTCATGGGTCCCCTCACCCCTTTATTTCTTATCAAACTTAGGAAAATAAAAAAATTATCAAAATTAATATCCCAATTCGTTGACCGCTAATTTGGGGATATTACACATTAGATTTAACAACACCTTGGCCTATTTCTTGGGCACACACATAAATAAGTCGACAACTTTGTTAAAGTGACATTTTAGTGGCATTGTTTGGAAATTTAGAAAAATATAACAACAAAGTAGAGTGTTAAATGCATGGATACAAGAACAAACAGTTGAGAGGCAGATTTAGAAGTTTGGTTAAAATTGGAAATTTGCCAAAATTAGAAAGTCCCAGTTAAATCCTGTAACAAAGCCAAAATTGCTAAAATTGATAGTTTAACTCAAAAATAGAGCCCAAAACTACAGATCAAGGATTGAGAAGTTACGAGAAGACACAGAAGACAAAAATGAACAGGAATAAGGCAAAAATTAGAGACTCGTGCAAAAATATTTGAAGAGAAAGATAACTAAAGTCGAATTTGAAAAATATTAGTCCATAAATATTTATAAGAAGAATTTGAGTAGTAGAATTATGAGGGTAGAGCAGAGTGTGTGGATTAGAGGTTGTTGGTGCAACATGATGCATAATGGTGGTATGCATTAGAGGTGTAGCAGAGACCAATCTTGGTATCTAAAAGGTGTTTTAGAGATGCAAAGAAGTGCATTGGTGATTGGTGTTGGTGTTGTTGGTGCATGATTTGTTCAGTAATTAGAAATTCCTGAAGGTGATCTTATTCATGTTTTGTATAAGTAATCAGAGAATGTTGAAGATGCTTGCATCAGTAATCATAGATTATTGAAGGTATGGTGGCTTTGGTGAGTAGTTGCAATAGAAAATATCTATTTGTTTATGACATAAGAGTTCTATTGGTTCTAGTTTGAAAATGGATGAAAGATGGATCAAGGGTTTGAGCTCCTTCCAGTGGGTAATAGTAAATTTTTGGGGGAAAGAGTCCTTTTCAGCAGAGACTAATAACCGATCGGGAACAAGAGTCCCTTTCAGCAGATATTGATAAATGAGTAGGGGCAAGAGTCCCTTCTAGTGAGTACTAGTAAACGAGAAAGGGCAGCAGTCCCTTTCAGTGGTAGTTGATAAACGAGCAAGGATGGAAGTTCCTTTCAGTAGCAGTTGATAAACCTACAAGTAGTAGCTTGTGGGGCATTGATGTAATCAAGTTGAAGCTTGTAATAAAAAGAATATTGGTGTCTAGGGTATACGTTGCTCGTGTGCTTGTAGAAATTTATCAATATTGTATGTATTGTCGGACTCTCATGATCTAACAATTTTAATCCACTGTTAAATGCAGAATACTTCCACTTAATTCTTTGCGGAAATTAAATCACCAATTGTAAACACATTAAGAAAAATCAATCGCACATAACAAGATGTTTTACCGGGAAATCTTAAAGCTAAAAACCCCAACTATCATATATTATGTATATCAATGGATCATGAAACAATCTCATACAAAGCTCAGCTCATAGAGCTCTCAGTAAGATATACAATCGTCTCACACTGTCATACAAAATTTGGTTCACACATGCACCAATTTACTGCCTCCTAATAGCCTGCCTCCACTACGCAATCCCTGCTAAAGAAGATCCCTGAATGAATGCAACCTTGCCTTCCTTGACTGCGCAATCCTCATTGGAATATCCAATGTGTGTGTAGATGCACTTAATGCATCAATATAGTCACAACTAATCACACCCTTTCACCTATGTGTGTGTAGATGCACTTAATGCATCACTATAATCACACCCTTTCACCTATCTCTCCACTAGGTCTCCACTGGATCTGAAATGTAAGTAGTCAACTGTTGTATTTCTTCAGTTACATGTGAGACACTGCTTGTGAATTAATTAAATAATTAATTCACTGATCTCTTTGTAGTGTATCATGAGTTACAACTAGCACAACTAAGTTAAACTAAATAACAACTCCCATAACTACTCTTCCAACTCTATTACAACTCTGCCACAATCAATTACAATGAAATCCACCGTGCATGAGTCACCAATCACCAATCAATCTTGGAATGCGTAATTCCTTCAGCTAACTGGTTTGCCACATCAGTTAACTGAAATCAAGTGCTTCAAGAGAATAAGTTGTTATTTATTTTCTAATTATCATTAAGGGCTAATAATAATCGACATGCATTCTATTTTTAGATATGTGATCTATAAATAGACTTCTCCCATATCTCTAAAAATAGAAACTCATCTAAAGATAGAATTTTCTCAACCATCTAGAATCATCATATTGCTAATTGTAGAATATTCTCACCATTCTAAAAATAGACATACACTTAAAAATAGTGTGCGGACCCCACCTAGTGAAGGTGCTTAATTTTCACTAGGATCATCATCTTGTTGAATCTCAACACTCCCTCTCAACAAGAAAGGGATTATACTTCACCCCGATCCTGCCTCTATGGTATTCAAACTTGTTCCTGCTGAGCGCTTTCATCACAATATCTGCATCCTGATCTTTCGTAGGAATGTACTGACGCAACATGATCTTCCACTGCACACAATCTCTGATATGATGATACCAGATATCTATATGCTTAGATCTATCATGAAACATAGGATTAATCAAGAGTTTAATGAAACTCTGATTATCACAATGAATCACTGTAGGATCTCAATGAGAACCAAATAAACCAACCAGGATCTTCCTCATCCAGATAACCTCACATGCAGCTTGACTTGCTGCCATGTATTCCGCTTCCGCTGAATTAAGTGCCACAGATCTCTGTTTCCTGATGTACCAAGAAATTGTCATAGATCCGATACTGAAAACCCCTCCTGATGTGCTCTTTCTATCTATTGGGCTTCCTGCCCAATCTGCATCTGTGAAGCCATGCAACTTCACCTCATCCGTGTGTCTGTACCATAAGCCATACTCAGATGTGCCCCTGAGATATCTCAGGACATGCTTGCCCACCTTCCAAAAGATCTTGGTAGGCTTAACCATCGCTTGACTAAGCTGGTTCACTGCATCACATATGTCTGGTCTTGTATTAATTAAATATATGAGCGAACCCACCAACTGTCAATAGACAGTAGCATCCACTACCTCTGTCGATGTAGCATCCTCTTTCCTCCAATTTCCTGGAAGAGGAGTATCCATGGGTTTGCAGTCCTCCATGTGAAACTTACCAAGTATCTCCCGAGCATACTTGCCTTGAGACACAAATAGTTCACCATCTCGCTTCCATATTTCCAATCCAAGGAAATAATGAAGAAGGCCCATATCCTTCATCTCAAACTCCTTGCAAGGTCCTTCTTGCATGAGTGTATCAACTGCTCATCACCAGTTAGTATTAAATCATCAACATAAAGAACAATGATTAAAATCTTACCCTCCACCACAATCTGGTATAGGTTTGCATCCGCCTCACTCTTGGTGAAGCCAAGTCCAGTGAAATAGTTTTCGATCCGAGTGTACCAAGCACGGGGTGCTTACTTTAGCCCATACAAAGCTCTTTTGTGTCTACACACATGCGACTCGCTATTGAAGATCTCAAATGCTTCAATCTGCTCAATGTACACTTCTTCCTCAATGATCCCATTAAGGAACGCAGTCTTCACATACATTTGATGAATGTGCCAACTCATCTGCGTTGAGAGAGCAAGGATGATCCTTATGGATGAATACCGTGCGATAGGTGCAAAGGTTTCTTCATAATCAATCCCCTCGATCTTTGAGAAGCCTTAGGCAACAAATCTTGCCTTATACTTCTCGACACTCCCATCAACAGCTTGCTTTACCTTGTAGATCCATCTCGAACCTACCACTGATTTATCAACCGGCCTTGGAACAATCTCCCAAGCACTGTTTTTGACAATGGAGTCATACTCCTCCACCATGGCATATACTCATCTGGGATCATGTGTTGCTTCCTAAAAGGAAGATGGCTCTGTCATGATACACTTGCTCATGAGAGCCATGTATCCAGTGAATCAGTTAGTTGACTATCTCTGTCTGCGTTGTGAAGTTGGGACTCCTACATTTTGTACCGCATCAAGCTTTAGCCTCTCAGCTTCTATGGTACGCTTTTTTCCTGTTATGATATTTGTCTCTGCGTGAGTGGACTCGTCCATTCCATGAATCTCCTCCTGTGGATGATCCATATCTAGAGGCTCATATTTGGGAACAAAAAGTTCCTCCTCTGCATGCAAGTGTAGCTCCCTCTCAAGCGACAACTTCATGGCTTTCTCCTCATTGAATTTTATATCCCGTCGCATCACAGTCATCCGACTATTTGGAAAATACAAACAATAATTATGGGGTGTTTCTGTGTACCCCACAAATATCCCAACTTTAGCAGTCGGCTCCAGCTTCTTCCTGATGTTCTTGGTCACATGAACATAAACAGATGAGCCAAAAATATTTAAATGAGAAACATCCGACTTCTTACCAGTAAAAGCTTCTTCAGGTGTACTCATGCCAAGTACTCTATGAGGACAACGGTTTTGCACATAAACTGCAGTGTTGCATGCTTCCGCCCACAAGTGCATCGGTAGGCCCTGATCATGGAGCATAGCTCCTGCAGCACCCACGATTGTTCTTTTCTTCCTCTCCACGACCCCATTCTTTTGTGGGTTATGAGGCGCTATGAGTTATCTTCGAATTGCTTCTTTGCTAAAGAATTATTTAAATTTTTTCGAGATATATTCATCACCATTATCGCTCCACAGAGCCTTCACTTGCTTCCTCGACTCCTTCTCCACCAATGCTTTAAACTCACAGAACTTTGAGAATGTTTGATCTGTATTTTGCATGAAGAATATCTAGCATCTTCTATAATATTCATCAAGAAAAATAACATAATACTTGTGTTTTTTTGTTGAAGCAACCGAGAATGGTCCACACACGTCTGTGTGAATTCTCTCCAGGATCACCGAAGCACGATTCTCCTTCTCATGAAAGGTGGTCTTCACAAACTTACCCATAGTACATCCCTTGCACTGATCTAATTGTGGAAGTGTACCCTTGGGAAGTCCAATAGAAATTTGTTGCAAAAACTTCACAGCGCCATGGTGAAGATGGCCCAATTGCTTGTGCCATAATTTTCCCTCATCCCAACTCACCACTTCTTCTGCTTTGCCCATCATTGCAGCGCATCCATCTACCTCCAACTTGTAGAGATTCTTAACTCGAATCCCTATATTCTTGGTTTGACTAGTTGTTTTATGTCACAGGAAAGTTTTTCCATCGCTGAAAACAACGCCATAACCTCTGTCTTCCAACATCGCAACTAAGACCAAGTTCTGCTTCAGACCTGGAACATGCATAACATATTTCAACAGAAATGGTTTACCTGAATCCCTCTCAAAGGTAATGGTACCAATGTCAGTCGCATTGTATCGTCCATCGTCGCCCATCTCTATATGCATTTGGAGATCTTTCTCCTCCAAGTCACTGAACAACTCCTTATCTCTCATCATGTGGAAGGAAGCACCACTATCAAGATACCACACCGATCCCATTGTGCTTGAAACCAAGCATGCGATCAAAGAGAAATCAAGTTCAAATTGTGAGGCAAGGGCCTCACCAGCTACAGCTGCAGCAACCTTCTTGTTCTTCTTTTTCTGTGGGAAGTTAGTGACGAGATGCCCATGTTCGTGACAGTGAAAACACTTCACCTTGGACAAATCCAGCTTCTTGCATTTAGACTCAGATTTTGAGTGGAATTTCTTCCCCTTCCCTTTCCTTGCTTTGGCAGCCAAATCAAAATCCTCTTCATCATCATGCTTTGATGAAGAGCCATCCCTGGTATTCTGCCTTATCTCTTCCTACACTAGATCCGACCAAAGTCGCTCCCAATCCGGCAGTTTTTCCCGTCCATTGACAGCGTCTTCATAACTATGCCAACTCTTCTAAAGTCCAAGGAGAGCCAAGTTCACCAAGTCATCATCAGCAACTGTAATTCCCACACTCCCTAGCTCATCCCAACATTGGAAAAACCTCGTGAGATACTTTGGAATACTACCGCCCTTCTCCATTTTGATTCATTTGAGTTTAACTTTCAGCGCCAACTTCCTATGGTCGCTACTGCTTTGGAAAAGATCTGTCAAAGCCTTCCACATTGCAAATGGAGTGGCTTTCCCGTGAAGGCTTGACACAATATTGTCCTTCACACCTTCCAACAGAATCCTTCTCATCTTCGCTACTTTATTTTGTCAAGCATCAAGTAATGCAACATCCGTTGAAGTGGGCTTAGGAATATCACTGTCGATGAACTCCTTCAAGCCATTACCTTCAAGCACTGCCTCTATCCTATCCTTCCATGCAATGTAGCTCGAGCTACCCTCGAGTGCATACTCCAACCGCAAACAATTGAAAGCCATTTCGATGTCTACTCAATTGTCGCACCAAGAAATTCCTGTAGCAAATCGAATTGTTCCACCAACACAACTCATCACTACTTCACTATCGCAATCTTCAGTGATTAACACTGCTCTGATACCATGTAGAAATTTATCAATATTGTATGTATTTTCGGACTCTCCTGATCTAACAATTTTAATCCACTGTTAAATACATAATCCTTCCACTTAATTATTTGTGGAAATTAAATTGCCAATTGCAAACACAAGAAGAAAAATCAATTGCACATAACAAGATGTTTTACCGGGAAAGATTAAAGCTAAAAACCCCAACTATCATATATTATGTATATCAATGGATCATGAAACAATTTCATACAAATCTTAGCTCATAGAGCTCTCAGTACAATATACAATCGTCTCACACTGTCATACAAAAATTGGTTCACACATGCATCAATTTACTGCCTCTTGATAGCCTGCCTCCACTACACAATCCCTGCTAAAGAAGATCCCTGAATGAATGCAATCTTGCCTTCCTTGATTGCGCAATCCTCATTGGCATCTCCAATGTGTGTGTAGATGCACTTAATGCATCACTATAGTCACAACTGGTAGTCAATCACACCCTTTCACCTATCTCTCCATTGGATTTGACATGCAAGTAGTTAACTATTGTATTTCTTCAGTTTCATATGAGGCACTGCTTGTGAATTAATTAAATAATTAATTCACTGATCTCTCACTATTGTATCATGAGTTACAACTAGCACAACTGAGTTTAACTCACTTAACTGAGTTAAAATAAATAACAACTCCCATAACTACTCTTCCAACTCTGTTACAACTTTGCCACAATCAGTTACAACGAAGTCCACCGTGCATGAGTCACCAATCAACCTTGGAATGCGTAATTCCTTCAGCTAACTGGTTTTCCACATCAGTTAACTGAAATCAAGTGCTTCAAGAGAATAAGTTATTATTTATTGTCTGATTATCATTAAGGGCTAATAATAATCGACATGTATTCTATTTTTAGATATGCGATCTATAAATAGACTTCGCCCATATCCCTAAAGATAGAAACTCATCTAAAGACACAATTTTCTCAAGCATCTAGAATCAACATCCTGCTAATTTTAGAATATGCTCACCATTCTAAAAATAGACATACACCTAAAAATAGCCTGCGGGCCCCACCTAGTGAAGGTGCTTAATTTTCACTAGGATCATCATCTTGTTGAATCTCAATAGTGCTTATGATGTTAACTTTTACATGAATGTGTTGTGTTGTTTATCCATGAATAATTTCTAAAGTGGTTGAAAAGTATAAAAAATTGTATAATGTGACCACACTATTGATTCACCCCACCTCTCAGTAGTGTCATGGTTTCCATTTTTTCTAACAAGATTTCCCGCATAGACCATAATTTGTAACTTCGTCAAAATTCTAGACTTACCTTGAACCTTCTGCTTCAGATCTTTCACTAAATCCTCAACCCGAACACTTATTGGGATGCATTTCCCATCTGGGGTTTTGACCAAGATTTGGAGAAAAGCCCCCTGTCCAGATCTTTTTGACGACCCTCGCATCCAATCGTTTTTTTTTATATATCTCCGAACTTCCACATTTTTGCATAAATCTGAGCATACTATTCTAGATCTGTAGACAAAACTACCAAATCCATGACCGAAAAAATGTAGATATAAAGCTTTACGATATTACAATATCCTTTTTTATTTTAATTTTGATGTGGTGAACCTAAACAATTTCCTTTTCCTTTTTAACTTTTAGTACAATATGTTATTTATGATGTAATAACAATAGATAAACCTATTTCCTTATGACTATGATTAAGTTCTTCATATGGTTTAAGATAATTATTATAAAGAGAAAAATAAGATACTCTTTTAAAATTAGTGTATGTATATAAATGTAAAGTTTTCTTTAAGGTAAAACATTTATTTTAGGAAAACTTATTGAATACTTCTTTTCATTTTACTTAAAAGTAAATTGTTTTTTAAAGCTCAAAGTTGATATAACAATGTGCTCATTAAAAATGGACATTTTACTTACTCAATTTTAAGTGGGGAAACATTTTTTTTAGTGTTTGAATAACGATACACACAATTTAATAACAAATATAATAATGAAGTAAATTAATAGGTGGGTAAATTCAACTTTTATTACATAAATTTTCCTAGGAATTTTATTCTAATGGAGTGTCTTTATTTAATTAAATGATGGAACTTTGTTTTTTTTTTTCATTTTAAAATAATTAAATCAATTAAATTAAATTAAAAATAAATAATTTTAAATGAGAGTTTTATTTAATTAAATGGTGGAAATTTAGTTTCTTGTTTATCCATTTTAAAATAAGTAGATTACTTAAATTAAAAATAAATAAATAAATGTGTTCAATATTTTGCTAAACATGTTAAGAGATTAGAACCTAGGGGAAGGAATTAAACGTGCTATCTACCACTCTAGCTATTGTTCTAGACTTTTCATATTAATTATTTTAATATTATAATTTTTTTTTCATAAATAAATAAATGTGTTCAAAATTTTGGCATACAGGTTAACATGTTTCAAAAGATTAAAATATAAGTGAAAAAATTAAACCTACTAATTATCACTTTAGCTATTGTCCTAGACTTTTCATATTACTTTTTTAAATATTATAACATTTATTTTTTTCAAATTGTTATTTTTTTTTTTTTTTCAAAACTTTTATGAAAAAAATATAATCTTGATCTTGTCTATTTTAATTAAGTAATACAAAATTTCTATGAGTTTATAAATTTTAGATATTTAATTTATATTTTTACATATATAAGTAAATTCAACATGTTGAAAATTATTCTAAATACTTACATTTTGCAAATTACATAATTATCTTTTCGATAAATCTTAACCAAATTTGTAATAAAATTTAGATAAATGTTTTTTTGATTAATCATATTATAAGTATTTGGTCGCAATTTTGAACCATCTAATGTGATTTATTTTCATAATTGAATCACATAAGATGGTTCAAAACGTGAACCAAATCTTAATAATGTGATAAATCCAAAATACATTTATCTAAATTATAAATCACAAAAGTCTTAAATCTAATATTATAATAAAATTATCAACTAACCAAAAAAAAATCAAATAACAATAAACACACCATAAATAAATCAAAATAAAAAATATATACCATTTATCATTCCTATTCCTATGACAGCTCCACATAATTAACAAAATTCATACCATTATAAATCAAAATCAAAGAATCCATACCATTTATCATTCATATTACATGACAGATCCACGTAATTAATAAAGTTCAAGGTTGGTTATATAAAAAAAACTATACCATTTATCATTCTTATTAATTGACCAATGGAGTTCCAAGATTGATGTTTGACCCTAATTGTACGCAGGGTAACAGCTTGCATGGAAGACTCGCTAAGCGGACTTCAAAATCATTAGACGAACGATAAGAATCCGGACAACGATCTAAGACAATAGACAACGTCTATTCCCGATTCCCAATCACCTGGCTGAAACAGTCCACAGCAGACAAATTTGTTTGTTTGGGTGATTTGTTCGTCAAATACAGTTAAAAAAATTGTAAAATTATCATGATTTTTTTTTAAATTGTGAAAAATGGCGGTGAAATAATTACAAAAGTATTAAAAAAATCAAATTTAATGACTAAATCTGTTTTGAAATTCCAACCTAAATTTGTTTTAAAATTCCAACCTTGCAGCAAATTCTTGGGATTTACTTTAAAAAAAAAGGTTCAGGGACAAAGCCATGGAGGGCATGGAGGGCTTAGACGAAAAGAAGTACATCATTTCTCAGATGAATCTGGATCAGGCTCCTGCACAGAGGCGAGCCAGGGAAGCCTTCATCCAAATTCAGCAAAATCTGGACCACTGTCTCTTCAAGGTGAGATCTATCAGAGTTCTTTTTTGTTTGGTACCGTTCTCTTAGGTGGGACATTCCTGAGTGGTGAAGGCGGACCTCATAAGTAGTGCCTAATAAGGATGGAATTACCACTAAATTGGATGCACTTATTGTTTATATCTTGGATTATTAGGATCCAATTTTTAATTATATGAAGAAAAAAAGAGTATATATCTCTTCCATTCTTTGTGTGCCTTGAAAGTATGTTTGTTGTTTTGACGAGACCTAGTTGCTTACACCATGTGGAAGATGCCATTTGAAGGCTTACTAACTATGAGCTTTTTGTTATTTCAATGAGCCGACGTTGCTATTTGAAGTCTTGGATTGGAGACTACTTCCTCATGCCACTATTGAATGTCATCCTAATGGTTTTGGATGGGAATGATTTTCTAATGGAAAGAGTAGATTGCAGCCCTGTAAAAAATTGTGCCTTCCATGTAATATTGGAAGATGGTCTTACTTTAAAATACACTCTAACCTTTTGAGTAGGCTTTGTTGGGTTCTTTCAACATGTGAAATTTTGGGTTATGTTTATAGAAAATCTAGGTAGAAATATAAGTAACAATTGCAAGTTATTGCAAAAGAGAACATAATTCAATTTCTCTTTATATCTATATATCAAAAAATGAAGTATAATATAATGATTATAACTTTCATGAAGACATGTACCTTGGTTGGGTGTCATAGTGTACGGATAACATCTCTCAAGTATAGGCTTAGTTAACTAGTTAACTAGTCAACATAACTAATAGAATCCCAAGATAACTAGAGAATCAACTTGCATAAGTGAAGCCATACTAAAGTCAATTGACACATAATCCTAGTTAATAAGAGAATCAACATGCAATCATCAATTAACTATTTCATGGCTCATGCATGCCTCCACTCATAGCGAAGAGAAGTAAAATGCATGCATGCATGACTCCACTCCACTAGTTTGATTGAAGTACAATTAAGTGTGGCTAAATAGGGAAAATACATAGAGATTTTATACGCCAATGCCCCACCTGAAGCTCAACTAAGGTGAAAAATTAAATAAAGTGTGTCCCAACAATATGTAGCCATGTTAGGTACCCAATATACATTGCACGTAATAAAAAAAATAAGTGGAAAGAGGGAAACCCTAGTTGGAACAAAACCCCCCCTCAAATGCTACTGAGACAAACGTAAGACAGTTATTGTTTTCTTCACACCAAGAAGATCTTGCAATGTTGCAAATCATTGCTCTGTGAAGGGCTTGGTGAAGATATCTATAATTATTTTGCGGAAGAACAATATTACAGATCAATGATACCATCGTGGATCAAGCCTCAAATGAAGTGCATGTGAATTTCGATGTGTTTGGTATGTAATGACCTTCGGGTGATAGCATTGTATGCCAAACTTCCTGAGAAAGTATTGCAATGGCAATTAGCCTATGTGGTTGCATTAACTACATCCCTATTGTAACACCCTCATCCACCCCATAACCCATACTAAGGGTAGAAGAAGGTGTTATTATCTCTGACCTAACCTCCAAAGTTATGTTATGGAAATGGGGTTTAAAAATTCGTCATTCCTCAAACTCCTCAAAACTTAAAATAAACATTGTCATTGTGTTTGGCTCATCGAGAGCTTTGCATCGATAGAAATTTTCCTCAATCCGACTCTTGGATCAAAATATATGACCATATAAATATCTGGTGAATCATCTCTTGCCACGTCTCTTGACTCTGCCATGTAGCATCCACGTGGCACTCCACTGAGTCATTGGTTGGTCATCGCCCAAGTAAATTGATGGCATATTGTTTTCCTATGTTGTGCCTCTATGGCATGCCACCTCACCACATCGTGGCCTTACGAATTGGGATTTCCCCATTATATTAAATTTTGGCTCTCAGCCATTTTCATGCCATGCCACACCTCTGTCATGTAATTGGCCATGAGATGTTAAATTCTTAGTCGATTGTTGGACGGTTATCCATCCATCGACCTCCCTCCGATCCGACTGTTCAGGCCCCTGCGCACAACACTCACCATGCTTGCACCCGAAGGTCTGATACCTTGAGACAATAATTTTTCCATTGAATTGCCAGAGGACCATTCCATCACTCTACCCCATCAACCTCTATCCTTCCATCAATCCTATTCTTAGGGAGAGACAACCTTTCCTTCACGTGAGCCGATAGGAAATTTCTTTGTCCTGAGCCACTACTCATTGTGCTCACCATGATCCTTCCGAGGTCCCGAGATCTTGGGACAGAATTTTTCATTGCCTATCAAAATTACCTTCTATCTCGGCCTCCTTTCCCACCTCGAAACTTATTCATTTTAACAAATCTTATATATAATATATATATATATATATATATATATATATATATATATATATATATATAGAGAGAGAGAGAGAGAGAGGAGGGGGGCGGGAGGGTGGGGCGGAGGTGTTGTAACACTTAGTCACTTGAAAAATCCCTCCAACACTTAGCTATTATGCTTTGTCTCCCTACTTATGGCATACATATACATAGATATGTATTTATACACTACTTTCTACACTTAGTCGATAAGTTGTCCCTCCTGAGCTTTCCATGCATATATATGATTGTATGGGCATGGATACCCTCGGCTTCCTACCATACCAACCTAACCCTCTTAAGCTTGAAACACACACACACACATTCAGTCTAACCCATACACAATGGTGTATGTCTATGAGTTATCCTTCTTGAGCTTAAAGTACAATTTCATATATATATATATATATATATATATATATATAGGGACAGGGATGACCTAATCTCCCCTGCCTTATAGGCATGTCTCTCCTGAGCTTGAATAATTAAGCCATAAGGCCCTATCCTTGGCTTATGAGAGTGTTTCTACCTGTCCTGAGCTTATATGGGATTTAATCGATCCCTGCCACTATGTCCATTACAGGCACACAATTGTACAAAGGTATAAATATAATTAAGGGGAAAGTTTGTTTCCCACAAACAAATCATGCAACACAGGGCCTGCAGTTAACATTAATTTTAATGCAAGGGATTAATCGGACCATGGAGATTCACCCATCTCATATAATCAGAAAATTAGATAGAATTTTAATTCAGAAATAAACACAAATTTTAGCAATGTTCCATCAAACACACATGAGTTAACACACTCAAAACCATGAAGGAAATAACATTTCTCAGCATCGATCCATGAATTAAACACATTGTGAGCATTTATACCACAATTACAAGGATATAGAGATAGATAAGCACTTATCTTATAATGAAGAACCTGGCAACTGAGATTGGGACTTCAACTCTCCACCCAACCTTAAATTGGCTTTTAGTACAATCTTTCTTGCATCCAATCACCCCCTAGCCAAATTTCAGAGCCTGAGGCCTAGAGTGCTTAAAGGAGCTTCTCACACATTCAAAACCACTAGGAATCCAAAGATCCTCCTATATCCACCCAAAAATAATTTACTTTAACACCCCAATGCCTCCACCATGAACTGAGCACCTAGAGGAAACTAGAACCTTGCAACCCAGGAGTTTCATCTACGATAAAGTCTTCTTGCTATTTTATCACCGCAATAGGCCTGTCCACGTTGCTCTTGAGCTCCTCCTCCATCTTATGTTATGTCACACATTGCAACACTCAATCTCCTCTTCTCTCTATGTTCTATCACACAGTGTTGGGATCTCACTCTAAATACTGTCACCTATGCTATTCTCTCCCTTCCTCCAATGGTTTTCCTTCTTCTATTCTCTCCCTTCCTCCAAAGGTTTTCCTTCTGTTATTCTCTCCCTTTATTTTTTTCTTTGTTGCTCTTTTTTTGGGCTACCTTCCTCCACTATGCCCTTGAAATAATTTTCACCCTATCTCTTTTTTTGACACCTCCCATCATTTTTTTATGGTTGTAGGTGGTCGTGGCATGCTTTCCATGGCCGATTTCAAGTCTCTGGCCAATGGTTTTGTTTTCTTACATGTTTTTTGTGGGGGTGTGGTCATGTCAGCTCCCCATCCCACTCTTGTCATCATCACCCATTCCTTCATTTATTTTTCTCCCTTTTGCTTACGGACTTGTCCAAAGGAGTATGCATCTTTCCTTTTACTTCATAATTGTGTAGTTAGTTGATTTTCAATGTGCACCAGTCAACCTCCCATGTTTGACATTAAGTAACCAAGCTTCCTCCAATTTCCCAAACAACCTTCTCCCCAAACTCTGAAACCCTTGTCCCATATATTAACCATTTTAATTATAACAAAATGGTTACAATGTTAGCCAGAGGGGATTATCCCAAAGGGGATATCACACCTATACTCTACCTCTATTGGAGATAAAGCAATTATTGATTGCTTTCTACTCGAAAAACATATAGGCCCTAATCCAAGGCTAAAAACATAGCCTAAAGGGGAATTTTGATTTGTGCCATCTCCTACCCAATCTGAATTTATGTACCTAGTGATATCCAATGAGAATCATGTTGCATATTGGATACCATAATTTCTAGTCCCCTTAACATAACAAAGAATCCTCTTAGATGTTTTCTAATGGAGCTCACGTGGCTCCTGCATGTACTTGGATACCACTCCAACAACATAGGATATTTCTAGCCATGTGAGTGAGGTACAAAATAATACCCACCAATGGCCTATAAAGTGTACAATCTACCAACAATGTTGTACTTCCATTTTCTTACTTAATTCTAGATAATAAATGTGTGGCTAGTGGCTTGTAGTCAGTCATCTTGAATCTAGAAAGTAAATCCCATGCCTACTTTGACTGAGCCAATGTGATTCCTAAATTTGAATGACTAATCTCAAGACCAATAAATTAGTTGAGAAGCCCCATGTCATCCATGGAGAACTTTCCATGGACAAGAGACTTAGCAACAACAATTATTGAGGGTGAACTCACTACTACATTTCGCGGAAATTCCGACACCTGTTTCCGACGCTTTTGACCAAATGTCGGAAATTTTCCCAAATTTTTTCCATCCCGCCCGAAACCGTCGCTATACCGACGTCTATAGAAAAGTGTCGTAATATCGACACTTAAACTAGTGTCGCAATTACGACGTTTAAAGGAAGACGTCGCAATTGCGACACCATGGCCCAAAGCGTCGCTATTGAGACGACTCTAAACGTCGCAACTGCGACACAATGTCTAGGTGTCGCCATTGCGACGTTTGGAGGCACCGTCCTAATAGCGACGCCTTTTCCGCCGTCGGTATAGCGACAGTTATTTTCGCGCTACATAAAAATACCAAAATTATATGGGCGCTACATAAAAATTCGAAACTTATATGCGCGCTACATAAAAATGTTTGGTATTTGTCGCAATAGCTACGTTTGATATCACGCGCGCATTCGCTCTCTGCTCTTGCAGAACAGCATTTGCGGTCAGCATTCGAGCTCAGCTCTTGCAGAACAGCATTTGCCCTCAGCATTCGCCCTCAGCGTTCGCCCTCAGCTCTTGCAGAACAACATTCGCCCTCAGCGTTCGCCCTCATCTCTTGCAGAACAGCATTCGCCCTCAGCTCTTGCAAAATGGTAAGTTCTTACTGCAGGCCCTTCCTCCTATAGTAGGGTTGACTCTATTTGGGTTTTTTTGGTCAATTCCATTGGATTTTGGTAGGCTGTAGGGTTCTCTGTAGATGTCAAGAGTCAAGATTCAATACCCTCTATTATCTTCATCACCCAATACAAGATTTAAATTTTTCCCAAAGAAACGCTTATTAATTTGGCAGCCATTATTTCTCCCTGCTTTAAAAACCCTACATTTAAATGAAAACAAGCATTGCATTTCAACTACAAAAATCTATTAGTGTTCAAATGTACATGTGTGCTACATTAACGTCTGATGTCACGCGCGCATTCGCCCTCCGCTCTTGTAGAACACCATTCGCCCTCAGCATTTGCCCTCAGCTCTTGCAGAACAGCATTCGCCTTCAGCATTCGCCCTGAGCTCTTGCAGAACAGCATTCGCCCTCAGCATTCTCCCTGAGCTCTTGCAGAACAACATTCACCCTGGATTCCCCCTC
This sequence comes from Pinus albicaulis, assembly GCA_034641835.2. Lineage (NCBI taxonomy): Eukaryota > Viridiplantae > Streptophyta > Pinopsida > Pinales > Pinaceae > Pinus > Pinus albicaulis. The sequence continues at coordinate 480,359,328 of CM076579.1, forward strand.
AGCTCTTTCATAACAGCATTCGCCCTGCATTCGCCCTCAGCTCTTGCGGAAACGGCCTTTGCCCTCGACGTCGCCCTCGGCGTTCGCCCTGAGCTCTTTGCGGAGACAACATTCGCCCTCGGCGTTCGCCCTCGGCTCTTGCGAACAACATTCGCCTCCCGGCCCTTGCAAAATGGTAAGTTCTTCTTTATGACCCCTTCCTCCTATAGTAGGGTTGACTCTATTTGGGTTTTTGGTCCAATTCTATTGGAAAGTGTTAGGCTGTATGGTTCTCTCTAGATGTCAAGAATCAAGATTCAATACCCTCTATTATCTTCATCACCCAATACAAGATTTAAATTTTTCCCAAAGAAACACTTATTAAATTGGCAGCCATTATTTCTCCTGCTTTAAAAACCCTACATTTAAATGAAAACAAGAATTGCATTTCAACTACAAAAATCTATTAGTGTTCAAATGTACATGTGTGCATCACTTGTGTAGGGTATTCCTTTTCCACTTTCACATTATCCAAGAATGTGTGCAGTATAGTTCATATTTTTGTGATTTAGATTATCTTGAAAAAGGAAAGGTAAATTATTTCCCATGGAAAAAGAAGGTTTTCCCTTTTTATAGGTTGTTTGGACTTACGTGGAAAAATTTATGGTATGCCTTTCATATTATGTAGTTTAAATTTGAATTAACCGATTATTCTACATGAAAATATAATTACCTATGTGATGTCCTTCATCACTAATTAAAATTATAGGCTTTCAATTTCCTAGACTCTAACTCATCTGATGCTAAATTCTAGGTTCTCATTGGTGGATCACTCTTCCATTGATTTCCTTTCCCTCTGGATCTTGTCATACTTTAAAAGTCATCAATGATACATATGTTATTTCAGGTATCCCAAAAGGCTTTATAGTAGAACATATTGTGAAGTTTTTTTGACACTTGAGGATTCTTTTTAGAACTGCAACGTGGTCTATGCTATCGAGTTATATATCAAGCAACTTGTCCTTAATAACCACACTATGAGGTAGGTTCAACAAGTTTGAACTTGTTGGGACATAGCATATGAAGTTGTGTGATGAGTCCATATCACGAGTCTATTATGGTGAAAAAAGTGAAGACATGTAATGATAGTTATTATGTTAACATTACTAGAAACATTTTCGAAATTATCCATGCTATCAAGATGTCAAAATTCCAGGCATTAGGTGTCAATACTCGTAGCTAATAGATAATAATAATATAAAAAAAATCACAACTTTATTCTTGAAATATGATTGTTACACATTGGTAACCTAGTTCATGAGTTACTATCACCCAAAGATTGCAAAACAAACTTAAAAATAAATTAAACCAACATGAGAATCCAACTAAGGGTTTCTCGACAAAATCATGCCATAACCTGGCATTTTGAAACCCAAATTTGAATCCATCATAAGTAATACAATGCAAACTCAGATGGATTTTCAATGCATGTTTGCATGCTACACTTATTTTCTGTCTAGATATCATTTTTTAAATGGAACCATTAGTCAAGCCCACAGTCCTTTTTATGTGAAAAATTTCAGCTCTATTTGAGCTCTTTTTTGCTCCACCACCTCCATAAACCAGTGTTACACGGGGTCTCGCCCCCCACCTAGGGGTCTAGATTCCTCACCCCCTCGCGCTCCGGGGTCTTGGGGAATTCTAGGGGATGTTTCCCTCACACCCCCTCACGTCCCCTCACCGCCCCTTTTAGTTTATGGTTTCGTGTTAAAATTTGATGTGCCACTTAGCATATTTGAGAATCCAAGTGATTCTGATTCAGATGGTGACATGGTTGATCTTGATATATTCGTGCGGAAGTTGGATGCAGAGACTAGTGGGGCATTAACTTGAGCATTTATGCTCATTTATCAGTATGATGATATCATTTGATATTCATATGTTATGTTTTATGTTTTATGTTTCAGACATAACTTATTTGCGTTTAAGTTTTATGTTTCAGACTTGAGTTGTAAACTTGAGTTTAAACTCTATTTTGAATCTTGATATAATATGTCATATGATATCTTAAACTTTATTTTCATTGTACATTGTTAGTAGTTACATTAATGATTATATAGTTACAAACTTACAAACTTACATGCATGATTGTATGATGTATGTTTTAACTTTTAACTTTTAAATTTGTTTCAATTATATGATTCATCATTCATCGATTTGTATTTTTATCATTTATGATTTATCTTTCATGATGCAAGTGTATGATGACTGTATATACATTCCTTGCAAAAATATAGTTACATTTTAAATATTAAATTTTATAATTTTTATGACCCGGACGTCCCCCCACGTTTCCTGAAAATTGGTAGGGAGCTTTTGCATAGGCCGCTCCCGCGCTCCCTCGTCCCCTCGCTCCCACCTCCAGGGGACTTGGTGGAACATTGCCATAAACATATGCAAACATATATCATGATCTTGGAATCCATTACATATGTATGTGCCAATGTTCCATAATCTTGCCCCATCATCAATTTAAGAAATTTCCATTGACTATCAAATTATGGAGGGGGGGAACTTTTTGCTACAACATTTGGCTCAAAATCAGGGACCATCTTCGTATGAGGTGAATGAGAACTATAGATATTTGAAGAAGTAGATTAGTGCCTTTTCCTCTAGCCATGGAGTCATATACAGTCATCCATCACAAAAAATTGTCTTTGTTCATTCTCACCTTGAAAGTTGCAAAAAATCAAGCCCTAATTGAAACGACACTAAATTTGAAAGATATAATAAAAATGCAAGCTAGAAGTGCCCTATTAATACAAAGGGAAAACCTTCCTACCTACCCTAGCTGAGATAAATTTTGATTGAATAGGAAACATGATATTTCCTATGGAGTTGATCCAACAACTTGTTAAATGTATGGGACTAAATCATGCATTTGATTTCCCTGGAAACATGCGCATGAAGAGAAAAAGTGCAGAATTAATGGAAAATCCATACATGCCACTTATAAAAACTACACCGAAAGGTCAAAAAATACTTAAGGCCATAACTTAATTTGAATCCAAAAATGACAAAACAGGATTAGTGAAAACACGAGAGTGGTGTGGGTGAACAACATAAATAAAAAGTGAATATACCTTTCCCCAAGATGCCTTTGTCACCGTTGTATGAAAACATGTTTTCCTTTCCCTTTATACATGCAAGTGAATGCATTATAGGTATGGTGTTTTCCCAGAATAGGAGAAGCCTACTTAAATATATCATTCGTGGATTGAATGTTTGGGTGCCTTAATGTGCAATGACATGTTTCCAGGACTTAATTCAATGCAAGGCATATTTGAAACTCTAACTCTGTCTTCCGGTGTCTTATTAGAAATTATTTCAGTTTTCATTTTGTGTTTTCAAGTTAGATATTGTTTTCAAGTTTTTACATTTATAATTTTATTGCAATGTGGCGGACTGATCAGAGCAGTGCAGGAACAACCCCGAGACGGGATGATCGCGGAAAGAGGCCAGTGGAAGAACATGTAAAGTTCCAGCATTGCTATATCTTCAGGTATTTTAGTTATTTACATAATTGAAATAATATTAATTTTGTTCAAATATGCAGACACCTAGCCATGGTACGCCTGATGATTCCCTCTTTGAGGAAGAGCTTTTTTCATCCCTATCTCCAGTGTTGTTGTTGCAAAAAAAGGCACGAGATGCGACGTCGGAATTTAATGCTTTGATAGATGCGCCTCAAACACCTGAAACAGAAGAGAGGATACAACATCTTATGAGGCAGCTAAATAGATATCAGGTAATAATAAAAAGTCAAAAGGATATTTTTTTTGTTCTGCATGAGATGAATTGTGATAGTTTGATTTTTAATTTTTACATTGACTAAACTAACAAAAAGTTATTTTGTATGTAGCGTCTTCTGGCATTTGCTGAACCCGGTGTTGGTGGTAGTGGGACACAAGGGCAAGAGATTTCCCAACAACCCTCTCGTACACCTTCTACTCCTTTAGGTGCTAGCCAAGAAACACACCCTGCCCAAGCTGACACCCAGCCAACTGCTGAACGTGTTGGCAATGATGAGGCTGATGTGGCCAACTACATTATTGCGTTTCCTGGAGCTACACGTGTCAGCTCCACAGGGACCATTAATGGCACGTTGTTGGTGAACGATGAGGGTGTCCCTATAAAGTATGTACAACTCCCAGGTAAATTTTAATATTTTAACTATTTCATGTACTTTATCTAAAACATATTTATCATGATTTTTATTTTTAAATTAATGATAATATCTTCTTTTTCTTTTGGTTTTATTCTGTGTAGGAAACAATGAGTTCTACGGGATTCTGGAGAGCCATGCGTTGGTAATTTTTGGCCCAACCATACGTACAGGGTGGAATTCCCAGAATTCCAACCTGAAAAAAGAACTTTTAGATTATCTAGAAGCCCTTTTTGGGGTCGGCACATTTGACAGAAAAGCGGTGGCTCAGGTAGCCGGCAAATATTTGAAATATACCAGGGACACCTATAGGACGCAATTGCAATTTAACCCTAGATATGAGCGTCCTCTCGTAGTTTCAGAGAGTGAGTGGAGAGCACTCATCCATGATGGAAAAGAGAAAAGGGCAAAGAAAGAAGGAAAAATGCCAATTGGACCCGCAAGGTAAATTACAACTTTAATTCAATAGCTTTAATTTTCTTTATGTCTAAAATAAAAGTGTGCTACGTCATATCTGACTTCAATCTTTTGATGCTAGGTTGCCTGACACCTCAAAGGCAACCAAAGCTAGGATAGAGAAAAAGGGCCATCACAAGCTCGGCCAGGGTGGCTACTTGAAATTAGCTGCAAGAATTGTAATTAAGTGGCTAAACATCTTATAATTAATTGTATCGCCTTCCAACGTTTTTGTAATCCTATCAGATATGATTAAAAATACACAATCATATATAATGTAGGGTGATGACTTTGGAACAATAACTACGGAGGAAGATAAAAATATTGCTTTCCGTTTTGGCTATCAAGCTGTAGTTGAACGTCGCAGAAGCTTGGGGCAGGTCCCAAGATCTACAATGCCTGATAAGGTTAAACATTAACCTTTCAATATTTTTGTTTTCGTCCATAAATTTAATGTCTAACAACTTTGTTTAAATCAGGGGAGCAACACTACCGACGAGGTAAATAACCCAGTTTTAGAGCCGGATGTAGATGATCCTCTCGTGCAACCTGATCATTGTAGTGGGGACCAGGCCGACAATGCTGCTATCAGTGAGGGCCGTGACGGTAATTAATTTCCACTTATAATTTTTTCTAATTATACCTTGATGGTTGTCCTTATAACGTTTTTTTTTTAAATGACAGAGAATGTTTCCCTTGAGGATCTTACCACTAGAGAGGAAGACAGGGCAACAGTCCCAACGGTGACAACTGGTGCACCAGGTAAATAATCTCATTGCAATTTTTTTTATTAATATTACCGAACTAGTTCAATGATATTTAAAAGCTGATAATTAAAATTTAATTATTATCTGTTTTTGGAGGCGATGCCCCGTCACTGGATGAGACCAGACATCGTGACAATGCAACTAGGTCAGCGGCGACAACTGGTGCACCAGGTAAATAATCTCATTGCAATTTTTTTTATTAATATTACCGAACTAGTTCAATGATGTTTAAAAACTGACAATTAAAATTTAATATTATCTGTTTTTGTAGGCGATGCCCCGTCACTGGATGAGCCCAGACATCGTGAATACGCAACTAGGTCAGCAGTGCGGGTTGAAAGGCACGAAACAGGAGGAGAGCACGATGATATTGATGATGTAATTAGGAGCTTTAAAAATAGGAAGAAGAAAAAGAAAATTTGACAATGTAAAATATTGTATTATTATAAGACAAACGTTAATGAGGGGAATTGAGAGTGATGTGAGGGGGGGGGAGGGGCCATAAGAGCTTCCACCTTCACGTGGTTGGCCCTGTTTAGTAGAGAATAATTTATTGGAGCGATTTAATCTTGGAGCAAACCTCCCTTGATCCAGTGTAGCAACAAAAAAGTCACTGTTGACTTAGTTGCTACTCTTTCAGATCGTGGGAGGCTTGTTCCAAGTTCATGCGACTCCAATAAATTGTTCTTGAAACGAAGAGGATCTTATTCAGGTATGTTTTGACATTTTCAACATATGTTCTAACATTATCATAAGAATGCATCTTAGAGTAAAAAATACTACATCAATTACTTGTATTTATTGTATAGATAATGATGGATTTTGATTGACTTGGCGGTGCAGGTACAAATCCTCTTGCATCATGAGCAATACAACTTGTCAACCAGGGTCATGTCCAGGATATTTTTGCTTGTGCGCTTGACCAGGTTCGTAATGTCACATTTTGTAAGTTCCTTTACAGTTCATAATTCAATATTAAGCTTGTTCACGATTATTGTCTAGGTTTTTTGTATGTGTTTTTTCATCTATTTGATTGTAAGCAAATATGCATGTTTCTTGTTGTTCACTATGATTTCTCCCATTACCACTCCCAGGATGAATCTGAATTTATTGTTACATAGGTTACTTTATTGTTACTATGATTTCTCCATTTACGATTTCATAGGTTACATCATGTAAAGTTGTCAATCTCAGGTTGGTGATGAGCTTTAGTTCTCCAGATTTGGGGCTTTTCTGATATTTCTCCCTCATGTCATTCCTGCATCACCTCGTTGTTTGAGCATGCCAATTTTCTACCACTTGTACCAATTGGCACATGTCAATCTCTGAGTGGTGCCACATTTCACCTATTTTCAGTGAGAGTTTAGGGTTTCTCTAACATAGCTTCAGAAATCTGATTCAGTGCCTACTTGAATATTGTCACATAATACTTATGGTTTGGATTGATGAGCATGTTCTGAATGGTTGGTTGATTCATAAGAACCACCCATAAATCTCCCTTCCTCTAACACACAGAAAATAAAAATTTCTTTGACAGGAGACCGAGTTTCAATACTTTGAAAACAAACTTCTATTCCCTTCAATAACTCAAAAAAAAACTATTACACTACTTCCTCACTGAGAGGGATTACAAAATTATGACTGCTACAAAACGCAGTGCATAAAACCAACTCACTGTCTGTTCAAAACAAACATACTGTCTCTAAGACACTCTACTGTGTTTTTCCCTTTGTATGCATATACATAAAAAGTTACCCTCAATTTTCTTTTACACATATGTAATAAAAATTTAATCATCTCTATAAAAAAAACCAAGCTTTTAATGCTTTTTTGTTTTAATTGTAGAACATATAAAACAATATAATAAACCCTCTTTTAAAAATAAAATTAAAACTAAATTCTGGCCCACCTTTCTGTTTATGATATATATATATATTATATATGTACATATATATTAAACTATCAAAACATTAAAGAACCATTTCCGTCGGACTTCAAAAGTCTGAATAGATTGAATTTCACACCAAATTCGCGTTCCAAAATGGGATGCTGACGTCTGCCTAATTTTAACTCGAATTCTCAATCCAGTGTGCCCTATAAAAAATTCGGGTCCGGTTTTCAGGTTTTCAGATTCCCTTCAATTTCATGCGATCCAATATTAATGCTCCACGTGTCCTCCTTTTGAATTTACAAAAATGTCGGGTAAATTTCTGTTTATTTAATTTCTGGTTGGTGAATTGCGTTAATGCTGGCTATTGTGTTTAAATACAATCCTGTACAGAAATATGGCTGTGGCCGTCTACAAAAAAAACTTGCAGGAATTTTAAATGTTGAATTAAATTTCTGGATGGCATGCAAGCAACCTCCAAAAAAAAATGTTGCTACTGCATCCGTCCTTCTGCTGCAGCAGTTGAAGTTAAAATTCAACAGCACAGGATTTAATAAGTGAGGGTGTAAAGGTAACTTTTTGTCGATAGTACTGGATTAAGATCATCTATTCATTTTTGTAGGGTCTTATGGTGTTTGGTTTTTTAGTTCTGGGTTGGGCTAATTGAGTCTAAGATAGTTTTTGAGTGAAAAAATTGCTATCGGGTATTAAAAAAATTTGGTTCTTTTGTCAAAATTTATGAGCTTGTTAGGAAATACAAAACTGACAATGGTTGTATCTTAAATTTGTGGAAAATAATTTGAAATGAAACCTTTTTGTTTAGGTTGTTGCAGCAGGTGCAAACCCCATTCAAATTACTAGGGGCAGTGACAAGACAATAAAGGCCCTTGTTTCGGAACTCAAAATTTTGTCAAAGGAGGTAAACGCTTGCCTTTTGAGTAGGCTGGTTTTCCTTTTTGCTGATGGTTTGGTGTATCTAATTGAATTAGTTGCCTAAGGTATTTTTGGTTGCAAACTCCTTTTCATTTTTCATACGGTATTGGCCTTGTGGAATACATTTGATTGTGTGGTCTTGTTAGATCTACAACATTTGTAGTTGTTTAGTCTTATGGCCGAGGTGCACTTTTATTATGGAAATAGTTGATGCAATATTGTCATTTAATCCTTACTGCGGGGTAGCATGTTGAGAAGTTTTTTGTGAAACATTTGGTATTCAAAATGACACTTGATCCTATACAGCATCATGCACTTGACTTCAAAATTTATATTCAAAGTGTGCCAGACAATTCTTGCAAAATTTCAAATATTTAGGTTGTTTTAAACCATTATCTTTTTCATGTATTGGATGCTGAAAATGTGAAAAACACTTTGGTATGAAACCAACTGGTGAATAATTTCCAGCACAACAACCACTTCCAAGACATGATTTAGAAGTATAACAAATGTGCTTATGAAGCATAGAAAGATATCCTTGATGCATTGTCAATGTTTGGCTAGGGTTATTTTTGGAGAAAATAACTCCTTATTCCTAGAATAGTGATCTTCAATACAAGTAAATGCCAGAGAAGAGAGATCATCGTGTGATGCAACAAAACTGAAATTGGACCCCCAAGGAGAGCTGGTGTGTCTACAATCGCTCTGTCAGCATTTTCCCTTGGTGTACCCGTTCTTTTCCTCCAGCCTGAGTCTTAATTGACTTCTTCTTTCTTCGGGTTTATTTATCAAATTCGTAGAATTTGATAAATAAATACTATCCACAATGGTTGAACTTTAATTTATATTCCCGACTTTATATTATCTCCAATCCTTATAACCAATGTTTAAATTTCAACACTTTGTATTTATACTCCACGTTTCTTTTTAAATAAATAACTTGTAGTGAACTTTCGGCTCTATATTTCACCACCCAGCCTTACAACAATCACCCTCGAGACTTATGCTAATTATCCGCCAATCGTTTAATTAAACAATTTCATTATACTCCGGCCCCACCTATATATATCAATAACCAATCAAACACTCGTATCGTACCTGGCTATCCTCCGCACACCTTAGTTAACCTCCGGGCAAGTTCAACATGCGACCACCGTCCGATGGCCCTTCTCCAAATCAACGACTCTTGGCAATTTCACTCGGCTTCCAATGTCGGGCTTTAACGTACGATGGCGTGGGTTAAACGGTTGTTTGCCGGGGTCACTTCGCCACGTGTTGCATTCCCTATGGAATCGCTCGCGAATAGGAAATACCGCCTACTCCGCAAAAGCGGTGCGATATGGGCAACCCGCTTTTGTGATTCCGCTCGTGGTTTTGGTAGAGGGCTTGACCACGGGTGCATGTATGGTTCCGCTATCCTTTTGTTTGTTAACTCATGTCCAATCCTCGGGTCAGGTTCCGAAAGCACAACAATTTTGTCTCTTTATTAAGCGGGATTTTAATATGTGTATTATCAAAGAAAACCAACACAAATTTTATAAGAAAATTGTTCAAAAGTTGAGCCCGCGGGACTTCAAACGGCGATAAACCATAATTCAAACCAAATTCGCGTTCCAAAATAGCCTGCTGACGTCGGCCAATTTTGTGACGCGAATTTCTTATCAAATTCGCCCTAATATTTTACGGGTCCGGATTTCCACTGCGCGAGCGGCCCAAACAAAGATCCGCTCCAATCAATTTCTGCCACGTGTCCTCAATAAAAACTTGCCTTGCTCCCGGCTGCGGGTGCATTCGATGGCGTTTAAGGTGATGGGACATGGATATGGCGATTTCATATCATTCGCATTAACATTTAACGCTGTTCAATTAATTTTTCACATCAAATCTAGATTAATTAATTTTTAACACTGTTCAAGATCGGACCTCCACTCCTCTGAGCGATTCCGCACGCTCCAATTTGATCCGGCCTTCGGCTCTCATTATTAATGATTAGAGATTCATTATGACGGCCGTCCTTTGATTGCATTGCAGACGGGTCGACATAAAAAATGGCGTTTAGCCATGGTTTTTCAGACAAGCCGGTTGCTGGATTACACTGTCTGGTAGCTGCGATGATAAGGAGAAGTGGCTAGCGGAACTTCTGCCTAGACTTTGCTGCATATTTCCATTTCTCTCGGTTCTGTCTCTGTCTGTCTTCCTCTGTTAATTGGAATTCTGCTTCTTCGTCTCTTGTGCCCACTGCGATTGCACCCATGCCTCGCGTGCGTCATAGGATGCGTTGCCGCGGGGGGAGCACTAGAGGTCAATCCCGGCGCGCTCCCTCCAGCACCTCAACAGAGGCTAGTTCACCTTCTCCCACGACGCGCACTGCGCAATTTTCCTTTGATTGCACTCTCAACCGCCCGCGAATCACAGCTGTAGTCATTGTGGTCTTCCGCGAGGAGGCCCAAACGCAGGAAGAATGCACCCGTCCGGCGGGTCTGAGCGGGTTTTAATTTGTTTTTCTTGCTTAGCAGGCCCAGTTAATTGGGCTGCTTTTAGTTTATTTTACTGTGCTGGACCCTTAAGTAATATTTTTGAATTCTGTAAATTAAACGTTCAAGACTGGTTTCCCCGTATGAGGGCAGTCTTCTTAATTTTTTGATTTTTTGATGACAAATTTGCCTTGAGTATGGCCAGGCAATGTTTTTGACTTCGGTGTAATTTTATTCGCAATGTTAATAGATTAACTTTACTTTGAATTCTCACATGATTAGCGTTTTTCTTGATATGTTCAAGGATTTTGGGTACTTTAATTTGTATTTGGAACAATGGACGTCGGTACTCTATCTGTTGCTTTACTGTTCTACATACTACTATTTCACTTTCTTATAGATGCCTCGGGAATATTTGAATGCTTTCTCAGATTGTCGATAATCTCCATGTGGACCGTTACTGGATTTTATATCATGTCCCTGTATGGGGTATTTTTCTATCATTGTCTGGGGTGGTACTTCCACTTTTCTTGATGGATATTTGGGTTCCAATCTTCAGATGTGAAAATGTAATGACTTCATGAATTGTTTTACTTCATATAATATATTCAAATAGCATTTTTTCTCTTTTGAAAAAAAAAATGATTAATGTTTATCATTCTGCCTTCAAAACTAGCGATGCTGGTCTATGTTGCTGGTTTATTGATATGGTCTGATGGTCTTTTTATATTTTGGACATATCACACTCCCCACATGATTAGCGTTTTTCTCTGTTCAAGGATTTTGGGTACTTTAATTTGTATTTGGAACAATGGACGTCGGTACTCTATCTGTTGCTTTACTATTCTACATACTGCTATTTCACTTTCTTATAGATGCCTCGGGCATATTTGGATGCTTTCTCAGATTGTCGATAATCTCCATGTGGACCGTTACTGGATTTTATATCATGTCCCTGTATGTGACATGGGGTATTTTTCTATCATTGTCTGGGGTGGGACTTCCACTTTTCTGGATGGATATTTGGGTTCCAATCTTAAGATGTGAAAATGTAATGACTTCATGGATTGTTTTACTTCATACAATATATTGAAAACATCGTTTTTTCTCTTGTAAAAAAAAAATGATTAATGTTTATCACTCTGCCTTCAAAACTAGCGATGCTGGTCTATGTTGCTGGTTTATTGATATGGTCCGATAGTCTTTTTATATTTTGGACATATAACACTCCTCACATGATTAGCGTTTTTCTCTGTTGCGGGATTTTGGGTACTTTAATTTGTATTTGGAACAATGGACGTCGGTACTCTATCTGTTGCTTTACTATTCTACATACTGCTATTTCACTTTCTTATAGATGCCTCGGGCATATTTGGATGCTTTCTTAGATTATCGATAATCTCCATGTGGACCGTTACTGGGTTTTATATCAAGTCCCTGTATGTGACATGGGGTATTTTTCTATCATTGTTTGGGGTGGGACTTCCACTTTTATGGATGGATATTTGGGTTCCAATCTTCAGATGTGAAAATGTAATGACTTCATGGACTGTTTTACTTCATATAATATATTCAAAACAATGTTTTTTCTCTCGTGAAAAAAATGATTAATGTTTATCACTCTGCCTTCAAAACTAGCGATGCTGGTCTATGTTGCTGGTTTATTGATATGGTCTGATGGTCTTTTTATATTTTGGACATATCACACTCCTCACATGATTATGATTAGCGTTTTTCTCTGTTGCGGGGTTTTGGGTACTTTAATTTGTATTTGGAACAATGGACGTCGGTACTCTATCTGTTGCTTTACTATTCTACATACTGCTATTTCTCTTTCATGGACTGTTTTACTTCATATAATATCTTCACTTTCATGGACTGTTTTACTTCATTGTTGTAGGGTCTTGGGTACTTTAATTTGTATTTGGAACAATGGACGTCGGTACTCTATCTGTTGCTTTACTATTCTACATACTGCTATTTCACTTTCATGGACTGTTTTACTTCACTGTTGTAGGGTTTTGGGTACTTTAATTTGTATTTGGAACAATGGACGTCGGTACTCTATCTGTTGCTTTACTATTATACATACTGTTATTTCACTTTCATGGACTGTTTTACTTCATATAATATCTTCACTTTCATGGACTGTTTTATTTCATATAATATCTTCACTTTCATGGACTGTTTTACTTCATATAATATCTTCACTTTCATGGATTGTTTTACTTCACTATTGCAGGGTTTTGGGTACTTTAATTTGTATTTGGAACAATGGACGTCGGTACTCTATCTGTTGCTTTACTATTCTACATACTGCTATTTCACTTTCATGGACTGTTTTACTTCATATAATATCTTCAAAACAACGTTTCTCGTCTTTTAAAATTTTAATTTTTTTTTTAAAAATTGAACCCTCCGTCGGTCTACCGACGCCTTATAGACGTCGGAACTGCGACAATCCAGAAACGTCGGACGAGAGACAGTATGAAAACGTCGGAAGCGCGACGTGCTAAACTTAGGAACTGCGACAACCCAGAAACGTCAGGAGAGAGACAGTATGAAAACGTCGGAAGCGCGACGTTCCAAACGTCGGACCACATATCGTCGGAATTACGACATCTTCCAGACGTCGGAAGAGTGACGTCCAAAACGTCGGACCACGTTTAGTCGGAATTGCGACAGTTTACAAGCGTCGGAAGAGCGACGCCAAAACGTCGGACCACGTGTAGTCGGAACTGCGACGGTTAATGAGCGTCGGAAGAACCACGTTTAAAACGTCGGAGCCGCGACGGTTTGTGAGACGTCGGAAGAGTGACGCCTGTTCGGAATGTCGGAATAAGTGTCGATAGTGCGACACTTTTTACTTGCATCGGAACGGCGACGGCATGAGAAACCACGGTTTGTCCGCCCTTGAACTGTCGCTCTTGCGACGAATATGTGTCGGAATAGCGACGAATTGGCCGTCGGAATTTCCGCCAAATTCTCTAGTGACTACTTGTGATAAGTAAATCGTCTACATACAATACTATCAATTGTAATGAATCACACTGCCTCAACATATAAACATTTGGATAAGACTTACAATGTTGGAAACCCTAGGAGATAAGGTAGGAGTCCATCTTCGTGTACCCTATACGAGGTTAATGTTTGAGGCCATACAAATATCGCTTTAGCCTACACATTAATGATGAGTCTTGAACATATCCTTTTACTTGATGCACATAAATCTCTTCATTAAGTTCACCATGAAGAAATGTGTTCTTCACATCCATGTGGTGAGCCTCCCAATTCTTTGCTGCTACAATTGCAAGAGCCATCCTAATGGAGTCCATTTTTTCCACTGGTGCAAATTTATCATCATAATCAATCCCATGTACCTGCAAAAACCTTTGGCTACTAGCCTAGATTTATACTTGCTAACCATTCCATTGTTTCTCTTTTAGTTATGTACATCCATTTAGAATGGACAAGATTTAGACCTGTCGCAAGTGAAACCAAATCCCATGTGGTTCAAAATGAGAAAATTGTATTCCTCATCCAATGTTTCTTCCCTGTTGGAATTGTCTTCAACATATTCATAAGATTGAGGATAAGAAGTTAATACAACATAGCAGTGCATGGGCATGCCTGGTACTGTAGCTATAAGTGCATGCAGAGCTTCTTCCACTTGAGATCTCGTGGCTAGATCATCTAAGAGGTCACTCATGAGGCACCAATTTTGTACCGAATGTGGTGGAGAATCTAAATCTTCTATGATATTATCATTAGGTTCATAATTTTTATCTAAAGTGCATGAAGAATCATCATCTTGAAGGTCGACATCTAGAAGTGGCGAAGATTGTGCAACAGGTTCCTCTAGAGTTGCATGTAGAGGATATTCTTCAAAATTTACACTCCTCTCAATAAAGAGTTATTATGTGGCAAGATCTAGCAACTTGTACCCTTTGAATCCATCTGAACATGCACTCCTTGCTCCGTGGCTCTAAATCCTTTTGTTTATTCAATGAAATTAGGGCCCATGCTCGCGATACAAGGATATAGAAGTGGGCGACTTTCGATTTCTTATCGCATCAAGCCTCATAATGATTTTTCCCCTTCACAGATTTGTGTGGTACTCTATTATGGGTGTAAGTGACATAGTTTATTGCTTCAACCCATGACTTTGAAGGTAATGACCCTACATGCAACATGCAGTTTCCCATTTCTTTTAGTGTCTCGTTCTTCCTTTCTTCCACGCCATTTTGTTGTGAAGTGTATTACACTGTGTGTTGTAATTGGACACTTGCATCTGAACGAAGCCTTTCCATGTATTTTTCACATATTTCGCCCCATTATATGTGCACATTATTTTGATTCTTTTTCTTGCCTGGTTTTTTACATGTACTTTAAATTCCTTGAAACATGCAAAGACCTATGACTTGGATTTAATAAAATATACCTAGGTATAGTGTCACTAGCCATTTATAAATGTAATAACATACATTTCCTTACTCATAACTAGTTGGGGAAAAGTTCCAATGATATCATTGTGCACAAGCTCGAGGACTAATGATGCCCTTGTTGCTTTTCCTTTGTGTAACTTTTCCTTAGGATGTTTTCCTATAATGTAGGCATGAAAAAATCCTTCAGAGAATTGAATGTTGGGAAGCCCTATAACCATTCCTTCTCTACTGAGCTATTGGAGGTACCTATAATTCAAATTCCCAAATATTTTGTGTCACAATGCACTCTCTTGGTTTGCAAGCATTAGTAACATAATCGAAGAAGATTTAGAAGCAAATTTTGAAAAAGAATACAACCTTGCATAATGATCTACTTTAACTACAAAAATTGCAAAGCCTTATGTCATCTCAGAGATGGTAAGAGTCTCAGGTGTAAATTCCACTCGCTTTCCTCTACCAAAATGCATTATCTGGTAGAATGCTATTATGTTCATGGATAGTTGTAGGAAATGCAATAAATCCTAAAAGAAACCATTGTACATATCTACTCTTCCTTTTCCATGTACTTGGATAGGGATATTATCTCCCATCAGTATGGGAGGATGAGAACATGTTTCCACGGTCGAAAAGGAATCTTGTGAGACAACCATATGATGTGATACCACACTATTAATAATCCAAGAATCAGAAGAAGACAAAATTACTACAAATGTGTGAGATTTACATCAATCATCTTATGTTTTCTCCTTCATTTTGGCACAATAAAAAATGCAATCTCCAATATTGTGTTGTTGGAGTGTTTGCACCATGATGTCAATATGATTTTTCATGCATGCAAATTCAGGATTAAAGCATATATTTTAGTAAGTGTTATTTTTCTTTTCCTTATTCGATATCCCATTTTTGGAGTTGGAAAACTTGTCATTGGATCCAGAATTTGGTCATTTTCTATTATCATGCTCCTTTCCTTTTTACTTTTGCTTGCTCTTGTTGCTTCCTTGAATAGCAAGTGCATGCACGTTAGAACTTTTGATGGTTCCCATTTTGATAAATTTGTCTTGTTCTTGCATGAGAGACTTAATGAAAGAGTACATCGATGGCATCTTCCAAGATGCACTCATCATCAACCTTGAATCATGGAACGAAGAAACAAAAACAAGTTATTCTAAGACTTTTGTGATCCATAATGTAGATAAATGTCTTTAGTATTAATCACATCATCAGGATTTGGTCGACGTTTCGAACCATCTAATGTGGTTCATCCTCAGGACAAGGTGAAGAAATAAACCAATTTCATTGAATAAATAGTAAAGATGTGTCATTTCTCAGTATTGACGCATAAACAGTTATTACCGGGCAATGACACATCCTTACTATTTATTCAATGAGATTGGTTTCTTTGTTCACCTTGTCCTGAGGATGAACCACATTAGATGGTTCAAAACGTCGACCAAATTCTGAGGATGTGATTAATCCAAAAGACACCTATCTAAATTATTCTAGTTCAATCTTGGAGAGAATCGAAAGAATAAGTTGTTCCTCTTTCTTTCCAATACCGCATTCATTTATCTATTGAATTATCTAATTAAAATTCATGAATATGTCCTATATGGTTCCAAAATTGCTTGGGCTCAAAGATATGAGCTCATTCTCCAACTCATGTCCACACATCATGTCCTACTTGCCGAAGATACCCTCAAGGGTTGTCCAAACTTCATTGGTAATGGTGGCGAACTCTTTGTGAAAGAGTAGATCTAGAGAAATGGATAAACAAAGAATCCCATAGGATTCACCCATTTCGTTAAAGTATTTTGTCTTCTCGAGAGTTGCATTCAACTCAGATTTATTTCCCATAGTGATTCTAAAGAGCCCCTTACTTCTAAAAATAAAAAGGATCCTTGACTTCCATTCATTCCAGTTGAATGGTGTGAGAATCACTTGTTGTTAAGACTGTAGAGATTGATCCATCTTCTTTAATATTAAATATTCAATACCTACAAATATGACTGTACTTTTCTTCACCACCAACCATGATCTAATACCATGTGAAATTTTGTGTTACACCTACAAATAATTGAGGTGGAAACAAAAGTAACAATTGCAAGCTAATAATTAAAGATAGCCAAAGAGATTAGAATTCAATATCTCTCTATACCTCTATATCAAAAAATGAAGTATAATACAATGATATATAGCCTCCATGAGGACGTGCACCTTGGTTGGGTGTCATAGTGCACAGATAACACCTCTCAATTATAGGCGTACTTAACTAGTTAAGTAAATTAGTTAATTAGTCAACTAAATTAGTAGAATCCCAAAGATAACTAGAGAATCAACATGCATAAGTGGAATTGTACTAAAGTCAACTAACACCTAGTCCTAGTTAAATAGAGAATCAACATGCAATCATCAATGAACTATTTAATGGCTCATGCATGATTACACTCATAGTGCAACTCCACTCATAATAAAGAGAAGTAAAATTCATGCATGCATGACTTCACTCCACTAGTCCGACTGAATTACAACTAAATGTGACTAAATAGGGAAAATGCATAGAGATGTTATATACCAATACCAAGAAGGATGATGATTTGGAGAGTGCTTTGGCTTCTTAGCAGAAAAATCCCACGATGATTAGACATGAGGGTAATTTGGAATTTTGGAGAGAACAATGGGTTTCTATGACCATTATGAGTGAAATCATAAGCATATGGGTTGTGATGATTGAAACTTCACAAGTTGTCGTGTGGACTTCTCAAGCCATTGTGAGAACATGGGTTCCTAAGAAGCACACATTACGTTTAAGCCTGGAGCTTTGTTAGCTCAAAATGATTTTTTTTTTTTTAAATCTGAAAGATGTCACTTGAAGTCCTAAATCAGATCCTACTTCCATAAGTTACCATTGAAATACCAACATAGAGTTTTTGGAGAATGATCAATTTTTTTTTATGGATTAGAGAAATTTTCAATAATAATAATAATAATAAAAACATTATTACCTCTGCCATAATCAAATGATAATCTGACATTGGAACACCATAAGAAGATTGCATTTACAGAGCATACAACCATATTAGTGTCGAGTAAGGAGATTAAAGCCTTCTAAAATATCCAGTTAATAACCAATTGAACCCTAACTTCAAGATTTCATAATGAAAACTTTATATCTCATATCACTTATGATGTGAAGGTTTGAACGAACATTAAATGAAAATCTAATAAATGTTGATCAGTCTAACATAAATTGATGAAAATTTAGAGTTTTGGTGTTGCACACAGCTCGCATGTGGGGTTATTGAGTTATTGCATAATGGGATGAAGTTATCAGGGATGCTAAGGTAGATTTGAAGTGAAATTTCATTATTACCGGAGCAAAGTTTGACTAGATGTGAACTTAGTTTAGGTCATATTAAGATTTATGGAAAGTTATTCATCTAGTGGAATACATTAACAAAGAAATTGGATCAATAGATCAAAATTTTGAATAATAATTCCCTAGGTTACCATTGAAACATCATGCTAATGTGTTTGGATAATGTTCATGAGCTTTTGATGGGTAGGGAAACTTGCAACAAAAAAGCATCATGGTCTCTACCATGGAACAAAAAGATGAATTGTGTAAGCTCCTTCTACTTCTTTGATATTATTTTTTTGTTCTCTTAAAGCATCAGTTTTGAAATATATTTAGTCTTTTGATGAAGGTATTATCGATTTTGACTTCATTATCATGTCTGAGAATGTGATCGTCTTCTTCTTATAACGAAACATCAAAAAAAAAATCTCCTTTTTTAACATGAAGGTACATAGTTTTGAAAACCAAGGTAAATCGAGAATTGTGTCGATATCTTT
Organism: Pinus albicaulis; assembly: GCA_034641835.2. NCBI lineage: Eukaryota > Viridiplantae > Streptophyta > Pinopsida > Pinales > Pinaceae > Pinus > Pinus albicaulis. The sequence continues at coordinate 480,378,347 of CM076579.1, forward strand.
GTTAAACATAGTTTCTATAGTGAGTTGAGATACACATTCATAATCATCAAATATTATTTGTAAGTCCTTAATTTCATATTGTTTATTGTGAAAAATGTCTTCCTTTTCTTCTATATTTCATTTGGGAAATAATTAATTTGTTAATTTAATATTGATGTAATTTTCCTTATTGTTTGCGCGATATCAACCTTTTTTTCCTTGGATACTCCCCTTTTAAATAAATAATTTGCAATCTGCAAGTGGACCATTGCTTCCTTCATTTTCAAATTATTAATTTTTCTTTTTCAAAATGAATTTAGAGTTTTAAAAGTAACCATTTCTAATTTTTATAACAATATTTTGTATACTTTAATTAAAACAATTTAATAAATTAATAGCAATATTTAATTTGACTTGTTTTCTTGTATCATTTTACACTTTAATATTAAAAAAATTATTTTTCCATTTTATATAATTATAATAAACAATATAAATATATGTGTTTTAGTGTAATTTCGAAACACGTCAATGTATCATTTTAAACAATATTGTTTGACTTGCTACAACATAAATGTATGGACAATGGTGTTATATGTATGGCCAATAGGTCTATAATTTGATGTTCCACATAACATTTTTTTGATTTTTTAGATGTATTTGACAATTACAAAAAAATCAAAACGTTGAAAGTGACATGTCAAAAAAATTGAAACTGTAAATTTGATGTTCATTGATTTAAATTAGCCATCATAATTCATATTAATCATATTTGAGTTGGCTATGAGATTGTGAATGGTGGCATAATTTACAAGAGGAGCGTCGAGCCCAAGTTCTAGCCATTGATTTGTGGAGTCTGAATCTTGGTCATCGAAACCCCAACCAGACATGCTTCATCGAGTGTTGAAGGAGGGGGTCGTCAAGGGGCTAGTATCACATCTGATACTCTATTGGCTCCACATTTTCCATCTAATCACATTCCATCGCATCAACGGGGAGTCGATTGGAGGTCAAAGTTAGTGATCATCCGATGGGCCTGTGATCGTCAATCTTTGTGTCATACGTTGTATCCTCCATCGTTGATCAAATCCCTCGCCCCCACGCTATAACATCGCCATCACATAACATTCAAAGGGCATTTCTTTTGGAGTTTATTTAAAGTCAAGGGTTCGAGCTACGAGATCACACAGTTGGAAGCCCTAATAATGATTGGGCCACTGGCGTTAAATCTAGATTTTGAGGCCTGTGAGTGGGTGAGGGATTAAAACCAACCATTGGGTTACTTACTGTTGTGGAAGATTGGACCCTCAAGACAACAATAGTTATCGCACATAGTTTGGTTGGTCATTTGACATGTGTTCGCAACTAAGTGTTTGGAATGCGGTGCCAGTAGCTTGGAGGCGTTGCTAAGGGCTTCAGTGTGTGTTATGGACTATTCCATCACATAACAAATGTATGGCTTTCTTGCTATTCTTTAAGTATGGCTGCTATCAAAATTCTAGTTGCATTGATTAATTCAACAAAGATACCTATTTTGGTATCTTATTTTGATTATTGAACATAACCATTGCATTGCAGATGTTGATAGGGACCCCGATACCTTGGTCGATTTGCACACATGCGATATCCATTTTGAATGATGAATTACTCAACATACATTAATTTTTATGAGGTGAGGGGTAACTTTGAAATTCATATTTATGTAAAGTTTATGAATTTGACAATCTGTCATTGATAACAACCAACAAAAAAAAAAAAAAAAAATTGTGTGTCACTTAAATATTTTATAGATATTTTTAAAAAATTTAAAATAATGTTCATTTAAAAAAAAAATTAATAACAATTTTAACTTTATATTAAATATTTATAAATTTAACTTATTTCATGTAGTTTGAAAATGACTTTGGAAGGTTTGATGGGGCATGTGTTTTTGGATTCCATTTTGTTTTGTCTTCTTAACCTCGAGAGTTTAACATATGGAATTATATGATATAATGAAGATGGACTCTTTCTTTCTATCTTTCTTTTTTAGCACATTAGATTGCATGAAGTAATAAAGATGATTTTTTTCAATACTGCCAAAATACCCAATTCTATCTTATAAAATTTATAATAAACATCAACACACTTTATATAACATTAGATGTTGGTGATTATAAAACCATCAAACCAAATATTAAGAAGCTAGTGTTTTTTAAAAGTGACTTAACAAATATCATAATGTATTGTATAAAAATTCCTAAAAGAGTAGATAAATTAGAATGTTAGATTTTCATGTGAAACTTGATTGTTTCTATTATTTTCATTAATTATGAATAAACTTACTTTTATTATTTTCACAATCATGATTTTATTATTATTATTATTGATTAATTACTTTTGAATTTTAGTTTATTGAATTGAATTGAAATACAATATTCTACTTATGTCAACTCATATATATATATATATATATATATATATATATATATATATATATATATATATATATATATATATATATATATATATATATATATATATATATATCACTATTTTAGGAATGTACACATTCATTCATTCTACATAAACATTGTACATTCATTCTACTTTTTTTGCATTCAAAGCTACTAGATTGACTTGACTGGTATCTATGAAACCTTTCTGCCAATGGCGCGACTTAGCATATCCAAACAATATTGTGAATTGGCTATCATACATGAATTCTTATAATTGGTTGATGAAATTAAATACAAAATTTATATTTATATTAATTTATGTATTTAATGCTAATTCATTCTACATAAACATTGTACATTCATTCTCTTTTTTTTGCATTCAAAGCCACTAGATTGACTTGACTGGTATCTATGAAACCTTTTTGCCAATGGCGCGACTTAGCATATCCAAACAATATTGTGAATTGGCTATCATACATGAATTCTTATAATTGGTTGATGAAATTAAATACAAAAATTATATTTATATTAATTTATGTATTTAATGCTATGTATATTATGAATTAAATAATCTAGATTTATTGTAACTGTGACATTGTTTCGATCTATCACTGTTGTGTCAGAGTCATAACTCGTGATGGTGGTTCAACTAATAATATAGAAATTTATTAGAGATAAATTTTAGCGGTTTCATTCATTCGAGCCTGGAAGATCTTATCCCTGATATAGGACTTTATAAAGATCATTAGTATTATCACAAATATTCGTGGAGGATTCAAGTGGGGTTACATAATTGAATCGTACAATTTGAAATAATAATAAGAAAGGATAATGTAATATATTTCCACCATAATACATCAATTTTTTCCATGATTTCACATACCTAATAGCAAAGTTTCGAAAAAACAAGGACCAACACATAACTAATGTGAGTAAACAAAAACCATCTACCAACATCTAACACCATTGTTAATTTACACTCTAAATTGGTAGTCGTTGTTTTTTCTTTAAGGATAACTACTTTCAAAGTCTATTTAAAAAAATATTTGCATATAATAACACAAAAAATTGACATTTAAAAATTTACATAAAACGTAAAGTGATAGTTATCAAACTCAAATCATCGTCAGGAAATTTCCACTTGACAAGCTAGATAATTTTGAAATTCCAAGCATGATGACTATCCACTAAAATTAAAAATAAAAATAAAACAGTGAACGAATGGTTTAAAAAGTTTACAAATGGTGCTTGTGGTTGTCGTATGAGGACAAGAATGGTTATTGACAGAGTCCAACTTTGTACGATGGTTGCAGAATTTAGATAAAGGGATTCCATGAATTCGTGGCTGGTAGAGGCAACCAGGTAGATTCATGATTCAACCTATCATCTATTTGTTTTATTCATGGTTCCTTATTCTGCATACCCTCGTGTGACTTTGCGAAGATTCATGGCAGTGATAAAAGGTTATAATAGTTACAAAAAATGTGCATTGGTCCACAAATTTAATGGCAGTGTTTTACTCCACTGTAAAAAAAAATTCTTCGATTTCATATGACCTTATATGGTATTGTTCTCCTACGTCTAGCAAGGATTTGATAGTCAACCCTTTGCTTGATGTGCACAAGAAAAACTTTCGGAAGGGCTTCACTTTTAAGATCGAAATTGTAAAATTGATGTTCACCGATTTAAATTAGCTGTCATAATTCATAGTGAGCATATTTGAGCTAGGTGTGAAGTTGTGAATGGTGGCATAGTTTACAAGAGGATCATCGGGCCTAAGTTCTAGCAATCGATATGTGGAGTCCAAATCTCGGCAGTCAAAACCCCGACTAATCCTGCTTCATCGGGTGTTGAACGAGGGAGCTATCGAGGCCAGTCTCGTGCCCGATATGTTATTGGTCCCAAATCTGCCATCCAATCACATTCCATCGCATCAATGAGGAGTCGGTTAGGGGTCGAAGTTAGTGATCACTCGATGGGCTACGACCATCGATCTTTGCATCATCGGTTGATCCTCCATTGTTGATCAATTCCCTCGGCCCCACAGTATAACATCGCTATCGCATAACATTCAAAGGTCGTTTCTTTCGGAGTTTATTCAGAGCCAAGGGTTCAAGCTACAAGGTCACACATTTGGAAGCCCTAATAATGATTGGGCCACGGGCGTTAGATATGGATTATGAGAGGGTGAGTGGATGAGGGATTAAAATCGACTAATGGTTTACATGTAGCCATGGAAAACTAGATCTTCGAGATATGTTATATTATTTTAATTATTCAATATATATATATTGTGAGCTTGGTAGGTCCTTTTTTTCTCATTAATATATATAAAAGCAAGTTACATCCACATACATATTGTTAGGTGGCCTCAACTTGCCCAAAGGGAAACCAAGTTTGTTGGTCACATAGCCATCTGATATATCATCCAGTAGCAAAAAATAATCAGTATTTATAACCACACTAAATAGGTCTGAGCGTCTTTAAATTGCCTGTATTCTAAATATCTAACAACATAATTAACAACATACTGAAAACTGAATGCTTCCCGCATATAGAAAAGAAAAAAAAGAGTGTGGTCACTCATCAAACTACTTAGCACCATTGACAAACATAGACTCCACCAGAGCCAGGTCTTTAGCTGTAGAACTTGACTGCTCCGTCTATGGGAGAATACAAGGCAAGTGATCTTCAATACGCCAAAGTCGATTGTCCTGCTTTTGTCGCTGGAATTGAAGCTTCTAAAATTCCTGTTTATAATCTGGGAAGTCTTGCACTGCTTCCGCCATACCCATAGATATTTATTCCAGAGCTTTCACCAGGATACCCTTCATGGACCAGTATAAAAACAAGGTTTGTTTAAATTGAGTGACACAGTCACATGTGTGCCCTAGGTCTAGCACCATAGCCCGCCAATCTTCCACGTCAATCTCCATTGAGTCAACTTGCCTATTCAGGAATGCTTCCCATTCTTCCATTCGTTGTTGAATTTCCTTAGACGTACCCTTGTGATAGGTTGTACTTTCTTTTTTGATGATGGTGGAGACAAGCTTACGACCCCAAGTTTTTCCCTCAGAGAAATTGGGTTGACAGGGCGTCAGGGACCCCCTATTTCTTTTTCCACACATGTCGAAGATGGGCCTCGAGCCTTTTCTGTCACCGACCGAGCCATTTCCTTACACCTACACTTTGTTGTGGAAACTGAGACAAAACTTGTAACCTCCACAGGTGGTATCCCAAGCCCAGAAGAACCCCGCTTCCAGGGCACACTACCGCCCTGCACACTTACCATAGAGGAAACATGAACCTTTAATTTCCAAAGACATCCATTACCGACCGACCCAAACCATATGACCCCCATTAACCCAGACATCCCTATCGTCCTTATCAGGTATCGACTAATCGAGCAAACGAAAATTGGCTTGGAGGAACCCAAGGTGAGACATAGTCACACACCAAAGGGAAAGCTCACAGGGGTAGACACCATAAATCTCACAGAGGCAGAACCCACAAAGACTAGCCTTGCTCCAGTGCGCCCATCAGTATAACCTCGACCTTGCCTACGGAATTTCAATCAGGCAGGACCCAAAAACAAAGCTAATACAAACAAAAACCCAAGCCCTTTCGAAGTTGGGCCGAGACAGAAGCAAGACCCATAAACAGATGCCCGATATAACCCCATCTGAGACAAAAAAAATCCCAAAAACGATAGACACAAAGACAATACAAGACGTTTGGACCTGCCTTAGATTCCAAACTACTGCATATAGATGCATGGAGCCCCTCTTCCTCTGGAAACTCGACAATTCAAGACCAAACGAACCCAATTCCATCAAACAATACAGCGGTTGCATGGAGCAGAGAAAAGAAAGGTAGACCACATATCGATTACCCAACGAAAAGTGAAGCCAAGGCTGCTCTCGCGCCTGCACTTGCATCGACCCGCAAAGCCCAATTCCACCACTCCTTAACAAAACACTTACAAGCGTTGAACGACCAAGCTCGCACACCAAGAGACTTGTCAAATGCCAAGAACTAATGCCGCTTCCACCATCGTCAGAGACCTTAATACCTCTCATGCATGAAGCCACTGCTCTGAATGCCTCGAGCATGTGGAGGGTGGTGGGTTTGTACTTAGAGGCGATCCTCATTGAATCAAAATTATGGAATTGCCCTCCAGCTCACACCCCGATCGAGAGAATATTTATATATATTAATTAATTTAACGGTATATACATTAATATCATGATATTATATAATAAAATATGCTCATATTAATATGTTCTCATTAGCTACTATAATACTATATCATTTAATATACATTAATTAGGATTATAATTCTATATCTCGAGACTATATCATTACAATAGTATTATATCTTTAATATATATTTATAATATAAATAATTAGAATAATAGTTTTATTAATATAAATATTTATACTATTAGTTCTATTAATATTTATTATGATTTTTAGGTTAATACATTTAGGTCTGGTTTTCTTAGCAGCCCTTTTAGGTTTGATAATTTTTCCCCTTTTAGTTTATATATTCCTCCACTTTGCTTCATCTTTCTTCAATCTTTGTCTTGAAGATGGATTTGAAACATCGACAACTCTCAAATATCATTAAGGAAAATTTCTATCTGCAAAATCAAACCATAGAAGTCTAAAATCTACTAACAATATTTATTGTGCGAAGTTTGGTTGGCCATTTGACCTATATTTCTGGCCAGAGGTTTGAAATGTGATTCCGGTAGTTCTTGGGTGTTGCTAAGGGCTTGAGCATGTATTATGAATTGTTCCATCTCACAAAAACCATATGGATTGCTTGTTCTTTAAGTATGGTTGTTATCAAAATCTTAGTTGTATTGATTACTTCAATAGAGATAATGATTTTAGTATCTTGTTTTGACTGCTAAACATAACCATCACATTGTAGATGTTGATAGGGACCCTAATACCTTGGTTGACCCCAACGACGTAGGATATCGATATTGAACGATGAATTACCCAGCATACATTAATTCTTATGAGGTAAGAGGGAACTTATAAATTCATATTTATATAAAGGTTGTGAATTTGACGGTATGTCATTAATATTTTTTTATATGTCATTTAAATATTTTATACACATTTTTAAATAATGCTTATTTAAAAAATAATAATAACAATTTTAACTTTATATTAAATATTTATAAGTTTAACTTAAGTTTGAAAATGACTTTGGAAGGTTAGATGGGAAATGTGTTTTTTAGATTTCAATTTTTTTTATGGTTACCTTCTTAACCTTGAGGATTTAGCATATGGAATTGTATGATATGATGAAGATGGGTTTTTTCTTTCTTTTATTTAGTGCATTAAATTGCATGAAATAATAAAAATAGATTTTTTCAAAAAATCCAAAATACCTAATTCTATATTATAAGATTTATAATAAACAACAATATACTTTATATAACATTAGATGTTGGTGATTATAAAACCATTAAACCAAATATTTATAAAACCATTAAACCAAATATTAAAAAACTAGTGATTTTAAAGAGTGACTTACCAAATAGTATAATGTATTGTATATGGATGTCTAAAATAGTCGAGAAATTACAATATTAGATTATCATAAAGAACTTGTTTGTTTCTATTATTTTCATCAATTATAAATCAACTAACTTCTATTATTTTAACAATCATGAATTGTTAAAATAGATGAACTAAAATTCATCAAAGATTCATCATTAATAAAATTTTAGTTCATCTATTTTAACAATTATGAATTGTTTTTTCTTACTTATGTGAACTCATAACTTTAAACATCACTATTTCAAGAATAAACTTTTCAATTCCATAAATAATATGTAATGGTTTATCTCTGTGTTTTAGCATTCATAATTATTTGCTTCCACAATTATTTTTAATCTAAATATTATTAATCAATTTAATTAAAAATATATATATTTATATTGTAAATTTATAAATATATTATATATCTCATTTATATATGAAATATATATAAATTTTGATATTTTATATACAAAATTATATATATATATAAAATCCTTAAACTCCACTATTTTGGAAAGTAGACAGATGTAAATGATGACATGCAAAGTTTTAAATTGCTAATATAAGAATGAAGGGAAAAATAATTGTTGAAGTTGACCATGGAGACCATAGCATCTGCACTGTTAGGCGGAAAGATTGAAGGAAAATATTGTGCTATTGTTTACATAACTTTGTACATTCATTTTGCTTTCTTTGCGTTCAAGGCCACTAGATTGATTGGTATCTATGAAACCTTTCTGCTAATGGCACGGCTTAGCATATCAATACTGTATAATGAATTGGCTAGGAAACATGAAATTTTATCATTGGTTAACAAAATTAAATATAAAATTTATATTTATATTGATTTATGTATTTAATCATATGTATGTTTTGAATGAAATAATCTAGATTTATGATAATTGTGACATTTTTGACTTGCTTGTGATATTGAAGCCATACTTCATGATGGCGGTTCAATTAATAATATGGAAATTTGAATTTTAGTGGTTTCATTCATTCAAGTCTGGTAGATCTTAGACTTGACATAGGACTCTACGAAGGTCATTGTTATTGTCACAAATATTGCTATATTGCTATAAGAATCAAGTGGGTTACGTGTTTGAATCATAAAATCTAAAATAATAAAAGAAAAGGTAATGTGATATATTTATACCAAAATATATTGATTTTTTCCATGATTTCACATATCCAATGACAAGATTTTGAAAAAATAGAGACCATCATATAACTCATATGAGTAAACAAAAACCATCTACCAACATCTAACAAGTTATTGTTATTTTATACCTTAAATTGGTAGTTGTTGTTCTTTTTTTAAGGATAACTATTTTCAAACCTACCTTATAAATAATTGCATATAACAACCAAAAAAAATTGACACTCAAGAATTTACATAAAACGTAAAGTGACAATCATCAAAATCAAATGAACGTCATCAAATTTCCACTTAACAGGCTATAGATAATTTGAAATTCCAAGCTTGTATTCAGCATATTGCTTTTTGTTTTGTAAACTATAGTTGGCTAAGGTTTGTGGGACGAATTACGGTTGTTCTTGTGCTTGATGCGACGACAATTGCACAAGGGTTGACGAGAGTGGCAAAGGGAACAACCACGATGGCTGTGTTAGGATTGGTGGGAATAGAGCAGGGAATGACGATGACTGCTGCAGACTGATGCAAGCAAGCATAATTTTTTAAATTATTTTTTAATATACATTTTTTGGTTTAATATATATATATATATATATATATATATAACAATAATTTTGTTATATATATATATATATTCTACTTGGAATGAAAGAAAGGGAAACCTCAGAGTTCTTCCCCACATTTCGTGGATGGTAAACCATTGACCTTGATCACAGGTTCACCTCGAAGGAATCAACAAGAATAGAACCTGTGATCAACAACAACTAGCCATATCAAAGAACTTCACATCTGGCTCTAGACCATTTGAGCTAACCTTGGGGTACATATATATATACCTATTTAATAGCCAAAGACCTATTTATTATTATTATTTTCCTTATCACAAATGTTAGCACTGGAGAAACTCTAAAAAAATAAACCAAGGAATCAATGAGAATAGAAGATCAACAACAACTAGCAACAATATCAAAGAACTGCACATCTGGCTTTAGACCACTTAGGTCATATCAGCCCAGGTATATATATATATATATATATATATATATATATATATATATATATATATATATATATATATATATAATTTTATTTTTTTATTTTTTATTTTTTATTTTTTGTTTGTGTAAGTCAGCACCCACAAGAGGATTGGAATGGGTGACCTATCACATGGAGTGCCTTAACAATGCACCCTTCACCGTTGAACCAGAGCCCCATGGGCAAGGTATATATATATATATATATATAATTCTTTTTTTCCTTTTCTTTTTAATGGCCAAAGACCTATTTATTATTATTATTTTCCACGTTAGCACTGGAGAAACTCTAAAAACATAACCAAAGGAATCAACAAGAATAGAACCTGTGATCGACAACAACTAACAACAATATCAATGAACTTCACGTCTGGCTCTAGACCACTTGAGCTAACCTTGGGGTATATATATATATATATATATATATATATTCTTTTCTTTTCTTTTTTAATGGCCAAAGAACTATTTATTATTATTATTTTTCTTAATCACAAACGTTAGCACTGAGAAACTCTAAAAAATGAAATTAAAAGTGTGGTTGAAGCTTAACCAAATGTCTTGTGATGAAAAAACATAAATCTAATACTAATATAACAAATAACAAATAAGGTTTGTGCTTACACAAGTTAAATACTCCAAAACACTTGGAATATGACGATGTCCATTGATGATATATGTGTGTGTGTTACAATTGAGGGTCCCATATATATATATATATATATATATATATATATATATATATATATATATATATATATATATATATTTAAGTGGGTATCCCTTCATGAAGGGTTGTCTTTTGAGGCATGTCTTATCATAATTAACTACACACAAATTCAAGTCTCTCGAAACATACTCTAGCCTATATTGATTAGGTTCAAGAAATACGCGGCTATAAGAAATTTTCACTCAATATAACATACTCTAGCCTATATTGATTAGGTTCAAGGAATACGCGGCCATAAGAAATTTTCACTTAATATATAGTCAATAAGGATGACACGGCTCTTTCTTAATCATGAGTCTTTAGTCTTTTCTGTAAATAGAAAAATAAAATAAAATAATATTTTATATAAAGTTCATATTAAACTCACGTTAAAGGACCATAGCAAAACTGCACTTAGAAAGCGTACAACCAAAATGATATAAAAGAGGAAAAGTTAATCCGTCTAGGATATTCAGTTAATAGCCAATTGATCCCCGGATCACAGATCTTCCTTAAATCAGTAGAAATAGGTTCCAAATCAAATCTTACTCTTGCTATTGGTTGAAAATATACTTGGAGGGTTTTCTTCCTTGATGTAGCGTCTAAAAGTAACTTATTTGATTAACGTAGCATTACATGGAGTTTTTAAGCGACAAATCATTTCAATTTATGGTTGGTAACATGGAGGTCAGCAGACGTTTGAAGTTACCATGAGCCAAATACATATGGGTAACAAAGTGCCTTAGTAGCACGAGTTATGCTTATGTCAAGGAAAAAATACCTTTTGAGCCTTTGACTCTGATAATCCTAATACTTTTGGTGATTTCTGAATTCTACCCAAAAAAAAGAGAGTATGTTAATTTTTTGGTATTCGTAGTGACTATTCAATTTGAAGTATTTTGGAGCCTAGAAGAGGTCTGCATTCCAACATATTGTATAAAGTTTATAGCATTTGAGTAAAAAAAATGAAATGGAACTTGAATGGCAAAACAGTTGGGACTAACCAAAACTAATCACAGATTCACAAGTTGAACCCATGGAGATATGTGTTGTGTTTAGTGAAAAAACCTGATTCCTTACCGTGGCAATCATTGGTTGAAATCGGGATATGGATATATGATGAGTATATGTTTAGGTTATCAATTTTTCATGAAATGAAATTTTAACGTTTATGAGACAAAAAATAGTATGGGACAATGAGTTTCTTGATTTTCGCTTTTTGCATTTCAGTTCTTTTCTTATTCAAATTGATGATGAGCTAGCCCAATCTTCCAACAATCCCATGGCTGAAAAGACAGTGCCAAGAAACTGTTGCTAACATATTCCCTAACTTTCTCTGATGTCTTTGAACGCATCACATTCCAAAATGAAATGTTTTTCCAATTCCACTGCCCAGACGTGCAAAACGTACACACTCGTTCTTCCTAAGCTTCTTTAGACTTTTTCCACTGTCTCGTTTCACACCAAAGTTGATGCGAGTTGGTTAATAAGAACCTTTGCCCTCCAGAAAATGTTAGCTCCAATATACTCTTTTTGTTGGAGATCATGTCAAATGAATGACTGCAGAAAAAAATTGTAACTACACTTGAATCAAAACACTAATAGTAATAATTACCATGATATATAATATAATAGTTAGAAACACTGTTAAAAGTTTTTAAATTTTTTTTTTCACTCTTAAATTCTGATTTTGTTATTGCTTTAGAATAAATCAATCTTTCAGAGTGGATTGCCTTTTAGCGACACTATGTTCACATAGCACCTTAAATTGGTGTTTAGATAGAACAATAGGAACTTGGAAACCTTGAAAAATTGTAATGCTTTTAATTTTCTAAATGAAGGGATGGAATTACCTAGACACAAATAAATGGCAAAGTTGTCTAAGGAGAGTTTGAAAGAAGTCCTGTTTCTGAAAAACATGTTGTCAATGAGTCTGAGTGACACTGCAGTTTGCATTATCTGAATGAAAACTTTCCCTTTCTTTGCAGATGGCACCTTCTGGAGTGAAGACTAAAGAGGTAAGCTATTTTTAATCTTTTTTTTTTGCATTTTTATGGTAACGACTCAGTAACAACAATTTGCTAGGTTTTCAAGAAAATGATTGCATTTTGTACTGTTGGTTTTGATATTTTACTTGTCTTAGGATATCATTTATTCCTATGTAAAAATTTCTGTTCCGTTATTCAATTATGGTAGGAGAAAGATGCACTTAATTATAACCGCAATTAATAAGACAGGATACCTATTAAGATGTTTTAAGTTAATTACGTTGATTTATGTCCCTCCGAATGTTGCTCTTAGATCTTATTTATATACTACTCATATGAATCCCTACAATCTCCCCGAAAGCTATAAACGTTTTGATGAAGTTATGGAAGTTCCAAAGTTTTCCTCGTGTGAATTTTTTTTAAAGCTAACAAATTGACTTCTGGTAAATGAACAGAGGTATGAAATAAATTCAAGAGGATTAGAAATTTTTTCTAAAAGTTGGCTTCCAGAGTCCGGTACGGTCAAGGCCATTGTCTGTTTTTGTCATGGATATGGAGATACTTGCACCTTTTTCTTTGAAGGTAATATTCATATGCTTGGAAGTTATGCAGAAATTTGATTTTCTTTTTTAATGTGTTAGAGAAGTTGGTTATTATTGTAATTATGTTAATCCGGGGAATTTATGGTGTTAATACTTGAGATATTGCAAAACTTGTAGGAATTGCAAAGAAAATTGCAGCATCTGGATACGGTGTGTTTGCAATGGATTATCCAGGATTTGGCCTTTCAGAAGGCCTTCATGGTTATATCTCATGTTTTGATAGACTTGTTGATGATGTCATTGAACATTACTCCAAAATTAAAGGTGTGTAGTCTATGCTTTCGGATATTCCTGCAAACTAACACTTTTTTCATCCTCTCTTCTCTTCCTTGAACAACATACGTGGCATTATTGAAAGAGGCATGGTCCCTTTTGTATATACTACGCTTAAGCACAAGAGATTTACTTTTCAGTTTTCAGTTAGAGTTAAATTTTTATCTAAGAAACAAAACCAGATTTACTTTAGAGTATCTTCTTCTCATCCTCCTAATCTGGGATTGATGAAGAAATGTTTGATGGACTGCAGCCAGTCTTTTCAATACAATTTGATAAAACACCCATTAGTTTTTGACCTTAAAACCTGCATGTACTACGAGAAACATAAATCAATTGACACTTCCTGGTGATTACCGAATATTTGGCAATTGTATATGTGAGAATTACAGCATATGTTCCATAGGAAAGGTTGTGCTGGTAACAAAAATCTTAGTTGGAGAAAACAAACAACATGAGTTAATGCACAATTGACCTTTATAAATTATTTTTTAATTAAAGACTTTGAAACAGCTGTTCATGATATTAGGTTCCAGTGCACAACATAAATAACTTTCTATCATTAAAGTGTACGTGAAGCATACCAGGCAGGATCATTTCCTGGTTGAAAACTTACTATAGAGAAAGTTCTGGTATATTTCTCTTAGCATCTTGCCCATCTTGAACTGTATATTAGCCATCAAATTTATGCTAAAATCTTTAGCCGATAGCTCTAATCCTATGGGCCCATCTTTCTCTAATGTGCTTGCTGTTACCCACGACCCGTGGGTAGTATATATAGGGGGCAATTTTTCTCCTAAATGGTCCTCAACCGGCAGCCAGTAGCCCCTTGCAGCCACCAAATAGCTCGATGTTCCATTATCTCCGCCAACTGAGCCAGCCATGTGGTCCCTCACCTATTTTTTATGATTGTATGTTTGAAGGTGGGCCTCCCAACCCCAAAGGTATGGCTTTCCATTGGTACAGTTGAGTAATTTTCCTTACTTGTCATGGGCACTTTTGGGCATGGATTTGTGCGGGGATTCAGCAGAAAGAGTGGGCTAGGTTTGTGCTCTTGTCTCTACTACCCGATTTCGTGGTTAGCCTTGTGCCCTAGTTCCGTGGGATCTCTTTTATTGGCCATTAGCTTTAGGGTTGGCACTACATGGGAAATCTCGATTTTGGTTGTGTAGTCCCGCTTCCCGACACCACATAGATCACTCCCTTTCACTCATTTTTAGACCCACGCATCTTTTTTCCCATCCAAGTCTGCATATGTCCACTAGGTCCACATGGGGTTAGCCTCCCCCTCCCCTTGTCCACACCTTGGGTCAGGCTTGGAATGTTGCCCCAGAGGTTGATGCAGCTAAAAGAAAAGAAAAAGCATAACTTGGCCACTCTCAACAAGAAATGTACCATAAAATGCAAAAGATGGTCGGGACATACAAATTTAGCATGTGGGCGAAAGCCAAACATGAGCTCTAACCCTTATCCATGGCTATCACCCTGGTTCCTATGAGCCCTAGATGATCCCTCTCCATCATTAAGGAACCCATGATTGTCCCAACCCCTGGTGGGTAATAAATTGCCCCACCTTAAGGGGGTATCCACTGCTATATAGTACACAACATGCTCTTATCCACTAGAGCCTCGAGCAGTTATGAAGAAAAATCAATCAAAGTCAAAAGGCATATGAATAAGGGTGGAAAAAAAGGCCAGAGTAACTCATGTACCACGATTTTCTCCCTCGTACACTCATATCCCCAGGTGTGGGCTTCCCTTGTAATAGCTACCCTTGTACCATGACATGTGATCTGGATGATTCCCCTGATCCCCACTCTGTTCCATTGCAATATCATTTGCCACCTACCACTTGAGAGATGTACCATGGACATGTCACCTCCTTTAAAGGTTGAAACCACCTAATAGGGTCCTTGATTAAGCCCCTATTGAGCTTGGAGATACTTGTACATGCCAAAGCCCATTATGGAAGGGCATGCCACGATGAAATGCCCCATTGATCCTATGACTTGAAACCTCTTTTACTTGATTATTCTAATGATTTGTTGTATTGGAGGGCAAGGGGACGCATTAGATCTTATGCAGGATTGCAGATGGGTCTCCATTTGGGGCTTGGTCTCCCTATATGGTGTCCTAGCCCTCGAGAGGGCCACATTGGCAGTTGTAGGGTGAGCATTGAGAGCCATGGGCCTCCACCATAGCAAAGAGTACTTCATGGATCCCCAACACCACTCATTGATTTCTCGTGTTCCACCTTTTGGATGAGGATGATGCACTTGGTTCACCATGCCCAGTGTGGTCCACACTTGCATCATACACTTCACAGATGTTCCAGGGTCCAGATGAGGGCTTATGTCATCCTCCTAGCCCTCATAGATGGTTTACAGACATTTTCGATCCACTTGGAGACCCATGAGGATGTCCTTGTGTCCTTCACATCCACTTGGGGGCACCACAAGGATTTACTTGGAGAACAAGGGGCCAACCCTTGTCCACTATGTTTGAGGTCCATTCTTAGATCATGGCACACCCAGAACTTCATTATGCCTCCTCAAAGGCCCAATGAATCACTTTATCGATCATTCGACCCTCTTGTGAGACTTATTATTATGTTATTGAGATATCTTGGTGGCCTTGTCACCAAGGGATGTTATTATTGCACATTATTTTATTATTTGGAGCTCAATTAGGCTAAATTAGGCAAATCGAACTCATTGGTGATTGTATAAATACAAGTGAGGTGATTCATTTTCATCATCATCACTTGGATTGGGATTTATTAGCTCTTAAGAATTTCACATTCCCTTTTGGAGGACGAGTTTAGATGTTATGGATGAATTTTGATGTTTGGATCTATCTCTATTTTCTCGGAGCTTCATTATTGGCATAATATGATAATTGAATATACTCTTTTGTACATGTAAGTAACCTTTTGTCATGTTTATTCCTGTTATTTACTTTGTCACATGAATGTTGTTGAGATTTTCACTATTCAATTTTGAAATTTACTGCTTTCCTATGCGAAATTATGGAAATTTTGTTCTTTTATAGCGTTGCATCATTGCATGGGCCATGTATGAATGGGGGAATGTTACTAGAGACTATTTTGTTGAAATACACTTGACAAGTCATCAATGTATACAGATCTCAAGTAGCTGCTCTCATGCCCTAATTCCATACGAAGTTGCTTGAATACCTTCTTGATTGGGTAAACCTCTTCCAAACCATAAATTCTCCTAACTCCATCTCTCCCAAAGGATAAGGCACTGGTCCTTCCATAGGTGGTCACCTTAAACGCATATTTCTCTCACCTCTTCTCCTCTTTCTAGGCCTAGCCTCCATAGGTGGTCACTTTAAATGCATATTTCTCTCACCTCTCCTCCTCTTTCTAGGCCTAGCCTCCATAGGTTGCCTAGGGCATCACTTATCTCATGTTCTAGCCATCAAAAGACTTGATTTTTTTGTCCATTACTAACCTAGGGTTTCCTCTAGAGGCCCTCCAAATTTCACGAAATTCCGACAGTGGGATCTCGAGATATTGCAAACCCTAGCCCAAGGATCATTTCCAGCGCTAGGTTTCCCTTGGCTAGTAACCTCATTTGGATCATTTTATTCTATTATAAAAATGTTTGTCCATTTATCCTCTTCCCTTCCATAATTAGGTCAAGTCCCTCCTTGATTGATCGATTCCACTTCCTTGATCTAATTCTAGGTCCAGTTGGTCCCATGTGTTCCCACAACTTTATAACTCCAACTCTGCAAAGATCACATAAATACCAAGTCTCCATAAGGATTTCTAGGCTTAGGAATCACCTTTACAAGATACATTCCAAAACCCTAGCCTTGAGAATCCTCATAGCCCCTCCTAGAGATCCTATCACCTTTCTTTCCAAGCGAGAAAGCCATACAATTGAGTCTCTCTTAGGAATAGGCCTTGGGAATCACCCTCCATCCTATCATTGACACATCTATTACTGTGATTCCACTTATATCGGGTCTCCTCCCATCGGAGAAAGTCTGTAAAGAGCATATAGAATTAGCTAAGGTGACAATGGGCTATCGCTCCATTGTTTCCCTTAACCTAGTAGTTGCTCTATAGGATCCCCTCCTAGGACCCCTCCTAGTTTCAGCAATAACACTTGGCAATCACTAGCACCTTGTTCAATCCCAACATCCAAAACCATCAAAAATTAACAATGATTGCATCCTTTGATTCTTTGTTAATAATCCTGTATCTTATAGTCCATGGAGATGTATTTGTTTGCATTTGGATTCATAAAATTTTCATATCTTCTCCAGATGAATCCTTTAAAACCTAATATATTGGCTTCCCAAATCCCCACTTTGTGAAAATATCAAAGGTGCCACTCTTCTTGTCATTCATTTTCATTTCTTTTGTAGAGTAGTTTATAACTTTCTATATAAATGTAGATGCAACAATTGGTTGTTGCAAGGTAAAGAAAAAATGCTTTGAGTGGTAAATTATAACAAAGAGTAACTTCATCCTAGAAGTTGGTTCAATTGTTTTTGCTCTGTCCTCTGGCCCAACTTTACTCCACTGTCTTCGCCTCTCGCTCTATCATCTTGTCATCAGTTACATTACACGCCCCACCTTTCATATATGTTATATTTCTCTTTCCCATCCTTATTTTCTCATTCATCCCCTTATTGTTCCATCTGTTAAATTTCAGACCATGGTAAGTATTACAACTTATATTGTATGAGGTTTCATCTTGTAATTTTCATCACATTGATGGAGATTTTTCTCCTGGTACTGTTGGAGTATTGGACTAGGGCATTCATCTTCATGGAGCATGTTCTCTTCATTGCATTTGATCACTTGATGGAGACCTTTGTCTGGGGGAATCTCACTTCTCTTGGGTTGGATGGTCATTTATGCTTGCTGCTTGGTGGTCTTTTCACATGTGCTTTCCTTGTTGATAACCCCTTGGTTGCACTTTTGATGGATGTAGAACATACCATCTCATTATCATGGTTTGGTATACATGCTTATTTGGGATATGGATGATGTTTCTAGCCCCCCAAATGGTTAGATGATTATGGTTAGAAGGTATATATTTCATGATTGTTGAAATTTTGTAGTGAATTTTGCATGATGATGTGATATTATTTGGTGTCACTTGGAGGGGGTGTTCTACATGGTCTTTATATGTTGCATGTGTGATGAGGGACACACTTGATGGCTGTAAGGGTTAGCCTTTTTGTAGTGTTCCATGAGAATGTTTCTCCGGGGGCATTCCCCCTTACTTCCCATCCACTTAGGGCAATGTTTCCCCATTCCCCCTTTTGGGAATTGTAGGGAAATGCATGGAGAAATGTGTTCTTGGTGTGGGGAGGATGTTTCCCGAATTTTGGGGCATCTGGATGACCCCTCTTGAGAAGGCGTGGGGGGGTGGTGTTTGGACACACCACCCTTGAAAGGAGGACACCTAGATGTCCCCTCTTTGATTTTTAGTCCATGAGGCATAAAAGTTACAAAATGAAAGATCTAAAGAGGATATAGAGGAGGAATTGAAGAAAGCTATAGGGGGGGATTTGAAGATAGATTTAGAGGAGGATATAAAGAGTTAGAAAGATAGATGAAGACTTAGAAAGACAAAGACTTATTTAGATCCCTTGTTTCTAACATTTGTTCCACTTGTTGGATTTCTTCTTTGATAGTTTTTGTATCTATTTATTGTTGTTTGTTTACTTTCTTTCTTCTTTCTCATGTTTTATCTTGACTGGACCATTCTATTTTTCTTATTTAATTGCAGCACAATAACAATGATCTTTTGTGTTATAGACAAAATCTCTGAAGAGCATAGTAAATTCCTAGTAGCAAAGCTCTTGCAAATATATCCCAACAACTTATAATGCACAATGAAGACTTTACATGGGATGAATTGTTATTGTTGGAATTTTATCATTATTATCTTTGTTTTTAAAATTTTGGAGATGGGTACACCTATGTTAGTGACCTTGATGTTCCCTCATTCTCCATGAATTTCCCTAAATTTGGGGGTGTTTATCACACATTATCCATATGCATTTATGTGGTCCCGCATCCAAAAAAAAATGGTGGAACATAGCCTTTTTGTTATGTCCTTTTATCTTATGATGTTGTTTTGGTAGGATGATTCATGTTGCCTTTTTGGATTTTCCTAGGTGATATGATTTTATAATGTCACTTTTGCTAGACATCATCTACAGGGGAATGTGTTTCATGATGTTTGTACCCTTATTGATGTGTTATTTCCTAATTTTGAGTTAGAGAGGTGGTATTACATTATTATTTGATGGTGATCTAACCTTTTCCTAAGCTTACATGGTGATTTTGATGTAATAATCCCTAGGTGGTGGTACATTTTAGGGTGAACGTTATTTTTTGGTTGTTATCATGGAGAGGTTTTGCTAGGAAAACATATCTATTACACATGGTACAACATTTTATTAAAGTGTACCCCTCATTGGAAAACATTCCTAATGAGTTAATTTGTTGGTGACTAATTGAGAGGATGAGTATTATTATCTTTGAGCATTAACCTTTGTGCACACATGTTGAGGTTGATTTAACTATTCAAAAGTTAAATTAATCTTATTTATCCAAATTAAGGTTAATATCTTGGGCACCCTACTTTATGTGTTTCCTTTTCACACTTGGAGTGACTATTTGGAGTTTTCTAGTGGTGCATCCCCTTTCTTGGGCATAGTTTTCAAGGCATGAAGAATATTATTTTTTTCTTAGAAAAGTTGGCACACTTCTCTAGGGCGCACTCTCTTAGATTGGTTGTAAACTTTTATGACATGGCAGGTGGAGGAGTATTTTATTGATGAGTTTTAATGACTTTGGCACATTTTCCCGCGACACACTTCAAGTGGAGAATATGTTATGATTTGTTGGGTGGTTGAGGTAGTTATGTGGTATATTTTTCTAAGTAGTTACATCACCTCTGACGAGCCTAGGCTCGAAGATGTCGTTCTACTTAGAACACTTTTTGGAGCTGTGAGATGGCATCATCATCTGCCCCCCTTATACACACAAGGGTTGGATGCACTTGCTCAGGATTCCATTGGGACAACTTCATGTCGACTCCCATTGACTCTGTATAGAGACAGATCACCATATACCTTTCTTTGATAGGATTTTCTAGGTGTGGCACCTTCAAGAGTTGGAGACAGAGTTGCACCTTATTTTAGAGAATCCATATACTATAATATCAAAGGATATTATCATTTCCTTTGTAGGGACTCGAGGGGCTCCCTCTCTACTTTCTTTCAATATCAATATGAGAGATGCTTAGCCCTCTTCATCAAAGAGATATTCTGAAATATATGTTAGCTATTGCATCCCATGCCATGAATTGGAATGAATTGATCGATCACCTCATGCTTCCTTGTGGATTCGTTAGATCAGAACAACAAATGACAGATAGTGTTCCTGTAAAAATTGGAAACTAGGGCCAAATTCCTCTTTAGACAACTTCTTTGGGAAAGGTAATTGCAACATTAAATTCCTCTTTTCGAGAGGACCAAAATTGATCCAAATATTGTCAAATTTGGATAAGTAAAAGTGAGTTTTTGAATTTTTTTTTTCTTCTCACAAACATCATCAAGGTCGACCCTATCTCCATGTCGGCTCAATAGGTTCAAAAGACATGTCCCTTGGTCCTCTTCTGATTTGTATAAATAGGGATGCCTCCACCCTCAATGAGAGACATCCTTGGAGCCGCTCATTGGAGAATAAAGGTCTTTGTTTGGCCACGGGATAGGAGGGACCATTTGTGCCATGCTCACAAGGAAGAATGCTTGTTGGAGTGTAAGGGTTTCTGCTTGGGCCGCAGCAAGGAGAGGTAGCTCTGCGTAGATATATTAGGGTTGTTTTGAAGCCCATTTCAAAGGACCGAAGGCTAGGTTGCAGGCCGAGATACTTTGCTTAAGGGCCAAGGAAAGGAGGGAATGTTTGCTGGTCTATTGAGGACTGAACAAAGCTTAGGAGAGGTTGTTGCAGAGGGTTGTTGGGTCTGCAGTGGACAGTGGTAGCCCACAGGCCTAACCACTCCTAACAGGGCTACGTAGAAACCTTAAGGGACTGCCACATGCCCAGATCAGCAGCATATGATCGCAGCATCTTACCATACCTAGGCCGCAATATACGAAGGTTGTTAGGATAGTTGTTTAAGGGTTGTTGCAGCAAGCACAAGCCCTAATATGGGCATGACCTATAAGCAGTAGAAGCAACGATTTTTAGGATGTTTTGTTCCTTCTCCAAGGTTCAGTAAGATTGTATAGGGGTCCTATAAGGATTGTGATTTTTCCATCCTCATCTCAGTTTAGAAGGATACATATATGCTCAGATCCAGAATTGCGGGCATGATTGGAATATTGTATTTCTCAACATATTGGGAGTTAATATGACTTTATGTGTACTCTCTCTCTCTCATTCTATGTTGAACATTTGATCATAATAATAAGAAGAATTGATCAAGGGTTTTCCCCTTCTTGGGGTTTTTCCCTGGTTTGTGCCATATCCATGTGTACTCCTCTCTTGGCTTGTCTTCTGCATCCTTTCTCTATGTTCTTGCTTCAGTTATTGTCATGATGATTATGTCTTATGTTTGCTAATGGAAATCTGGGCTAATATAGATCTCTGCAGTAACTATCCTATGCAAAGAACATGCTATCTTGAAAAATTAACATGGTATCAGAGCTAGGTCAAGAACAAGCCCAAGCAGGAGTGTAAGAGTAAGCAATCTGAACACACTGTCTTTTCTCCACTTTGGAAATTTGTCTTGTGCATCTGCGGACCTAGGGATCAAATCATAAATTTATTTATGGCACAATTCTCTTAGAAATAAATTCAGATTGGGCATAATATCTAGAAGACCTAATCTGAGTTCTATAAGTATCCAAATACCTGTGGCTTGGGCACATATGAAAGGAATCTAGGTATCATTCTGGATCATACAAAAAGGTCTTGTTTGATTAGCATCTGTAGAAATTTGGGGTCATTGTTTTTCTCGTGCAGACTTTGGTATTAAATTCAGAAGAAGACCGAATCTTTTTCATACATCTGAGCTCATATATTTGCAGCAAATATATCTGAAGAGAGGGTTTGGATTTTTTCTCATAAGTTTGGGATCCATTGATCCGGTCTCTTGTCATCCAATTGCAATAAAAATGGAAGGATTCCATGCCTCTCATAGGTCCAATATCTCTCTGCAGATTGGGTAGCATTCTGGCTTGCAAATCCCTAGAGGGTTGTCACATCTGAACCTTCCCTCAAATAAATTTGAGACTGAAATTAATGATCAAAATTGAAGCAGGAATGTAGTTTGTTCAGGAAGTCCGCATGACTATCATAGGACAACTCGCTCCAAGATGGTTTGATTGAAGGACTTATTCGGACTTGTCTTCTTTCACAAAATCTGAAGCCATGTTCTATGCATAAGGTTTTCAGTCCTCTAATTAGGACTTGTTCCAAAGCAGTTTCATATCCTCTATTGGTACAGACGTAAGACATTAATGGTGCTCATATAATATATAACCTCGCATGTCTTTACCAAAGGGGTTCTGCTTGGGTTTTATTTTTCAAAGGTTTCATTGGCATTCAAATCCTATGGTGGATTGAAGATATGACAGTCTGATCTGTAGCATAAATAAAACATTTGTAATGTTATCTTCTAAGGTGATGCTTGTGCCATCCTTCCATGGAATGATTCTTGAAGTTTAAAATGTGTGCAGGAATTCCTTTCCAAGAAGATTGAATTTGCCACTCTCGAGGCATCCTCTAGTGGCACTTGTTTGGAACTATACTGCTAGTGATCAAGGCTCCTTATAGAAGAAAAGATGCATCAAAATCTGAAGATGTTGAAGAATTTCGGTTCCTTTATTTGTTGCAGACCTGAGGTAACTTATCTGGAAAGTTTCGACCTATTAGGGCACAAGATAGTATTGCATATTCCAGGTGTCCTTTGTTAAAGAAGTTTCAGCTACTGTACTCCAACCACTACAAAGTACTTCCTGTGATAGCATCCATGGTATGCTTTGATTCTTGTAATCAAAGCTCTCAACAGTGATCCATTATCAATCAGAGTTTATATGAAGTCTTGACCTTGCACATGGATCTCTCATCATTGGACTTTCCGTTGATATGAGCAGTTTGAGTAGGTGTTGTTGCCTCTTGTTCTATACACTACGAACAAGATACATTGTTTCCACATAATTTTTTATCTTCAAGCGAACAAGATACACATTATGAAAGAAGAGATAATCACAACGAAGAAAGATATCCTGGTATCTGTGGCTTCGTGGTTGTATGTTTTTAATCATACTCAAAGACAGATCTAAGTATGTCCTACTCTATCGGAATGTAGTTCCTCATCAGCTAAAAATTTCATTGTTACTAGGGTATGCTACTGAAATTTTGCTTTAATAAGTCAAAGAACTGAATGATATTTGTTGTAAAAATCAAATACATTCCATAAGGTGCCTGATAACCTTTGAAGAAATGAAATCTTCTAGAGCTATAAATCAAAGACTATTAAAAGCGGTCATAGTCATTTTGAAGTCTGAACGGTTTCCTGTAACTACCCTTAAGTACCAGAAATATGAGGTACCTTGTTGAAAGATACAGATGCTTGAATGAGAAATCTTGAATTAAGTAACCTGATGATTCAAGGCTTGATAAGCAATGGAAGTAAGGCCTCAGAGGGAGCGTCAAAATCTCTGAATACTTTTTCTACCCAATAATGTCAGTTGGGTATGATGATAATATGTCTCTCCTCCAAAGGATAGACATCTTGATATAACGATATATAGTGTTTGATAATCCTCATATCTATCAAATAAATTGACTCTTAAAAGTCAAGGTGGAAGACCTTACCATCTTCTCTAAATGATTACAACATAAAGATATATCCTAGTACTAGCTGTATCAGCGACTGATCTTTCTGATCTGGACAATCTTATTTATCTCCATTATGAAAAATAAATATACTTTCTCCTAAACAGGTTAGGAAAGGTCCTGGATGTCTTTGATATAACAACTCTATTTATTTTGCGTATAACAGTTGATGTTATACTTCCTCTAGCCTGGGAATTCGAAAGAAGATAATGAAATTCATAAGATCTTCCTTGTAATATATCGAGTAGTTTCATACTTACAACTGAAATCATCTGCAAGCTACGTTGAAAGTTAACTGACAATCTGACGTAAGGTTTTAGAGGGAGCTATAGATTATTTCAAGAAAGGCAACCATATCAAAGGACGTTGACTCATGACATCCGATTATAATAGTCTGATGACTCCCAAGATAATTTGGTTAGTTTGGTGCATATACCAAACAATGAATATCTGGGAATATATAGCTTGATGGATATGCTCCGTATCATCATACCTTTTCCGATGTTCAGAAGGAGATATAAATGTTTATTGATAAAATCTGTCAGATGATGATCCTCCATTTCTTCATCATTATTTGAGTGAGTAGATCTATTATCTTGGTAATTAGATCAAGATTACATTTCTTCTAAAAGAATCTAGGAATCGTGGACAAACCATACTATCAGGGTCCCCACTGTTCATTGAGCTCTGAAGACAAGTTGGAAGGAGTAAGAACAATTATCACGACATACAAAAAGCAAAGGATTGCGCAGTGCTTCTATGATTTATGCTGAATCTCAATAGATCCATAGAAAGTTGTGGATTCATCTATGTGCTATTGGATGAGCTATAAAGCTCTTATTGTCAATCCGGTTATCATCGCCAAGATCTACCCTTGATTTCTAGACAACAGCTTGGCATTGTTCCTTATATGAATGGATCTGTGGTTAAGATTGAACATTGAACTCTAGGAGCTTTTGGGGGGCTTGGGGTATTTATTGAGCTATCAACAACTATAGGGTGAGTGGTTCACCTTCCCCTAGTGGTGCACTATATCCAGGGTAAGTGGTTCACCTTCCCTTGTGATACCCCATGGTGGATGGCACATGTTGTAAGGTGAGTGGTTTACCTTCCCCTACGATTGATGAGATATGAATAAGATGAGTGGTTCACCTTTTCCTATGGCATATGAGCAGGATGAGTGGTTCACCTTCTCCTATGGATACCCTAATGAGATATGCATATTAGCATTTGGTGACATGTCGGTGGGACGTGGTTCATCCTTTCTCCACATGTAGGCTTGTTCCCTATGATTGATGATTGACATGTTGGTGGGATGTGGTTCATCCTTTCCCTACCTTTGGTTGTGATATGTAGGATGTGGTTCATCCTTTCCCTACATGTGATTGTGATGTGTGTTTGTAGGATGTGGTTTCTCCTTTCCCTACATGTGATTATGTGCAGGATGTGATTTATTCTTTCCCTGCTTGCGTTCCTGCATCATCCTACCCATGTTGTCTGGGACTGGTGTTTTAAAACTCTGACTCGGGTTTGGAACCGGTCGAGGGTCGACTCCGACTCCGTATCGACTCGGCTGGTTCGGTTTCAATGACTCGGTCTTTGTAAAAAATACATTAAATATTAATTTTTTATGAAAAAACATAATTTTAAAGATTTAATTTCATGTTTCCAAACACAAAGCATTACAATATAGACAAAAGACAACATATGATCAAAGTAGGCTCATGAATATATCCATTATATCAAAATTGCACCCAATGCACTATCCAATACATAGTAGTAAGTAGTAATCACATACATGATGATGATATAGAGATCAGAACAAAAAACATAACCAAGGAGGCTCTAAATGGCCTCTACAAAAAAACATGAATAGTCACTACTACTAGACATCTAACAAAGAAATATCCTCTGGCTCAAACTATGAACTAGAGGGGGGAACCACTTGCTCCTCCTCATCAACATCCTCAATTAGAACTGTAGCAGGTTGAGCCTGAGATAGATGAGTTATGCGCTTCCGTTGTGGATGACTAGAGGAAGTGCTTGTGACTGTAATTGGAGGACTTGGGCCTGGGCCTGCTACTAGTGGGTCTGCACTGAGATGAGCCTCTACCTGTGTATCGATGTCCATCCCCACACCAATATCCTCATCAAATTCAAACTCTGGTGGACAAGTCTCCACTACCCATCTGATGTTGAATCAATATCCTCCAACACAATGGGATCTCAATCAGGTCTTTTGTTCAGCAATTGGTTGCGTCTTAGTCGGAGGTTGTACTAGAAGCACTGCAAGTTTGACTCAAAATGCGAATTGCAAACCCCTGCAATTCAAGACAATGGCTACCAAATGCTTCCCACCATTGTGCTGCGAAAAACATAGTTGTGTAATGAGTTTCAGTTAGCTCAACAAATTATATCCAACTTTGAAATTATAAAAAATTATACAAAATAATAAAATATGAATTTGAAAATTGAAATTCTTTGTTTACCTGGCTCATCTGATTCCCTTGCAATCCTTTCAAGCTTCTTGCTAAAGGTACCTGTGGCTTTTCTGAACACAGTGATCTGATTGTGTATCAGAAATTGGTCACTCTCTGTGGGGATCATACGATCAATGCAGTCAATCAATCCATCTCTAACCTCCCCAGTCAAAGTTCTTGCTTCCTGAGCTTTAAAATGATACCTCAGGTTCAAAACATACCCAGCTGCATGTATAGGGCGATGGAGTGGATTGTTCCATCTTTGATCAATGATTTCCCAAATGGGCCCATAATTACCCACTCTGTCCTTGTATGATGCCCTTATTTTCTCCTTTGCTTGATCCATAGCCTCATGAATGAAGCCCATAGCCAATCTTTCCCCATCCTCCAACTGCAACACCTTAACCAGTGGCTCAACAACCTTCACAATCTCTACTGCCTTTTTCCAAAATATTTCTTCATTAACTTTCTTTTTCACATCTTTTCCATCCTGTTTGCGAGCCCACTGACATTCATTCCATTCATCACTGGAAAACAACTTTGGGAAAGCATAGATTGCAATGTCAAAAAATGTGTTGCAAATCTAGTGATGGCAGGCCTAATTAGTACAACAGATTTGATCCGACTTCAAGGAGCACTTTGACAAGGTCATGGAGCATACAAATTACATCAATAATTTTTCTTTACAAGTGTAACAACATTTCATATACATGACTCACAATTACATATTTATGACAAGATGACAAACCCCTAAAGGCATCAAGAGGAAATATTTGACCTATAATAAAAATTCCTTACTCATGATACCCATGATGCAAGTATTACAAAATACATTTTCCTATCTTTGTCTTCTTCATTACATAAATTCATAATTACAAGTCATTATGAAGACCGAACCTAGTTACACTTTCCAACACCCCCAACATACTAGACCTTGGAACCATGAATTGTGTGTAGCCATGATTGAAGGGCCCTTAGAATCGTGCTTCCAAATAACGGAACTGCACTTTATATTGGATTTGCATGGTTCCAAGAATTTTGGAACCATTATGTGATGAGCTGTTCTTCCGAGATGCTCCCTAGGTGCTCCCTAAACACTTCCTAGATGCTCCCTAGTCGTAATGTTAAATTCTTAAAGAAAAAGTATTACTTAAACTTTTAACATTCCCATTAATTGCCTCAAGATGTTTAAGAGTGGTTCCAACCTCATCGGTCTTCATATGGAGAAAATAGAAGTTCATATCACATTCAAAATTATGAAGACTTAACAGTTTTCAGGATTTCATGATCAATGGGATTGCGGTATTTCATTAGATTCTATCACGTATGAGGGTATGTGATTGACATTTAATCAAGAGCACCAATTCCTATATGTACCCCAATTTTGGTGGTGTTGATTGTTGAACTCCATCACGGCCAAAATGTACTCTTCACTCAAGCCAAAATCATTAATCAGGCATGCTAAGCTTTTTCTACCATATTTTAGGGCTTGGATTAGGTAGTTTGATCAAAATTGTGCAATGTCGACTAATGTCGCTAAAAACTTGAGGTAAAGACTAGACAAGTGGAGAAAGAATGAAGAATGATACGATTGATTAGGATCTTGATATAGGTGACAGTGGAAAATTGTTTGTGAAGGAGTGGTGGAACATGCATGGCGTTGCTACCCCATAGCTACAACATTTGGTAACATGGGTGCTTTCACAATTGGTGAACAATTTTTTTGCAGAGAGGTGTTTAGAAACTAGCTCATTCTAGGGTGTAGATGGCCTATTTTGTAAGCATAACTATTTGGTCATGTTATTGTTGAAAATTTCTAGATAACCTATTTCATTCCACAAGGTAATAGTCTAATTTATAATATATGACTTAAAAGCTTGTATGCTTGTTTGTAATTGATAGAATCTAGATTCTAAATTGTTGAAGTTCAAATAATTAATCATTAATGTACTATCGTTAGGTCCCTATAATACTAGTGTAGCCCCTTTTTGTTATTGGTGTGCCCATGTAGTCCCCATATTGTTATTATTGTGCCCCATAGAAGCCCACGATTGTTATTGTTGTTCCCTTACATTACTATTGTTATGTAGGCTCTGATTATATTATGACCCCTTAGACTCCTATATATATAAAGGATGTTTTTTCATTTGAATCATCCAAGAATTGTTCATTTGTGTAATGAAAAGGAGGTTTCCTCCTCGAAGAGAATATATTTGAAGTCATTGATCTATAATTTCTACTGTTTTGTGAGCTGGTTGCATAACATTTGGTATGAGAGCTTTGGATTCTACGGTTTTTCTTATTCAAACACGCCATCTTGGAATTTTCGCTATAATTTTTTTTCTACGAGGATTTTGAAGCTGAAATTTATACCACGTGGAGCTGAAATCTTGGTGAACTTTGTATATAAATTTCAGATCTTGGTTCACTATATTTTCGGAGATATGATTCGGGGAAGTTAGTGTTTTTTATGGCTCCAAAATTCAGTCTCAAACATATGACCTAGGGAAAATCCTCATAACTTTTGTTTCCGACATCAAATTTGAGTTTTGTAAAAAGTGGCTAAAATCGAATGAATTGTAGTTTTTCTTGTAGCAATTTTAGGGACGAAGGTCGAAACAATGACATGTGGCACTCCGTACAAGTTTGCTCTACTGAGCCAGTCTATAATCAGGTCATTATGGGATATTGGGCATAACTGCTTCTTGAAGACTCCAATATTGGTCTGCCTTGTGGGGTTGGAAATATGACTTAGAGGGCTACCGGAGGACAAAATTTCATACTTTGGAGGTCTGAAATTACAGAGATACAACGGATTCAATATCAATATCCTACAAAGCAAGAAAAAGGTGTGTTATTTTTTAAAATTTGCAGTTTGAAGTGATTCAAGGGGCATAGTGAAGCATGAACATCATTGTTTGATTCCAAAATGACTCAAAGAAAAAAAAATGGAAATACCTAGTAAGCAATCAGAAATATCTACTATGACACATGAAGAAGCGAAAGAAATGCAACATGATATATCAAAATTACGAGACCAAGTGCAACAAATTTCGCTCTCACAAAGAGTAACCAAAAATGAAATGGAAGCTAAGATGGATGGTTTGAAGAATGGTTTAAAATCAGACATGGAAAGTTTGAAGGATGACATAGAAGCAAAAATGAAAGGCAACATGGAAGATTTGAAGAATGGTTTAAAAAAAGACATGGAAGGTTTAAAGAAAGGTTTGACAAAGTTGCTACAAGAAATGTTTCCTAATGGCGAAAAGGTACTATATGAAACTCATGATGAGAACAAAAGAAATGTTAATCATGATTTCATAGACTCTAACGTTGGATTGAAGACCTACCATATTCCAAAGATCGATATGAGGAAGTTTGATGGCATGGATCCAGTAACATGAATACTATAGATGGAGCAATATTTTGATCTCCATAATGTGCAACACAAAGGTGTGCATTGCAACTTTATATTTAGAACCCAATCAGTTTGTATGGTATCGATGAATTTGTTCTCGTAAACCACTTGTCACTTGGTCAATTGTTACAGAGGAAATGATAGCCATTATGAAGATACAAAGAACAACATCTTCTTTAGCCAATTGATAAATCTCAAACAAAAGGGTTCAATGACGGAGCACATTGAGGACTTCCAAAAATTGAATATAAGGGTAAATGATATTTTAGAGGAGCATAGGATTGATGTCTTCATAGGGACTTTAAAGGATAACATCCAACATGACGTTCGCCTTTGGCAACCTGATTCATTGGAGAAGGCATTTAGCTTGCAAGAAAAATTTAAAGAAAAATTATGGCAACAAGGAATCCCACCACTCACAACTATAAAGATGAAAGTGTTGCTACTCCTAGCCTTCCACAACCTACAAGGTTTACACCACAACAATTGGAAGAAAAAAGAGCAAAAGAGCTTTGTTACAGTTGTGATAACAAATACACTAAGGGTCATAAGTGTGTTGAGAAAAAAATATTTTACATAGATTGTGAAGAGGAGGAAAAAAAGGAACAAGAAACTTCAGAAAAAAAGGATATACATCAAGAACCAACCCTAGAGAAATAAGAAATGAATTTGACTATATCTTGTAATGCATTGGCAAGAATTAACACTCCACACACTCTCAATATAGAAGGACATATCAAGAAGAAAAAGGTAACAGTGTTGATTGATTCAGGTAGTACCCATAATTTATTCATTGTAAGATAGCCAAGGAATCAAATTGCTTCCTATATCCAAGACGAGGGTGTCAAGTGATGGTTGCAAATGGAGGAACTATAAATTTCTCTAGTAAGTACCATAATATAAAGCTAACCATGAGGGAATATGTATTGAATAGTCCAGTGCTTTCCATTCCAATGGGTGGTATTGATGTTGTACTAAGAGTCCAATGGTTACAATTTTTGGGTACGACAACTTTTAATTTTCAAGAACTTTTCTTGAAAGTTTTTTGGGAAGGAAAGGAAGTTGAATTAAGGGGTATCGCAAGGAAACTAGGAAAGATAATAAACTCTAATGGCATGACAAAGCTTCTAAATAAATAACGGGGCATAATTTCACAATTATGCTCACTAGAGGTTCAAACATTGAAATCATCTATTTCTCTAGATATCCAAAAAGTCTTGGACAATCATTCCAAGGTATTTGAGACTCCCAAAGGCCTCCCACCTATTTTTCATCATGATAATGCTATTCATTTGATTCCAGGAAATTTTCCTCCAAACATCAGGCCTTACAGATATCCCTATGCCCAAAATAGTGAAATTGAACTTATGGTTGCAGAAATTATAGATGCCGGTATAATTCAACGTAGTCAAAGTTCTTTCTTTTCTCCAGTAGTATTGGTGCACAAGAAGGATGGATCATGGTGCATGTGTCCGGATTATAGGGAGTTCAACAAGCTCACTATTAAAGATAAATTTCCCATTACTGTTATTGTTGAATTATTGGATCAATTACATGGAGAAATTTACTTCACCAAGTTGGATTTTCGTTCAGGATATCATCAAATTAAAATGAAGATTGAAGACATTCTAAAAACAAAAATTAGGACTCATGAGGGTCATTATGAATTTTTGGTCATGCCTTTTGGCCTTAACAATGCACCTTCTACATTTCAAGGTTTTGAATTCCATTTACAAACCCTTCCTTAGAAAATTTGTGTTACTATTTTTTGATGATATACTAATCTATAACAAGTCTTGGAAGGATCATGTTCAACATGTTGACAGGGTGCTCAAACTATTGCAGGAGAAACAATTATATGAAAAAACCTCCAAATGTTTCTTTGGAATACAAGAGGTGGAATATCTGGGTCATATTGTATCTCATGAGGGTGTTAAGGTAGACCCTAACAAAATTAAATCCATTAAGGAATGGAAAATCCCCACAACCATAAAGCATCTGCAAGGATTTCTCGGGTTGACAGGGTATTATCGCAAGTTTGTTAAGAATTATGGGAGAATAACAACACCTCTAACAACATTATCGAAGAAAGATGCATTTTCTTGGACTCCAGAAGCAACTAAGGCCTTTGAACATCTTAAAGAGGCAATGTGCCAAGCACTGGTCTTAGCTATGCTAGACTTCACAAAAACCTTTATTGTGGAATGTGATGCCTCAAGAAATGGAATTGGTGTTGTTTTAATGCAAGAAGGAAGACCCATAACTTTTGAAAGTTGTCCAATCAAAGGAAAGTATTTACACAAACCTATTTGTGAGAAGGAAATGTTGGCAATACTACATGCACTAAATAAATGGTGGCCTTACCTAATGGGAAGACACATCAATGTAAAAAAATATCATGATAGTCTTAAATACTTTTTGGAACAAAGATTATCTTCAGAAGAGCAACAAAAATGGGTAACAAAGATGTTGGGTTATGACTTTGAAATCATCTACAAAAAAGAGATGCAAATGGTGTTGCAAATGCACTATCAAGAAAGGATGAGGAGGTGGAAGCATTGCTTTGTGCCATTTCTATTATCCAACCAGATTGGATAACCGAAGCAAGGGATGAATGGAAGAATGGAGAAGAAGTGTGGGCACTCATTCAAAAGTTGTAGCAAAATCCCAGTACATCTGATACATTTAGCTGGAAAAATGATTCATTATGGTACAAAGATCACTTATATCTTTGTAATAATTCCCAACTCAAACAAAATATTCTTTTGGAATTGTACACCTCTTCCTTAAGGGGGCACTTAAGATTTTTGAAAACTTACCACAGAGTCGAGAAGGATTTTTTTTTGGGATGGCCTTAAATTTGATATTCAAAAGTTTTTGGCAGAATGTTTGGTTTTCCAACAAAATAAAGTTGAGACAATTAAGACCCCGGGTCTGTTACAACCTTTATCCATTCCAGGTCAATGTTGGGAGGAGGTTTCAATGGATTTTATCACAGGTTTATCCAAGTTCGAAGGAAAGAGTATCATCATGGTGGTAGTTGATAGACTTATCAAGTATGCACACTTTTGTGCATTATCTCATCCATTTAAAGCCAATACAATTGCTACATTCAAAAGCTACATGGAAACCCAAAGATTATTATAAGCGACAAAGATCCCATTTTGACTGGAATTTTTTGGACGAAATTATTTTCTTGTATGGGTACTTAATTAGCTCATAGCTCATCTTATCATCCTCAATCTGATGGGCAAACCGAGATAGTGAACAAATGTTTGGAAGGATATCTTCATTGCTTTGTATCTGATAAATCAACATAATGGGTCAAGTGGTTACCTTTGGCTGAATGGTGGTGTAACACTTCCAAGTTCCTTCCATACTGCAGCAAAAATGACCCCATTTATGGAACTTTATGGATATCATCCACTATCCATCACATCATCTTTAAGAGAAAATTCTAAGGTTCAAGCAGTGGAAGATCACATTGAGCATCAACAACAAGTTCTCCAACACTTCAAGGATAACCTCACTTTGGCGTAGAATCGAATGAAACAACAGGCAGATCAATATCGCAACGAAAGAGGTTTTGATGTAGGCGATTGGGTATTTTTATGGCTACAACCATACAAACAAATGTCCCTCAAGCAAGCTAAGAAGGATAATAAATTATCACCAAAGTACTATGATCCTTACAAGGTGTTGCAAAAGATTGGTACTATGGCATACAAATTGGTGCTTACTGCATCTTTTTGAGTGCACCTAATTTTTCATGTTTCATGCTTAAATAAGGTTATAGGTGACAAGCTCCCAATTCAAACAATACTGCCAAAAATTGACGAGGAAGGAAAAATCATATTGCAACTTGAAGCAATCACAGAAACAAGAACTTGACAGCTACGAAAGCTATCAATTTTAGAGTATCTCATCATGTGGAAGAACTTACCCGCTGAAGATTCCACATGGGAGGATGAGAATTTTATACAAATGCATCCATAACTACTCAAGTGTTGAGGACAACACTTTTTTGAAGGAGAGGGGCATGTTAGGTCCTCATAATACTAGTGTAGCCCCTTATTGTTATTGTTGTGCCCATGTAGTCCCCATATTGTTATTATTGTGCCCCATAGAAGCCCACTATTGTTATTGTTGTGCCCTTACATTTTATTGTTACGTAGGCTCTGATTATATTGTGACCCCTTAGGCTCTTATATATAGAAAGGAAATTTTTTCATTTGAATCATCCAAGAATTTTTCATTTGTGTAATGAAAAGGAGGTTTCCCCCTCGAAGAGGATATTTTTTAAGTCGTTGATCTATCATTTCTACTGTTTTGTGAGTTGGTTGCATAACAACTATGGTTGCCATTTCTTCTTGATTTATGTAAAAGTATGCATGCTTTCATATATTCTGCAAGACATGTTTTGTCATTTGAATCATCCAAGAATTGTTCATTTGTGTAATGAAAAGGAGGTTTCCCCCTCGAAGAGGATATTTTTTAAGTCATTGATCTATCATTTCTACTATTTTGTGAGTTGGTTGCATAACAACTATGGATGTCATTTCTATCTTGATTTATGTACAAGTATGCATGCTTTCATATATTTTGCAAGACACACACACACACACACACACACACACACACACACACACACACATATGTTGGCTTGAGGGGTCCTGACCCAGGTTCAGAGGTTAAGGTTTGCCAACAAACCCCTATATTACTGGCCCTTTCGGCAGTGACCCGCTTGCGCAGGCCAAAGTCTCACCCGAAGTAGTATGGGTGAGTGCTGGAATCAGGTTTCCGCACCTTGAGAGAGAGCAGGTAAGTCAACCAAAGTTGAGTTCACAACTTATCAAGCTTCACAATTAACAGATCAAGTGCAGGCTTACATCACAGAGTTCAAATCTAATGATTACTGGTGCATCCACGTGCGTAATACCAATCTATCAGTGCAACAACTATATTCGCAACAATTACAGATCATAAATTCATATAATAGGAACAAGAATACTTCCGCAGCTTAATCAAACAATCCAAGTTCACATAAATTATAACAGAGTAGGTTTAGATCACATCAGATATCAAAAGTACTTGTAATAGATCCAACAGTTTATATCAACAGGAAGACACTAACTCAGATAATGCAGAGATACTCTAACCCGATTCGCATATATTATCATCCAAAACCAATACAATCCAACATAGCCTATGCACACAGCAGGACTGAGGATCTCCATGCACACAGCTAGCAGGAGTCCTTACGCTAGCAACCCAATAGATCTAACAATTCACAACTATCATCAATCTCTATTCTTCTCTACCTATGACTCAAAAAGGTTCATCTATTTATACCAATTCAGCTTACACATCCAGCGGTCCGCAAACCGTGGTTTGCGGACTCTTGGTCTACCCTTGACCCGTTACAATGCATTAGGGGCTTTGACCCACCCAAAAACCACTGCGTTAGACTAAATATTACAAAAAATATACAAAAGTAGACAAAATTCGCAGCTTTAGGGGACTCTATTCCAACAATATATATATATATATATATATAAACACTTTTGGGATGCTTCGCTTTCGAGGATTTTTGGAAAATGATGCTTTCTACGCTTCACTTCGTGCAACACTATTAGCACCTTTGAAACCCTTTTCTGTAGCAATAATAGATCCCACATGGCTTGTTAATAAGGTGAGTGAATGGCATTTAAGAGCATATCTGCATCATATTACCATTTTTCAATGTATAAAAAAAATAGTTTTTTTGCATTGCTTCTTCTAATGGGTATCTAAGGTGGGTTGAGTTAGACTTGGTTGAGAGGCACTAGCAGAGACAAAGCTAGGGGGAAGATGTGAAATAACTTTTAATGTTCTTTTTTCTTTTAGGTTGACTATGAGACTTGAGAGGGGGAGGAACATAACGGAAGCAGTCATGTACATTGGTGGAAGGGATGGAGGAAGAGTCTTCAAGTTCAAAATGACCACTGGCACTTGCTATCATAAGTAAGAGTTGCCTCTCCCTTGCAACTTCTTATTTTATTTCCTTCTCCCTAGCCTTCTCCTCTTCAACATTTTCAAACTATCTAAGCATTTCTGCTCTAATATGCCCTATCACTTCTTGTGGTGCAACACATGGGGTTACTTGGTCTCCTACACTAGCCAAGTGTTGTTTGAATCCATGAATACACCCTCGATTGAGTGTTGGCAATATTTGCAAACCATTTGGTTCTTAATGAAATCACAATGGGTCCATCCAACATCTTTGACTCTTGGGGCCATGGATAATGGAATTTAAATGGAAAGAAATTTGCAAATTGAAGAAAAAACATGCAAAAAATTACCATGCAAGCCCTATCTTAAATTTAGGAATAAAGAGGGGTTCATTTTTACTTGAAAAAAAACAGTGACAACAGTCATATCTGAAATTTTAGAAGAGGGAATGCATACCTAGGAATGAAAAGATGGGCTGCAGCCTCCTCCCAAAGATGCCAACTCCACTAGACAGCTCCAAATTATCTCCAAGATGCAGAAGCAACTCCAAGCTTGCTGTTGCTAGACTATTGTTGAAAAACCAACATTGTTGCAGAGCTTACGAAGCTCACATATGCTCACAAAAGCTTATAATGAGAGGTGTGAGGCAAATAAGAGAGGAGGGGGAGGCGGGTGCTTCTCTTTGTAGCAAAGTGATAGAGTCGATGGAGGCATTTTACCCTTTTTTTTATACTAAAAACAACCTAAAAATCCTCTCAAATCTGCACATGTGGGGCTGGGGACTTGCTCTGCTGGTTCATAATGGAACCAATCGGTTTGTACTAGTTTGGTACAGGTACCAAACTGGTACAAATTAGTCCACCAATCTGGGTTGATTGCCGGGTTAATCCCTACCTCTATTGAACTAGCCTGTTTGATCATTTCTGGTTCGGACTGGGCCAGTTTCTTGGGTGAAATAGAATAGGTCCCTAGACCTTGGACTCATATGTGGGCTTGGTGATTGCATTGAAGGGATGTAATTTGGTAGAAACATCCTGACGTGAATCTGGAAGCACACATGCTCATGCATACAAAGGGATCCATAACTTTTATTGCACCTAGGTGCTAAGGTCTGTTGGAAACAAAACCCTGTATCCGTGAATTATACTCCCAAGTATGTATAAGAAGTGGTCACCTCAATCTCACTACTATCAAGAAGTGGTAGTATGCTAAGGAGATCCTAGAAACATTAAAGACCATAACCTTGACTTTTTCTGAGGTTCACTATGAAGTGTACAAGGGCACAAAAGCTAGCTAGGGCATCAATTTGTCTCTTTGGTCCCTTGGGTGGGAGGCCAGAAGGATCACACCAATAAAGAGGATGACAATTAAGACATGGTGTAGAAGACACGGTTCTTCCCCCTGGATCTTCTCTTACGGGGAAGGAATCAAGCTTATCAATATAGATTCCAAACAAGGTTGGGAAAGGGAACACCCTGCTTGACTCAAATGGTGCAGTGAATGCAGTCAGAGAAAAATAGATATAAGGAAAATTTATTTTTCTAATGAAGTGATCAAATACATCAACATAGATTTCTTTTATAGATCATGTAATAACTATTTAACTACTTCCATACCTAACCTACAGTTATGTGGTTCATTAACATTAATTATCACCCTTCCCAACACTAGGATTCCTAACATCACTTTATTCATGGTTACCAACTCTGACAACAGTGTGCATGACATTTTCACGAACAGTTTCGGACCAGAACTTGGCTCCATCAAAATCAAAGTTAGTTAAATTTGGTTAATTATGAATGAAGCTAATTATTTTTATTTTGCTGCTTATTGTTGATCGGCCTGTAGGCACAGGATAGAATTGGATGGAGAAATTACATAGGATTCCATTAGAACCTATGGTTTTATAATCAGCTATACTTTTCTGTGTTTTACCAGACGATCTTCCACAGTAGGTCTCTGCATCACATTATTCTCCGATGCCGGTTTTCTGATCTGCTAGTGATCATAACTCATGAAGGTTTTCTTGAGTTGCCAAACTGATATGCAGTTACTTTTACAGAATTACTTGACAATGGTGCCTGCAATATACTTCTCAATAATGTCTGCTACTTTATGTGACGTATCAAAAGAGCATCGTTGTCAGTGAATCTTGAAAACTGATTTTCGTAGCAGTTCTGCTTCTTAGTTTAGTGATTGAACAAACAGAAGGGACCGGTTTGCTCTATGTAAACTAGAATAAATCTGATGAACTTTCATTGGTTTTACAAATATGCTTACAAATTTCTTTATTTTTATTCTCCAAAATTGCAGTTCAGCCAGAGTACGAGGGTCTTCCTTGTTTTCTTCTTGGAGGGTCCATGGGAGGAGCAGTGGCTCTGAAGATTCATTTAAAGCAGCCCAATGTATGGGATGGAGCTGTTCTCCTTGCTCCAATGTGTAAAGTAAATTTTCCAAATTAAAACTTCTAGAATCAAACTACTTGAGCACTATGGGAAAATCTGTTCTATGAGTTAATAAATGTTTTTTTTACATTTCAGAAATTTTCTTCTCAAAAGTATCAGTTTGGGTTCTATATTTTGACTTCTAAATACTTGTAACTGTTAGATTGCAGATAATTTCGCTATATCTTGGCTCCAGAAGCAGATTTTAATAGGCATATCCCGCATGTTTCCGAAACTGAAAATTCCTCAGAAACACTTAGACGAGTTAGTGTTTAGAGATGTCAACAAGAGAAAGATGGTTGGTTCTTTACATTTCTTGTAACCTTCTATAACTAATGTACTTTTTGTATCTGACTCTAATTAAGTAACATTCCTACTTTCTTTTGACATTTTGATTTATTGTCTTTTCTTATGGAAAATGTGATGCTTGTGGGAAAAAGGACCAGATCTTCATGCAAATGAACATATGCTCTTAGATAGTACTTATATTTATTTTTATTTTGCTTGTCTGTTTTAGGTTGGTTGTAACGTAATTGCGTACAAAGATGGGCCACGCCTCAGGACTGACGTAGAGATGCTAAGAACTACATCGGAGATAGAAAAACGAATGGAAGAGGTAAGCTTTAAATTCATAGGAATTTTTTCTTATATACAATTCCGTGGAGTTGATGGACACTTGAACTCTTATGCAGGTTTCTTTGCCATTATTAATTCTACACGGTGCTGCTGATATGATCACTGATCTCTCTGGAAGCAAGGCTCTATATGAGAAGTCAAAAAGTGTTGACAAACAACTGAAAATTTATAAAGATGCCTATCATGCTATTCTAGATGGCGAGCCAGATGAAACAATCTTTGAAGCCCTTGACAATATTATTTCCTGGCTTGATGCACACTGGAATTCAAAACAAGCTAGACAATAGAATTTCTGTGCCTTTATATGGTGAACATGTGATCTCTATCAATTAAAAAGCTAGACAATAGAATTTCTGTGCCTTGAGCTTTGTCAATTTATAAAGATGCCTATCATGCTATTCTAGATGGCGAGCCAGATGAAACAATCTTTGAAGCCCTTGACAATATTATTTCCTGGCTTGATGCACACTGGAATTCAAAACAAGCTAGACAAGAGAATTTCTGTGCGCCTTTATATGGTGAACATGTGATCTCTATCAATTAAAAAGCTAGACAATAGAATTTCTGTGCCTTGAGCTTTGTGTTGACAAAGCCCTTATGGAATTTGGTCACCATCCTCATAATGAGGGGAAGTACTCAAGAGTTTCCTTAACTACTTCCCCACATTATGATTATGAGGATGGTATATAGGGCAAACCAGATTCCACAAAAGCACTAGGCTTTGTTAACACAAGGCTCAAGACTTTTACAAGAATATATTTATTAAGAGTTCAACATGTCATTTGTAGGGATAAAATCTTGGTGGGGAGGATAACAATCATTTCTACCAACTCAAGCTAAACCCAATTGACAATATTATGGATATAAATTCATTCTCTTTAATTTTAATCATGAAATTTTAATTCCTTTGAGCATGAAAAAACTCACAGCACCATTCTTATGTAATATTTATATATATATATATATATATATATATACAGAATGAAGTGAGTTGTGAGCTTTGAGTCTTAAGTCAGCTTGTAATATGATATTGTCTTAATATGTATTTTCATAGAAGTGTTTGTCTTCAATACAAGTTTTGATTATTGTTCTTTCTTATGTTGTTCTATATTTGCTAGTATTGGCAAAAGTGTGATGATTGCAACCAGACTACCACAACGGATCCATTACCGCTTCTACAACTTCATTAAAGATGCATTATAAATACTGCTCTAGTTCACACACACTAAACTGAACAGTTCCCCTCCAAATATAAGATTACATAGATTAGACAGATCCACATCACACCTTTTCTTTAGGGATAACATTCCTTCCACTTCTTAGCAAAATGAATTAGATTCCCAACCTGAAGTCTTGATTGAGAAGGACAGTACTAAATCTGAAAGTTGTAGAGATATAGTGCACAGACCTAGCAAGCATATAGTCATGATGGTTGGCGAAGAGAGAAATAATGCTTATAAATTGCCATGGAAAAATGAAGAACATAGACGTCCTAGTCTTGAGGGTAAAAAAAAATTACATATAAGAAAGATTTCCTATTTTAGGAGATTTTGTCAAGTAATCTGAAGATGCAGTGAAAATCACCGCAAGGTCACTTGTAAGAGAGAACATGATCTTTCATCCTCAATTCAATTACATAATTGGCAACATATTGCTTTGAAATGTCTTTCCAGTGATCTATGGCACATGTTGGTTTTCCCTCTGAAAGTTCTTTCGTTTTGATGAATGATCTTATTCTTTTTAGTTCAATAGTCTCTAAAGTAGATACTCTAAAATTGTCTATTGAAGAAATAGAACCATCACCCTAGTAGCATTTACCTGATAAAGTCTTATAATGTGTATAAGTTAAACCACTTCTTCCTCATATAAAGTGTTTTAATGTGTATAAGTTAAACAACTTCTTCCTCAAAGCTTTAACATGTTGTGATATAATCATGGTGATTGGTGTGGAGAGTAGTAATGCTTAAAAGCTACCAAGGGAAAATGAAGAACACAAAGATCCTACTCCTTAGGGTGGAACAAATTTGTAATGTTCCAAATTTTTCTTCAATAAATTGGAACATTAATTTTTGTCTAAATTCATTTAGGAGATGAATAATTGGGAAAGGAGGCCCAATAATAATAAAAACATAAATGAAATCCCTCTAGTATGAAAATGGATCAGCCATGGAACTATATTTCACACCCCCATGTGTGAAAATAGACATTTGCAAAGAGTTTTGACCAAGTCAACCAGCGCAGGGTATGAGGGGGAAAGCATTACATGGACAACGTAGGAGGCAAGCTTCTAAAGGAAGGGAAACTCTAATTCGAAGTAGGGCCCATAGAGAGCCTTCATTTGCTATATATGGAGAGGAGGAGAGCCATTGCCAATCATTGGAGTTTATGCATTTGAAGCTGGTCATTGCGACTTTGAGCACGCTAGCTGTTTAGCCTGTCTGCAGCGCTGTTTAGCGCATTGAGTGTCTCCATTTGGAGATCTCGCCCTCAACCCTGGGGGACTTCGAGTGCCTGCTCAGGTGAGGTAGTCCCATCAGTGTTGTTGTAGGAGGATCGATTTGCAGCATTTGTGGAGGAGCAGCGCATCTATTGACTGCGCAGTCCTGAGTGGGAGGACATAGTCCGTATTGGGGAAGCTCCAGTTGGTATTCTTGGAGGATCTGGGTCAGGAGGTTGAGCGCAGGAATAGCCGCATCTATTGGGGGACTTCTGGTTGCGTGGGTGATCGTATTATTGAAGGTCCTAGACAATGGCGGCATGATCATCGGGAGGAAAGCACAGATCCGCAAGGAGGTATTTCAGGACAGCTACACGGCTGTTTTCAGCAGCTGGAACGCAGATCTGAAACACATCCATCCCATGCAGCGTTCTGAGAATATTTATTAACTTGCCTTGTGCAAGTTTAGGTGCTATCGCTTTGATCACCTATTGTACTCCCCTATATTTATCAGTATAATAAAATGGCTTAGTGTTCTCTTCACATTTCTTGAGTATCTGTGCATGCTTTATATACACGCTATTGTATGTTTGCATTACTGTTATTTCTTCCCTTTGCATTTCGATTTTTGTACCACTTGTTGTGTTTTCCCCCACACTCTTAGACAGAGTTTGGAAAGGGCCAGATAGCCTCCAGATCTCATCCTCTTTTCAGAGGTGAAATATCTGGTAAATGCCCTCCCAGTCCATCTCTGGTTAGAGTTTGCTTGTGTTTTAGAGATATCCTTGAAAGGGGATATTACAGTGGTATCAGAGCATAGATCTGGCTCAGCCTATGGAGCTAGTTGTCTATGTCATCGGAAGAAAAACCCTACATCTGCCACAGAGGTAGGAAGTACAGAGATATTGAGCGTAGGTTGGAGAACACCTACGAGAGGGAGACTGCATTCGAGTGGTGGACGCAGAACAGGAGGAGCCTGCGGTAGAAGCAGAGCAAGGAGAGCCAATGGCAGATGATAGCGATGCAAAATAGTTTGGGGAAGCACTCCTCAAATCAGTGTAGGATCTGGCGAGGCAGATAGAGGTGATGGGTTAGAGATTCACTGCTGTGGAGGCTAGACAGCGTGAAACCTCAAGGGGTCGCTAGGTTGGTGAGGGGTCGGGCACATACGACCATTTGCAAGAGTGAGTTGCCACTCCGCACCAAGCTTCACATGCCCCTGCCCGTTCCACTATGCCCACTTTCCTGGACACAGACACTGAGACAGAAGCACAGCAGGAGCCAGAGGTTGGCCACATAGGTGATTATTTTGCTGAGTACCAGGCGTATAGGCAGGAGTTCAGGGATGCCCTTTTATTCATATACTTTGTTCAGCTCCAGCGGGACAGCAGACCCCGCGACCATCATAGAGGGCATCGACATTATCATGATGGATCCACTGATTTCACGGTTCGAGATCGGGTGGAAAAGTTGGATACCTCTTTCCAGCTTGACCGAATAACAGAGGGGGAAGCCATCAAAATGGCTATCTCGCACTTGGAGGATGAGGGCACACAGGATCATGGGGAGCATATGGATACACCCAGTATGACACAGGGGTCGCCTGTGTTGGAGACTTATTTCACCATATCGATTGACACCTCAGTAGAGAGAGTAGAGCTTACCCCAGTAGTGCCATCCATTGAGGTGATGACCAGGGTAGTGTCCGAGTCTTCGGGTGGTAGCAGATTTCTTGGCTCAGCCTGTGAGTCTAAGCCCAAGAAGATTAGAATTTTGAAAAAGATGAGTTTATTCTCATTTATTTTCAGATCCAGAGGAGATGCATCCACCTTTGAGGAGGTCAAGAAGATTGAAGAAAAAGAAGAGAAAGTACCATGCGCTTCCTATTCTCACCAAGAAGAAGATATTGAGCATGGAAGATACTTGGATCATCAGATCCTCAGTGATTACCTTGTTGCGTATAGATCTCAACCTAGAGCCTTCAGGGAGACTCTAGATTTCCCTCATTTCATCCAGCTAAAGGAAGAGAAGAGACCATGTAGCAGAAAATAAATCAAAGGCAATAGATTTCTGTTGTCTACCTTTGATGGGTCATCTAATGCAAGAACTTGGGTGAGAAAGTTAGAGGCATTTTTCCTACTACATCCTGTAGCAGGGAAAGAAGCTGTTGAAATCTCAGCGCTGCACTTGGAGGGTGAA
The DNA here is from genome assembly GCA_034641835.2 of Pinus albicaulis. Taxonomy (NCBI): domain Eukaryota; kingdom Viridiplantae; phylum Streptophyta; class Pinopsida; order Pinales; family Pinaceae; genus Pinus; species Pinus albicaulis. The sequence continues at coordinate 480,422,593 of CM076579.1, forward strand.
GCCTATGATTGGTGGTGCATCCACTTGAGCCATGCAAGGGTAAAGACTTTTGCAGAGTTCACTCAAAGGTTGATCCAAACCTTTGATGGAGAAAGAGCAAAGAAAGAAAAGATCACATCACCTCTTGAGGAGGCTTGTGATAATGCTGTCACACTCATGGAGGAGCATCCACATGCATCAACAGTTGGGGCAGCCAACACTTGTGAGGAAGGGACTCTTACAGCCCTGCAAGAAGTTCCAAATGCACATCAAGATATGAAAATATTTCCACATTCCATTGTTGCAGCAAATTATTTTGATCAATGTGGAGATTTACTTTTGCATGACCAAGGGTCAAATCCCATTTCTACTATAGAGCAGCTTGGTTGCATTGCGCTGTGCAACATGGAAACACTCAAGAAGGAATCAAACCATCATTCTCATAAGCCATTGTTGGATTGTACATCACATTGGAGGTTGGGGTTTGAAGCCTTGAAGATTGATGGTAGACATCTTGGAGTAAGAAACCCTTTCTCCCTTCAAGATGACACTTTGTCAATGAGCTCCTCTCAGCTCAAAGAGGAACTTATACTTTCAGATCCAATACCTCATTGGTTTTGGAAGACTATTGATAAAAGGGAGGTCTCAAGGAGAGATCTCATTAGAGGTGCACTTCAACACACCATGGAGTGCAAAGATTTTCTTCCTTTCTCACAAGTGCAGATAGAAGATGGGGGACATCTTAAGATGGATAACATCTCTCATGCCTGTGTTGGACATTCCTTGAGCCATACACATCATGATGGGAGGTTTTTGCCTACCACCTATTTGATTCTTGATAGGGTCTCATTGATCCTTGAGAAGCTTAGATTTCAAAATCCCATGAAGTGCAAAGACAGGAATTTGATTTGGGAGGATGGTAGCCCTCATGGGAGGAGTACCAAGATGAGGAGAAGAAGGAGGCATCCACAAGCGATTGAGTGGATTTGGTTGATGAGCAAGGAGCTAGGAGGCTACTTGTAGATCTATGATATTGGGCAGCAGGAGGCGTGGCTGCACTGGTTACTCTTGAAAGAGTTTGGCCATCGCTTGGAAAACACTCTTCCTAAGAGTAAGAGGATGGGTACTTACATCATTGAGAAGCATAGAGTATGGATGTATGGTGTTGATATGATACTCATATCATTCATCATGTCTTCATCACATGATCGGTATGATGGAGGTATGGGGAGGCAACAAAATGTCTTGTTGCTTTGCCTGTTTCTGGGAGAGCAAGAGCAGATTTTCTCTCACACTTTGCATGATGTTGCAGGAAGAGGAGACGGCATTATCTCTTTGGTCTTTGATGATTTGGGAGCTCTTCCATCTTGGGGAGTATTCCATATTTGTTGCAACATTATTAGAGGAATCTTTGACAAGGAGCATGTCAAAGAACAGAGTTTGGTATTGGCAGGGGCTTATTTGCATAAGCTCACAACACTGTCACTTTGGAGCAGAGCCTTATGGATGAAGTGTGCCCAACAGAAATGTGGAGGATCCATAACCCACAGGTTCCAGGATCATTTCATATTTATTGCACTTGATGATAAAAGAGGAGGTAATGATGATAGAGCCATCTACCAATATGGCATGTTCTTCTTGACTTGGGGGTCCAAGCACCTTCTTGTAGCACGTGGTTCATTTTTCCTCATAGCATGCCAAAACACTATAGAGGAATCATTCATGGATCCATGTACCATCTTAATTCCAGCATATGGTGAGAAGTTTGCATATACATTCATTGATTTGCACACTCTTACCATTCTTATGCAGTGCATTGCTTCACAAGAGGGCAAGCTTGTCACATTGCTCCATGAGTTGTATTGGGCCAATATACATGATGGAGGCAGCCATCTCTTTTGTGGCCATGGGAAAATGTTTTATCATCACTTGTATGTTCAGTTTATGCACTCTAACATGTATCATATGGGGACATGCATGATTAACCATGTAAGAAGAAACATTTTGCCTTGTACTTTCCTCAAGCAACAACTTGTAAAACTGCGATGTACTTGTTTGGGACGCTGTTGGTACCTTCTTGCACCACCTGAAACCTTTAGAATTCTCTTCATTCTATTGCTGATCATGACTTCATTTGCTGATATAGATCAGATTTGTATGAGAAGCATGATTATGATGGAGACACATGAGTTGGATGTGTCTTTAAGTGGGAAAAATTCTCATATTTTTTGCACTACATGTTCTAATGGGAGCATGGGAGTAGATATGGCCACCACAGCCACATGTTTGTTTCCTTTTGAGGTGGGCCATGAGGCTGATATTCATCCATTGTATAGCCATGGGCAAGTGCTTGATCATGTATTGTTGTTACATTCAGTCATTTACTATCCTTTAGTAGATGTGATGAATCTTGTACATTGCATGCCATGTAATTTTCTGAAGTTGCAGTGGCTGGAACTGCGTTGCATCCTTGTGAGATATTGTTTGCATCATGCATCATCATGCAAAACTTGTAGAAAAATTCTCCTTGTGATATTTTATGATGACCATGTCCTATTCATCATGGATAATATGTTTTGGGCCTGCCTGTTCTTCATTGTTGGAGGAGAACTCTTTGGAGGATTTTTCTTCATTTTCCCATTTGAGGGAAATATTTTTGCAGCCCAGGATCAACATAAACTCTACACTTGTCATGAGTGGAGAGAAGGACAGCATGAGGTAAGCTATGATGCTTTCCAAGTTTCAGCCCACCTTCATTACCAGAGCTTGAGGTGGAAGGAGATTTTCAGGAGTTACCTTGTTGGGAGGTGGCTTATTTTGTTTGGATGATTGCTTGGGGATGGAGGATCCACATGAGGGAGATGTTCCTCACCATATTTCAGACTCCATGCCTTGGGTGGAGACTTTATTGTTCTATCCTTGCAGTTGCTTGGGGACAAGCAACATTTGGGAGGGGAGGACTGTAATGTTCCAAATTTTTCTTCAATAAATTGGAATATTAATTTTTGTCTAAATTCATTTAGGAGATGAATAATTGGGAAAGGAGGCCCAATAATAATAAAAACATAAATGAAATCCCTCTAGTATGAAAAGGGATCAGCCATGGAACTAGATTTCACACCCCCATGTGTGAAAAGAGACATTTGCAAAGAGGTTTGACCAAGTCAACCAGCACAGGGTATGAGGGGGAAAGCACTACATGGACAACGTAGGAGGGAAGCTTCTAAAGGAAGGGAAACCCTCATTTGAAGTAGGGCCCATAGAGAGCCTTCATTTGCTATATATGGAGAGGAGGAGAGCCATTTCCAATCATTGGAGTTTATGCATTTGAAGCTGGTCATTGCGACTTTGAGCACGCTGGCTGTTTACCCTGTCTGCAGCACTGTTTAGCGGATTGAGTGTCTCTGTTCGGAGATCTCGCCCTCAGCCCCGGGGGACTTCGAGTGCCTGCTCGGGTGAGGTAGTCCCATCAGTGTTGTTGAAGGAGGATCGATTTGCAGCATTTGTGGAGGAGCAGCGCGTCTATTGACTGCGCGACATCTGTGGAGGAGCAGCGCATCTATTGACTGTGCAGTCCTGAATGGGAGGACACAGTTCGTATTGGGGAAGCTCCAGTTGGTATTCTTGGAGGATCTGGGTCAGGAGGTTGAGCGCAGGAATAGCTGTGTCTATTGGGGGACTTCTGGTTGCGTGGGTGATCGTATTATTGAAGGTCCCAGACAGTGGCGGTGTGACCATCGGGAGGAAAGCACAGATCCGCAAGGAGGTATTTCAGGACAGCTACACGACCGTTTTTAGCAGCTGGAACGCAGATCTGAAACACAGCCATCCCATGCAGCGTTCTGAGAATATTTATTAACTTTCCTTGTGCAAGTTTAGGTGCTATCGCTTTGATCACCTATTGTACTCCCCTATATTTATCAGTATAATAAAATGGCTCAGCGTTCTCTTCGCATTTCTTGAGTATCTATGCATGATTTATATACATGCTATTGTATGTTTGCATTACTGTTATTTCTTCCCTTTGCATTTCGATTTCTGTACCACTTGTTGTGTTTTCCCCCACACTCTTAGACAGAGTCTGGAAAGGGCTAGATAGCCTTCAGATCTCATCCTATTTTCAGAGGTGAAATATCTGGTAAATGCCCTCCCAATCCATCTCTGGTTAGAGTTTGCTTGTGTTTTTTAGATATCCCTGAAATGGGATATTACAGTGGTATCAGAGCATAGATATGGCTCAGCCTGTGGAGCTAGTTGTCTATGTCATCGGAAGAAAAAATCTACATCTGCCACAGAGGTATGAAGTACAGAGATATTGAGCGTAGGTTGGAGAACACCTATGGAGAGGGAGACTGCGTTCGAGTGGTGGATGCAGAACATGTACAAATTAGTGTCATCAGCAGGCCCAGGGGCTTTTTGGAGGATTTTTGAGGAGTTTCTATGTGGTCGAGTGGCATTCACTTGATATATTCCATCATCTGAGCAGTTTGGCTTTCGTTCCAGTGCATTTCGACAAATTTCGAAAATTTGAGTTATTTATGGGCTTAACTCAGCTAGTTACACTCATGGTGGCATTCTGGGAGGAATACATGACAGAAAACCTTAGTGTAATAGCTCATTGGAACCAAGACGAGGATACCTCCATGATGGGATAGTTGGAAATGAGTTTCAGTGACCAGGGGAGACATGGTAGCCGATTTACTCTTTTCTGCATTAAAAAGGAATATTTTAATAAGAGGGAAAAGTGCTCTATGAATAAAATAATAATAAAATAATGCTCTAGAAGGCTCCAAGAGATCTATAAAAGAAAGGGAGGAGGCCATTGAGGGATATCTTTGGATCATGTTACTTTATTGTATGAGAGGTGTGAGACGTGGTTCTCTACTTCAGCCGTAGCCCCAAAACAGAAACCCTCGGGTGATTTGTGAGTGTTGGATGAAAACCCAACTCTCTTGAGGAGACTTCATTCAGAAGTTTCGCAGAGCTTCAGGTATTGGTGTGAGGATCATCCGGATCTTCAACTTGTGCTTCAGTGGGTTCAATGACAGTTTTGCCGTAGCCGATTTGCAACAGTCTTCTTACCGAGCCGTCTACATCATTGCCAGAGACATTCATCAGTTGGGCCAGAGATCTTTTTGGGTTTTTCTCCGCTTGCCTGGCAAGCTCAGGTTCCGCTGTTCCTTTATGTTGATGTGCTTTCTACCATAGATTAATAAAATGGCTCAGTGATTTTATCGGCATCCATTGTGTTATATTGGTGGCTGTGTGTTTATTTCCGTTTATTTTGTTGTTTAACTCTATTCTGCATTTTTAGTTAAAATATCCCATTTGGGATATTACAGTGGTATCAGAGCCTCAGTCTTGGCTAAGCCTATGGGTTTCAATCTAGTTGCAACGATTTTCTTTCAGAAGAATTTTCCAAATCCAAAATCATCGTTGTGGAGATCGCATTAGGAATGTGGAAAGTGGGATTTTGTAACAGCGTAGAACCCTCGCAAATCGAATTCATTCATAGCTATAGCTGTGGCCCATAAAGTATGAAGGGATGAGCTTCTCCAAAATTTTATGGAGCCATGGAAATGATTTTATGAGGCAAACTCATTTCTTTTGGTAAAAACATAGTTTAAAGAGGCCATCCCATTATGAAGAACCAAATTTCTCCGCGGCGACATTTCGATCTGACGCAAGTGCACATCTTTGGCCCGTGAAATAACCAACGTCGAGCCAAGCATTGGAGGCCATCCTATCCACAGACGTAGCTGCCATCCATCAGCGTAGCCATCGCTTGGAGGTAGCAGTCATCGACAGGGGTCGTAGCAATTTTCGGGGTATAATTGGTAAATAGCCAAGCGGACATCGAGTCCATGGGAAGTGGTGAACAATTAAGTTGATTGCTTCCCTGTAGATCCACAAAGGACACGTTGACCATTGGGCATAGTGGGGGAGCCGTGAGAAATTTGCGTAATGAAGCCGCAAAGGAAATAAAAGCATTTTTTTCTGAGCCGTATAAAGAATTTCGAGGGCCGAAATCGTATGGCCAGATTCGACATCCAATTGCGGGAGAACAACCGTCGAATTCAGAGTTGAATATATAACCTGATTATTTTAAATCATTTCGCAGAGTCAATCATATTGCGAAGTCAAATTTTTGGGAACGTCTGATTTGGTGAAAATCACCGTATAAGTGGGAGCCATATTACAGGCATAATCAAGCCAAGAGTCAATCGTGGACGAGCGGGTTGTTGTCGCTTTTCTTGTTTGAATCTGGAATGGAGTCATGAGGTTGTGCTAACAGCTAAGCAAGGAAAATCGAAGGTATGGTCATATTCTCACTGTTTCACGCTCTGAACAAGAAAATCGTGTGAAGTGGTCAAAGGCGGAAATTTCAAGAAAAATTAAAAGACCGTAAGCTATCTTTGTTGGTTGTATATGTTATTCCCAATTCGGACGCAGTGCTATTTGCATTCAGAATCAATCCATTACAAAACTAAGCTTATTTTAGTTGTAGTGGGTCTTCTCCGAGTATAGATAAGTCAGGTTTCTTGGACAGTACAGAGCCATGGGTTATCACCGCGTGCTTAGCGTACCAAGCAAAAAGAATTTCTGATTTGAGACCGAGTCAGAATTCCTAGTCATGTTGAAATAGAAGCTGGGTTTATTTATTCACTGTTGATATTGTTGGGGGTCTACTTCTGAAGGGTGGAAATATTTTTCAGTATCGTGGAGCAGCAGTAAGAAAGGGGAAGGACGCATGAAATATAAGGCCACTCTGCTGAAGCTAAATATCAGCAGGTGGGAGGCATCATAACGGTCGAACCTATAGTCCCTGAAACTCAGGTTTTAGCCTATCAATCTTCTGCATTGTTGCTGGTATTATTTGTGCACTTCCCAAATCAAATTCTCTCAAATAATCACAACGCTGGTACACTTTTCTCTAATGGCCATAAATCTATTTGTTAAGTTCTGATATTTTATATGCAACTCTGGGTTTGATAATGGAATTGTCCTTTTTCTTCATATACCAGCATTATATTTGGTTCTAAACATGTAATGTATGAATGGGAGGAAGGGTTCTTTGCTTCATTACAGATGCAATACTGAGTTGCAACAGCTCAGAGGTGCAATACTGAGTTGAAACAACTCAGAATTTCACATGCAACATTGTGCAAGCAATCTGTTTGCTAAAACACTTCATTGGAAAATATATAGCAAACTCAGAAATAGTGTTCTCATGCAAACAATATGTGATGGAGGAAATCCTAAGCAAATTGAGAAGATTGAACACAAAAATTAACCATGGCACACACCCAAAAACTAAGCTGGACAACAAACCCCTTTCAAGAGAGATTTGTGCCATCCTTCAAAAAGGACAGCCAAAAGATTGTAGGAAGAATTGGGGATTGGTCACAAAATTTTTGCAGTCGGGATAGATCTGAAACACATGAAGATGTCATGGAGAGTTTTGTCCATACTAGTAGAGTTTAATGAACTCATGTCCACAATAGACCAAGCAGAAGGGAAGAAACTGATTTGGGCTCTAAAGTCTGCTATGCTTGCTCTTATATAGCCCAAATTCTTGGAGGAACCTTGTGAAGGGGTCACACTTCTAGTTGCAGCTTGCCTCAGTAACATCATGAAATTGACCGCACCTATAGAGCCATATAATGATGATGTTATGAGAAGGATTATGAGATTGATTGTAGAGACTTCTCAGGATTTGGACAACAGTGCAGGCTTTACCTTTGAGAAGAAGTTGGAGATTCTATGGAGTATGGCCACAATCAAGACTTATGTCATCATGTTTGACCTTGACTGTGATGACCTGATTTTGCAGATGTTCTAATGCTTCTTCAGCATTAGGAGACATCATCCTAACACCGTCATAGCACACATGCAATCCATCTTGTCATCATGTATGAGAGACCATGAGACCATTGGCCGAAAGTTGCAGACCTGGTTGTTGAGCATTTGGAGGAGAGAGTAGTTGGTCTCGCCCGCTGCTTATGAGCTAGCCCAAGGGCTAGTTGAGCAGAACATTGAGATTCTCAGGAGACAATTGACGAGGGAGGAGCTGCTCCAGTTTGGTGGGTCAGGCAGCAGAAATGAGCTGAGGAGGAAGGGACTTTGCTTCATTTGCAAAGAACCTTGGGGGCCTAATCACTCATGTTTGAGAGATGGAGATGATGTGGCGGAGGCAGGACAAGAGGGCATTCCTTTTGTATTCTAGGGTGATGACTCTTCTTCAGATAAGTCCATGGGATCAGTTGAGGATGCTTTTGGGGAGCGAGAGCAGTCATGTAGAGGTGATGACAGTAGACCAGAGTTGTGTTCTAGTGTGCAGGATGAGCAGTCACGAGACTCTACGCGAGATACTCTGGGTGATGAGTCCCTTGTGACGATTCAGCCAGAGCAGCATATGATGGAGCCTGAGTTAGCAGAGGATGATACTATGCACATCAGGCATGATATTCCTTTGGGGGAGAGCTAGGTGGGCACCCACATTGAGTCTATGATGGATATGCGGCTAACATTGGGGTCAGCCATTGAGGTGGAGCAGTCAGATGCACTGACATCGAGTACGGTGACAGTAGTTGCAGATCCATAACCTCTGGAGGTGTTGGAGGTTGATGGGATTGTTCTGCAGGGGGCTAGTAGACAACAGGAGCATGACACTCCTGATCAGGAGTGGGAGGAGCTGTTGGAGATGGTGGAGCATCCATCTATGGGTCGACATAGGGATGAGGTGCAGATAGATGTACACGCAGTCAGTAGAGCTGTAGTATTTTCAATGAGTAGCACTCTCCAGGAGTACATCGATGGGGCTTGCAACATATCTTGTCCACTTTAGCCCATTATAGAGAGAAGGGCTTCCTTCTACAGGTAACTTTCATTGGAAGACAGGGCAGAGCACGGGGAGTTGATTACGGGCTGGCGACAACACTCTAGGTGTGTTCCATATGCAGTTGTTACTACATTGGATTCTTCTTCCAGGATGGACTGGTGGGAGATCATGAGTTGGTATCCTCTTGATGGTACGATATTCTTTGTAGGGAGCACAGCAGGGCAAGGGCCCTTAGGCATGACAGATGATACAGGTTCCAATTGCAAGTGGGGCAGATTCTTCAGCATCCCATCTTGGTTTCAGAAGAGAAGAATCAACAGTGGATTTAGTCAGGGATTGGAATGGAGAGAGGTGATGAGTTGGTACACAGTTGATGGGGAAGCTTACACTATCATAGATCTAGCGCAGTAGGAGACGTGGTCTACACCTTTTAGAGCATCAGTTATAGCCAGAGGTAGTGCGCAGTCCGAGCCGTGGGACTTGGGCGATGATTGGTCATTGTGGCATGGGGATCCGGGAGGATTTTTTGCTAACTGGTACAATGAGAGATCAGTTTTGGATCCTACCATTGAGGGGTCTATTCCGAGTGGTTTGACACAGGTGCACAACAGCACCCAGAGGTTTGTATGGGATCTGAGCATTGGGTCTCAGTGGCCCACATATTTCAATTGCTTGAGGGCAAGCAATCTTGGGGTGGAAGGCTTGTAATATTCCCTTTTTTGGTGTCACCTATGACAGGGCTAGGATGGACTTCCAGAGTTAGGAGCAGACTGGTCACAGGTACAGGTTGGTGTCATCAGCGGGCCCAGGGGCTTTTTGGAGGATTTTTGAGGAGTTTCTATGTGGTCGGGTGGCATTCACTTGATATATTCCATCATCCGAGCAGTTTGGATTTCGTTCCGGTGCATTCCGACAACTTTCAGAAATTTGAGTTATTTATGGGCTTAACTCAACTAATTACACTCACGGTGGCATTCTGGGAGGAATACATGATAGAACACCTTAGTGTAATATCTCATTGGAACCAGGATGAGGATACCTCCATGATGGGACAGTTGGACATGATTTTCAGTGACCAGGGGAGACATGGTAGCCGATTTACTCTTTTCTGCATTAAAAAGGAATATTTTAATAAGAGGGAAAAGTGCTCCATGAATAAAATAATAATAAAATAATGCTCTAGAAGGCTCCAAGAGATCTATAAAAGAAAGGGAGGAGGCCATTGAGGGATATCTTTGGATCATGTTACTTTATTGTATGAGAGGTGTGAGACGTGGTTCTCTACTTCAGCCATATCCCCAGGACCGAAACCCTCGGGTGATTTGTGAGTGTTGGAAGAAAACCCAACTCTCTTGAGGAGAATTCATTCAGAAGTTTCGTAGAGCTTCAGGGATTGGTGTGAGGATAATCCGGATCTTCAACTTGTGCTTCAGTGGGTTCAGTGACAGTTTTGTCGTAGCCGATTTGCAGCAGTCTTCTTGCCGAGCCATCTACATCATTGCCAAAGACATTCATCAGTTGGGCCAGAGATCTTTCTGGGTTTTGCTCTGCTTTCTTGGCAAGCTCAGGTTCCGTTGTTCCTTTATGTTGATGTAATTTCTACCATAGATTAATAAAATGGCTCAGTGATTTTATCGACATCCATTGTGTTATATTGGTGGCTGTGTGTTTATTTCTGTTTATTTTGTTGTTTAAGTCTATTTCTGCATTTTTAGTTAAAATATCCCATTTGGGATATTACAGTGGTATCAGAGCCTTAGTCTTGGCTCAGCATACGGGTTTCAATCTAGTTGCAGTGATTTTCTTTCGGAAGAATTTTCCAAATCCAAAATCATCGTTGTGGAGATCGCATTAGGAATGTGGAAAGTGGGATTTTGTAACAGCGCAGAACCCTCGAAAATCGAATTCATTCATAGCTATAGTTGTGGCCCATAAATTATGAAGGGACAAGCTTCTCCAAAATTTTATGGAGCCGTGGAAATGATTTTATGAGGCAAATTCGTTGTTTTTGGTAAAAACATAGTTTAAAGAGGCCATCCCATTATGAAGAACCAAATTTCTCCGCGGCGACATTTTGATCTGACGCGAGTGCACATCTCTGGCCCGTGAAATAACCAACGTCGAGCTAGGCATTAGAAGCCATCCTATCCACGGACGTAGCCGCCATCCATCAGCGTAGCCATCACTTGGAGGTAGCAGTGATCAACGGGGGTCGTAGCAATTTTTGGGGTATAATTGGTAAACAGCCAAGCGGACATCGAGTCCACGGGAGGTGGTGAACAATTAAGTCGATTGCTTCCCTGCAGATCCATAGAGGACACGTTGACCATTGGGCATAGTGGGGGAGCCATGAGAAATTTGCATAATGAAGCTGCAGAGGAAATAAAAGCATTTTTTTTCTGAGCTGTCTAAAGAATTTCGAGGGCTGAAATCGTATGGCCAGATTCAATATCCAATTGCGGGAGAACAACCGTCGAATTCAGAGCTGAATATATAACCTGATTGTTTTAAATCATTTCACAAAGTCAATCATATTGCAAAGTCGAATTGTTGGCAACGTTTGATTTGGTGAAAATCGCCATATAAGTGGGAGCCATATTACAGGCATAATCAAGCCAAGAGTCAATCGTGGACGAGCGGGTTGTTGCCGCTTTTCTTGTTTGAATCCGGAATTGAATCATGAGGTTGTGCTAATAGCTAAGCAAGGAAAATCGAAGGTATGGTCGTATTCTCACTGTTTCATGCTCCGAACAAGAAAATCGCGTGAAGTGGTCAAAGGCGGAAATTTCAAGAAAAATTAAAAGACCGTAAGCTATCTTTGTTGGCTGTATATGTTATTCCCAATTCGGACGCAGTGCTATTTGCATTCGGAATCATTCCATTACATAACTAAGCTTATTTTAGTTGCAGTGGGTCTTCTCCGAGTATGGATAAGTCAGGTTTCTTGGACAATACAGAGCCATGGGTTATCACCGTGTGCTGAGCGTACCAAGCCAAAAGAATTTCTGATTTGAGACCAAGTCAGAATTCCTAGCCGTGCTGAAACAGAAGCTGGGTTTATTTATTCACTGTTGATATTGTTGGGGGTCTACTTCTGAAGGGTGGACGTATTTTTCAGTATCGTGGAGCAGCAGTAAGAAAGGGGAAGGACGCATGAAATATAAGGCCACTCTGCTAAAGCTAAATATCAGCAGGTGGGAGGCATCATAACGGTCGAACCTATAGTCCCTGAAACTCAGGTTTTAGCCTATCAATCTTCTACATTGTTGCTGGTATTATTTGTACACTTCCCAAATCAGATTCTCTCATAGAATCACAACGCTGGTACAATTTTCTCTAATGGCCATGAATCTATTTGTTAAGTTCTGATATTTTATATGCAATTCTGGGTTTGATAATGGACTTGTAATTTCTCTTCATATACCAGCAATATATTTGGTTCTAAACATGTAATGTATGAATGGGAGGAAGGGTTCTTTGATTTAATACAGATGCAATACTGAGTTGCAATAGCTCAGAGGTGCAATACTGAGTTGAAACAACTCAGAATTGCACATGCAACATTGTGCAAGCAATCTGTTTGCTAAAACACTTTACTGGAAAATATATAGCAAACTCAGAAATAATGTTCTCATGCAAACAATCTGTGATGGAGGGACTCCTAAACAAATTGAGAAGACTGGACACAAAAATTAACCATGGCACACACCCAAAAACTAAGCAGGAAAACAGACCCCTTTGAAGAGATATTTGTGCCATCCTTCAAAAAGGACAGCCAAAAGATTTGTAGGAAGAATTGGGGATTGGTCACAAAAATTTTGCACTCGGGACAGATCTGAAACACATGAAGATGTCATGGAGAGTTTTGTCCAAACTAGAAGATTTTAATGAACTCATGTCCACAATAGACCAAGCAGAGGGGAAGAAACTAATTTGGGCTCTAAACCCTGCTATGCGTGCTCTTATACAGCCCAAATTCTTGGAGGAACCTTGTGAAGGGGTCACATTTCCAGTTGCAGCTTGCCTCAGTAACATCATGAAATTGACCGCACTTATAGAGCCATATAATGATGATGTTATGAGAAGGATTATGAGATTGATTGTAGAGACTTTTCAGGATTTGGACAACAGTGCAGGCTCTGCCATTGAGAAGAAGCTGGAGATTCTGAGTATGGCCACAATCAAGACTTATGTCATCATGTTTGACCTTGAATGTGATGACCTGATTTTGCAGATGTTCCAATGCTTCTTCAGCATTAGGAGACATCATCCTGACACCATCATAGCACACATGCAGTCCATCTTGTCATCATGTATGAGAGACCATGAGACCATTGGCCGAAAGTTGTAGACCCGGTTGTTGAGCATTTGGAGGAGAGAGCAGTTGGTCTCGCCTGCTGCTTATGAGATAGCCCGAGGGCTAGTTGAGCAGAACATTGAGCTTCTCAAGAGACAGTTGACCAGGAGGAGTTGCTCCAGTTTGGTGGGTCAGGCAGTAGAAATGAGTTGAGGAGGAAGGGACTTTGCTTCATTTGCAAAGAACCTTGGGGGCCTAATCACTCATGTTTGAGAGAAGGAGATGATGTGGCGGAGGCAGCACAGGAGGGCATTCCTTTTGTATTCTAGGGTGATGAATCTTCTTCAGATGAGTCCATGGGATCAATTGAGGATGCTTCTGGGGAGCGAGAGAAGTCATGTAGAGGTGATGACAGTAGACCGGAGCTGTGTTCCAGTGTGCAGGATGAGTAGTCATGAGACTCTACGGGAGAAACTCTGGGTGATGAGTCCCTTGTGACGATTCAGAAAGAGCAGCATATGATGGAGCCTAAGTTAGTAGAGGAGGATGCTATGCACATCAGGCATGATATTCCTTTGGGGGAGAGCCAGGTGGGTGCCCACATTGAGTCTATGATGGATATGTGGCTAACATTGGGGTCAGCGATTAAGGTGGAGCAGTCAGATGCACTGACATCGAGTACAGTGACAGCAGTTGCAGATCCATATCCTCCGGAGGTGTTGGAGGTTGATGGGATTGTTCTGCAGGGGGCTAGTAGACAGCAGGAGCATGACACTCCTAATCAGGAGTGGGAGGAGCTTGTTTGGTCTCAATCTAGTCTCCTAAACTTAGCTCATTTAATTGTCAACCAGGGTTGGTAAACTGCTGAAGTGAAGTGTACTGTATGTACCTAGGTGCTTGTTTCCTAATGCGTTGTGTGTAGTGTTTTGTGATGTTTTTGGTCTTTTGTGATGATTTATGATGTTTTTGGTCTTTTGGTGGTTTTATGTTCACAAGGAAAATGCCTAGAAAGCTAATGGAAAGGAGCCGGTGGTTAAAAACAGAGTTAAGCCTAATTGATGGATGACAAATGACAAATGCAATTGGAAACACTGAAGCAGAATCAAATCTAAACTATGACTAAGTAAAAGCAAAGCTTGATAATGACTTTTAAGCAAATGATTCAAAACACAAACTAAACTTAACAAATGATCACTAAGTATGCAAATCCTCTAACTACATGGTTAAACAAATAATCTTACAATGATGCAACATTTTGTCCTTGATTAGAGATTTGAAACAGATTTGGAGGAAAAACATTGATACCATCCTAAGATCTTCTATTCTAGGACTAGTTCCTAACTCTATTCTGCAATTTAATTGAATGTCACAAAACCTTACTCAAGAGTTATTGATTTCTTTTCAAAGTAGTCTTTTGAGGGAGGGCTCTGTTTATGAAATGATAAGGAAATTGCAGAGGTACTTCAGGCCTTAAAATGATGTTGTCTTCTGTTCTTATGGTTATAGATCAATTGTAGATTTTAGAACAAGAAGATGTTTGTAAATAATGAAGGATGTTTTGTTAATCTTAACAACTGAAGTAATCTAATGTGCAGTGAATGACAATCTGAATATGGAGTGCAATGCAATGAGTTAATCTAAGAATGAACTTAAGATGCCATTAATCTAAAACAATGTTGAACTACAAGTCATCATCAAACTCAAAACAAAGTAACTGAACATGAGTTAAGTGCAATTAAACTCCGGAGCATCCTAACTAAGCTACCATGCATTATTCTATGAAATTATACAGTCTATTTGTTCATCATTATTGATATTTTGGAAGAACTCCTTCTTTTGGAAGAGCTAGAACAATTCTGACTGTGTAATTGAGTGCAAATGCAAATATAAAGAACTGAAAGCAACGAAAAACTAAGATATCATATCCATATCCTACTCGTCATTATGATGTTTTGGGCAAGCGTTTAAGAGCAAGAACAGAGATGATACTTAGTACAAACACACAACTAAATCATTCATTATCACGGTCATGTCTTGGACTCTTTAAGAATTTGTTGGAAGAGTTTCTTCTTGTGGAAGAGTGATTAGAACAAGTGTAACTGTGATGGTGAACAATAAAAACTACAACTAAATCCTACAATACTATAGCCATTTCCCATTCATCATTATAATCTTTTGGAAGAGCTTCTTCTTGTGGAAGAGTTAGAATGAGGATAACTACAGTAGCTAATTAAAAACAACTATGAATTCAACTTCTAATCCTACAATACTATAGCCATTTCCCATTCATCATTATAATCTTTTGGAAGAGCTTCTTCTTGTGGAAGAGTTAGAATGAGTATAACTACAGTAGCTAATTAAAACAACTACTAATTCAACTTCAAAAAAAAACGTAAAGGCAGCTAGAATACTTATCTAATTTACGCAAATAAATCCGTGCAAGAGGCAGGGGCCCTCTACCACCTGACGGAATTCAACTCCAATTTAAATCAACGCTTTCAAAACAACATTGTCTGCTTCATTAAAGATGAAATAACTTGAACATAGCACTCTGCGTCTTCAGAAATGTAGCACAGAATCTAAGAAAAATCTAGAACAAAATCTAGCATAAAATCTAGCCTAGCTCTCGGTTTCCCAAGTGTTTATATAACAAATGTAAATAACAAGATTTGCAACAATTTCAGGAACACTGTCTTTCCTTATCGGAATCACATTAGGACTCTTGAAGTGGCTGCGTGAAAAGGAAAAAGACATCTGGACTGAGACAGTCCTAATAGAAGTCTTCCTTCCTAAATGTGTTCCCACGTTCCAAAACCATACCCAGAATTCATTTCTTCCTCCATGATGAGCAACGAACCATGTAGACATGGCGTGGATTATGCCCATATGCGGTTTTTCTTGAGAGGCCACCTGGAACATACTCAAACGTGAAGATAGCTGCAGAATCGCCGGTTAGCTACGGAATGTCTGCATTCTGCAGCTAGTTCCGGTCAAAATGCTTTACAATGGCAAAAATCACAAAACTTAGCAAGTCAGTCATGTAAATCATTCTAAAAGTAATTTTAACTATATTCATTGATCAATTGGGTCTATGATATCAATGGAAAAAGGAAAATGAGGTAAAATGGAATGAAAGAAAGCACAATTTTGAGGCTCAACATACCCCCACTGTTGTCTCTTTGCATGTCCTCATGAAAATTATCCTATGAACTCAGAGGCTTCTGCAAGGACATCTAATCCTCTCCTTCTCCTTTGTCTGGAAGCTAAAGATCTTCTGGGTTTTCTGATAACAAGTTTGAACCTTAGGTTGGTGAGTGCCCTGATTAGCTTCTTGTTTCTTTTCTTCAACTTCTCATTGGTCTTTTCCACTTTGTCTATATGTAGGGATAAGGTTGAGTTCATATCAGTTTTGAGCTTCACTTGATATTTGATAATTTCATTCTCATTTTTGATGTGTCTGTTAAGTATTTCCAGCTCATACCTATCCCTTCTTAATACATCTATTTCAGACAGTGGAGGACTAGGGGTTCTCTCTCTGCTTTCTGAAGCTCTCCTCTCCAAAGTTTCCACATAGTCATATATTTCTTGTTGAGCAGGATCAATTTCAGGGGTTCCTTCATTAAAATCCTCTTCAACATCGTCTTCAATGGATGTTTCCTCATCTTCTATATTAATCACCCCTGTTTGTTTGATTTGAGTTTTCTTTAGTTTTCCCTTTAGTCTGTGGCTTCTTCTAGGCTGAGAGGATCCCTCTCCTTTCTCTGTGGCAGATTTCTTGATTACCTTCTCTTTCTTAAGTTGCCTCTTGATTTGAGTCAACTTCTCTAAAATAATTTCCTTACTGCTCTCTTGGACTGTTTTGTCAATTTCAACTTTTGAAGCCCTCCATTTTCTACTTCTTCTTGTAGGCTGTGGTTCAGGTGATGGTTCTTTTGGCTCTTCAAAATGATTTCTTATCAAGAAATTGTCCCATGTATCATTTGTTTTGGCTAAATGATGTTCAATCAAAATTTTAACCAAACCATGATGATATAGAGTTGTCTCTAAAAATTGAACCCTTCTTTGAACACAGGAAGCCATCTTTTTCAAACTTTGAAGTAAGAAATATGGTAGGTTTAAGTCTTCCCCCAGAAAATTCATTATCAGTCTAATGTGGTAGACATAAAATGTGCCATATCTACCCTCACATGTAATAAATTTTTTCAGAAGAAGTAGTATGTTTCTCCATTTATTTTTCAATGCAGAACTTGGAATTCCTTTCTTAAATACAGTGACATCCATACCTGGTGATTTTAGAATTTGCTTCCAGGATTCATTGTGGAATTTTCTGTTTTTGAACCATCTCTCTCCAGTTATAAGCAACCCTGTAGCTTCTGCAATGAAAACTTCAGTGACAGTAAATTTGACATCTCCCACTTCAACTTCAGCTCCTTGAAATGATCTTGCAAATGTTTTAGTGACTTATTTGTGGAAGCCATTAAATTTTTCCAAAAATTGAAGCCATCCTACCTGTTGCAACATTTCTTTGCATTGAGGGTAGCCTTCTAAATATTTTGAACCCACTGGTTCAGTTCTTACAATGAAACCCATGATTGCTTCTTCAATGTTCAGATTAACACTCTTCTATCCACAGAAACAATAACTTTCACCTTCGAATTGAAATGGCTTCAAGTTCTTAATGACAATGGCTTCAAACTTCGGAATAACATACCTCTGATTGACAGTGACAACAGCTTCAAACTTCGAGCTGATATACCTTTGGTTGAAAATGAAAACAACTTCAAAACTTCAGATTGATATGCCTCTGTTGACAATTGAACTTTGGACTGATATGCCTCCGTTTGACAGTGACAAATGGCTTCAAATTTCCCACACTACTATACCTCTGTCTCTCGGTGGCAAATAGCTTCAAATTCCCATACTGCTATATCTCTGTCTCCTGGTAAAAAATGGCTTCAAATTCTTCAATGCTATACCTCCGTCTCCTGGTGACAAATGACTTCAAATTCTTCTCTGCTATACCTCTGTGTTTATAATGATAATGCTCAATCTCTACCCATAGTGATACTTTGACTGCCCACGGAATCAAATGGCTTCAAATTCTCACGCTGCTATACCTCTGAGTTTACCCTTTTGCTCTGCTCTGCGTTTACAATGATAATGCTCAATGCTATACCTCTGCGTTTACAGTGATAATGCTTTGATATTCAAACTGATATCCTTTTGCTCTGCTCTCGGTGATAAGAATATCTCTGTCTACGGAATGAAATGCCGGCTACAGAATGGAGTGATGGCAGTGGTCACGGAATGAAGTATTGGAGTGAGGTGGAGGGAACGAATTAATTATTGAAGAAACGTCGGAGATTTTTACAACGGCAAAGAGAATCATCATTGAATGATTTGGTTAAGAGACATGAAGAATTCAAATACCTCGACCATTTTAACCGCTTAAATGATATCGGACATGGAATTTGAAATGAGAGATTTTAATCCAAAGTCTGTGGAGGGTTTATTGGTCTTGATCAATAAAAATAATAAAACAACCTTTTCGAACAATCCATAACTAAAACTATGCTAAACTTTTATGAAATGCCATTATAATTTAAACTTGTTACCTCTGCCTTTCATTTGATTTTTGTAGTCTTTGTCTTCTTTGTTCACCTTTGGAAGAGTCTTCATGGTCCTTTTTTTTTTATTCATGGATACACTGGATCATTTTTTTGCAATTCTAATGTCTGCTGATTGATGACTTCAAGATTTATAGCTGCGGAAAGACTGTCTGGCTGCAGAAAGGCTGATCAGCTGCAGAATGTCTGTTAGGCTGCAGAATGTACCTGTAGAGCATTTTGATCATGGAATGAAGTGTTTTTGGAATATGGGTGAAATTTTATATGGTATGAATGAAGATGGATGGTGGATTATGATATGTATGAAGTGGATGATGAAATGGAATGGATTCAGTTTATGAAATGGAGTGAAAGAACATAAGAACTGTACTGCAATTCATGACAGGTTTTATTCACTTACAGCAAGACATCAAATTTTGTATTTTGACATGAAAATGAGATGGATGGAGGATGGAATGAGATGAATGATATGTGGAATGGAGTATAATATGAATGAATGAATGAGATGGAGTATGGATGGATAAGTGAATGGAGTGAAATGAAATGAGATGGATCATAAGCACTATGGATCTGAACTTATGACTTTTGTAACAGCTGCTTGTAAAAACAAAAATGGGAAAAGTTAGAGTGTCAGAGAGACTCTGATTTTCACCCTATCTTTTCTGTATAAACATGCCAATCAATGGATTGGTTTTCATGTTTATACCTTTATTTTTTTGTTTTTTTTATTTTTTTTTTTAATTTTTTTTTTCAAAGAGAAATGCTTCAGAAAATTTAATCAAGTTGATGAAGAAGAGAGATTCTTCTTCATTAACTTCACATCATTTCTTTCTTGGAACTTCTTTACAAATTCTTCTCTTGAGAGTGGTTTGTGATATAGCTTCAATCTATGACCATTCACAAGAAAAGTGACCTCTTCTTCACCTATAGTTCTGATTTTGACTGCCCCATTGTCAAAAATTTGAACAATTTCATATGGCCCAAGCCAATGTGTCTGAAATTTACCTTGAAAATCCTTGAATTTTGAATCAAACAAGAGAGCCCAGCCACCCTCTTTGAATTTCTTCTCTTTGATGTACTTGTCATGCCATCTAGCCCTTTGCTGTTGGACTAGACTTGTTTTCTGAACTGCATCTTGTCTGATCTCATCCAATTCATTAATTTTCTCCAGTCTATGCTTTTGTGCCTCCGTTAAATCAAGTCCTAGCTGAACTGCCATTTTGAAAGTTTGAATCTGGAACTCTATGGGAAACAAAATTTGCTTTCCATAAACAAGCTCATAAGGAGTATGTGGGTCGTCGAAGCTTCTGGTTCTGACAGGCCTGTTGCTGCCTGCAAGCTCATCTACCCAATCTCTTCTATGTTGAACAAATTTCAGATTCCTTTCAATGACCTACACAGAGATTCCACCAGACTCATTGTCAGTAATGATAAGGAGTGATTTTCTGGTGTCCGTATTTTACCATTATTTATTCCATTAGCTCATGTGTCCTGTTCTTTGACATCCGTAACAATTTCCTTAAAATGGGCAAACTATAAAATATCCTCAAAAAGAAAAGTAACTACAGATGCTTCATTAGCAACAAGTAATGGTTTAGCTTCTACCCATTTAGTAACATAATCAGTGAAAACTAATATATATTTCTTTTGTTTTGATGGAGGACTAATAGGTCCTACAAAATCCAAAGCCCATTTTTCAAAAGGTTCAATATGTACCTGAGGTTGTAATGGCATCTCACCTGAAGGAGAAGGTTTCCCTACCCTTTGGCAACTGTCACACCTTTTGATATACTCTTTAGCATCTTTAAACAAGGATGGCCAATAATATCCTAAATTAAGGATCTTATAGGCTGTCCTCTTATCTGCAAAGTGTCCGCCACAAGGTTCATCATGACATGCCTTGAGAATTTCAGGCATCTCATCTTTACGAACACACCTTCTAATGATCAAATCTGAACCTGTCTTGTACAACTCATTAGCGACCCATGAATATCTTGCACTATCATTAATGATTTTTCTTTTATCCCTTGCATTCATAATTGAAGGAAATTTTCTTGAAACTAAATAATTAGCAATATCGGCAAACCATGGAGTTTGAGTAGAGATTGCAAAAAGATATTCATCAGGAAATTGATCTTCAACCGGAGTGTCATATTTGATATTTTGGAGTCTAGATAGGAAATCAGCTACTGTGTTTTGTTTTCCAGGCCTATCTAGAATAGTAATGTTGAATTCTTGTAAGAGTAACAACCATCTTATAACTCTGCCATTAGTGATTGATTTGTTCATTAGGTATCTAATTGCAGAATGATCAGTGTGAATAAAAGTTTCATAGCCTGTTATATATTGTCTAAATTTGTTTATGGCATGAACAACAACTAAAAACTCTTTTTCAGTTACAGTATAGTTTAACTCTGCAGGAGTCAAATTTTTACTGATATAATAGATGGCATAGGGAATTAAATCTTTTTTCTGCCCCAATACTGCTCCTAGAGCTGTATCGGAGGCATCTGTCGAGATATGAAAAGGTAACTTCCAGTTAGGTCCCTTAATATAGGTGCTTCAGAAATTTTGGTTTTCAGGGTTTCAAAAGCTAACTGGCAATCAGAAGTCCACTTGAATTCACAATCTTTGGTGAGTAATTTGAAGAGGGGAGATGCTATTTTGGTGAATTTTTCTATAAATCTCCGATAATATCCTGTAAATCCTAGAAAACTTCTAACATCTCTTTGACAACTTGGAATGGATAGGTTAGAAATGACTTCAACTTTTGCCTCATCAACTCTAATCCCATCCCCTGAAATGTGGTGCCCTAAAACAATACCTTCAGTAAACATCACAAAACATTTTTCATGACTAAGTGAAAGGTTTGTTTTTTGACATCTTTTTAAGACCTTTTCCAAGTTTTCTAAAGCCTCCTCAAATGTGTCCCCATAAACTGTGAAATCATCCATGTACACCTCTACACAATCATGTATTAGATCCGAAAAAATTCCTAATACTGCCCTTTGGAATGTTGCAGGTGCATTGCATAATCCAAATGGCAATACTCGGTAGGCATAGGTACCCCAAGGACAAGTAAATGTGGTTTTATCTTGGTCTTCAAGTGCTACTTGGATTTGATTGTAACCACTAAACCCATCTAGAAATGAAAAGTACTTTTTGCCAGCTAATGTATCTAATACTTGATCTATGAAAGGTAAGGGAAAATGGTCTTTAAGAGTAGCTTTATTCAGTTCTCGGTAGTCAACACATACCCTCCATTTTCCATTTTTCTTTGGCACAATTACCAAAGGAGAAACCCACTTACTGTCTGAAATAGGATAGATGAAATTAACATTTAATAATTTTTGCAATTCTTCCTTGACAATTTCCCTAAGATTTGGATTCATCCGTCTTTGAGGCTGTCTGATTGGTTTGCAATTTGCCTCTATATAGATGTGATGAGTACAAGTCTTGGGATTTATCCCTTTCATGTCAGTGTATTCCCATGCATATGTAGAGAATGTCTCTGTAATACTTTGACTAACTCTTCTTGTTGAGATTTTTCTAGGTTCTTGTTTATATTCAAAGTTTTGCCTGGAAAAATTTCACTTGTAGAGCTGCCAAATTTGTCCATAGAATAAAGAGACATCTGCCTAGATGACAAAAAATCAATATTGGATCCCTCTTGAAATGATTCATGTTTATGTTTTAGAGAGGATTCAAAGTTTTCTAGAGTATTCAGAATTTGATTATCTTCACTAATTTCTGAAATTGTGAAGAGTGGTTGTAAATTTTCTTCATCCTCTATCCATTGAGTGTCATCTAGATCTGTAATTGTCCTAGCTGGAGGATATAAACTGAATTTCTTTGTTGAACTACCATCAGAAATATACATATCACCGGACCTACAACTAATAAAAGCATCAGCTGTAGCCAACCAAGGTCTTCCTAGTATAAAAGGATGGCCTCCTAGATTATTCTTGGGTGTTAGGATCATGAAATCCACAGGGTACTCCCAAGAGTCTAGGGACACTGGAATGTCTTCTATTACCCCATCTGGTCTAATCATAGATCTATCTGCTAATTGTAATAGTGTGGGTGTAAAGAGAAGATTAGGAAGTTTCAGTTTGTCCATGATTTTTCTACTCATGATATTTATTGCTGCTCCTAAGTCAATGAGTGTGTTTTGAATTTCAATTCCATTGATGTGAATTTTGACAACTGGATTTCCTGGGTCAAGATACTTTGGAATAGCAATCTTGCCCATCATAATGTCTACTATTTGTCCTACCAGTTGAATTTTCTTGGTTTCTCTTATTCTTTTTCTTGTTGTTTTCATACTCAACTCCTTTGTTGTTTTGGCTAAAATTGGGATTTCCTTGATGGCTTGCAATAATGGAATTTTAATGCAAACATTTCTCAATTCATCTAAGAAATCATAATTAGGCACCATGATCCGTTTCTCTACACCCAATTTGTAATCTTTCCAGAAAGGGAGGTATAGAAGTAGATGTGGATGGTTGCTCTAATACAGGAGTTGGATTTATTGGATCTTTTTGTTTTAGTTTTTCAATGTGTGGGTCTTGAAAGGATGTGTCTTCCTCAAGACTTTTATTCACCCGTAGGGAGTCTTCCTCAAAATTATCTTGTTCTTGTATGATCACAGAAGGTTTCCTCTTTTCAATTATTCTTCCAGACCTCAGTTGAACATCACTAAGGTCTAAAGGAGTAATTAAATAAGTTGGAAATTGTTGGCCTTCTATCATGTATGTATTACGAGGGTTCTTATTATTGGGGTTTGGTATGGGTTGAGCAGGAAATTGATTTGATTTTTGAGGGAATGGTAATGAAAGTGGTTGATTTTGATGTGGTTGGTGAGGATTTTGTTGAAAATTTTGTTGAAGATTTTGAGGAAAATTTTGTTGAGGATTTTGAGGATAAAAATGTGGGTATGGTGGATAGGATGGTGGATACTGATAGTATGGGGAGTATCTTCCATAGGGACTTTGTGATCCTTGTGCCCAAACTGGAGATTGATTTTGAAATTGGGGCCAAGGTTGCTGCCAAGAATTCCAAGGTGGAGGTTGATTATACATTTGATCATGGAATCCTTGTGTCTGAGGTCCCTGCCAAGGTCTTCTAGATACAAAAAATTGAGAGACTCTGTGGAATCTGTAGGAGTTTCCTCCTGAAAGAAAGCTTTGAGACTAGGAAGAGAAGGAAAATTCTTGGTCTCATGTTTTTCAGAACAAATGACACAGGTTTCTACAACTTTTACATCCAAAGGACACTCTCTTAAGGCATGTTTCTTTCTACATTTGGGACAAAAGATTGCCAAGTCATCAGATTCAGCCTTCTGCTTGTTTTGTATCTTAAGGGTGTCTATTTGTTCACTAAGACTCCCTAAGATGTCAGATTTAAAATCATCAAGCATGTGTCCTATTTCTGATCTACTTACTGTCCCAGAAGCAAACTTACTTGCCCTTGCAAGAGCGGGATCTCTTGGACCTTTGACAGTTTTAGATTTCCCTCTTGAAAGGTTGATACATAACTCAGATATTTCAGGTAATGTGAGCTGTGATATATCCCCTTTTCCCATCATGTTAATGATATCCAACCATTCATCCCTAATTGTTTTCAACAAAAGAGCTTTTAAGGTGTCTTGATCTAGGTTTTCCATTTTTTCTCTTTTGATGTTGTAATGAAATCTTTCCAACAAATCTTTCTAAGTTTTCATCTTCTTTTTGTAACATCTTGAACACTTCTTCCTTATGATTAACCGGCATACAATAATCCAAATATCTCTCTAGAAATGCGTGTTTCATGTCTTCCCATGTTCTAATAGAACTACTGATTAGACTCATAAACCACTTCAATGCTGCTCCCTTCAAAGTTGAAGGAAATAATTTCAGTTTTTGAGCATCTTGTAGGTAGTCATAATTTCTACACAGCACTTCAAATTCGAATAAGAAAGTTTCAGGATCTTCATTTTTAAGTCCATAAAAGTTTGGAAGGACAGAGGGTGAAATGTTTTTCATGGTTGTATTGGTTTCTTCATCAAGTATAGGGAACCCAAAAGAGCTTCCTATTCTACCTCTTCCTCCATTTTCACCTCTACCTCCTTCTCCTCTACCTCTACCTCTACCTCCAAATAGTGTGTGTTCTCCATTAAAAGCTCCTCCTCCTCCTTCTTCTGCCATGGTTGACTCTCCTGTGGAAGTGGAAAGGTTTGTATCCCTACTAGGAGTCTTTAGATTTTCTTCTATGGCAGGTTCAGTGGATGAAGTGGAAGGTTTCTCTAATGGAATAGTTGACCTTAGATCTTCTAGAAGTCCAGGATCAATAAAGGATGGAAGATGGGTTTGAGTTGAAGGTGTACTAGCTCTGGATCTAGATGAAACAAGTGGTGTTCTAGAAATCAATCTTCTACCTCTGCTGCTTATAAAACTCCCCCTTGAATCTCTCTCCCTACGCATAAAATTGTTTTTGGATGCTAAGAAACAAAGGTTACCTAGTTTTCACTTCCTCGGCAACGGCGCCAAAATGTTTGGTCTCAATCTAGTCTCCTAAACTAAGCTCATTTAATTGTCAACCAGGGTTGGTAAACTGCTGAAGTGAAGTGTACTGTATGTACCTAGGTGCTTGTTTCCTAATGCGTTGTGTGTAGTGTTTTGTGATGATTTTGGTCTTTTGTGATGATTTATGATGTTTTTGGTCTTTTGGTGGTTTTATGTTCACAAGGAAAATGCCTAGAAAGCTAATGGAAAGGAGCTGGTGGATTAAAAACAGAGTGAGACCTAATTGATTGATGACAAATGACTGATACAAATGAAATTGCAAACACTGAAGTAGAATCAAATCTAAACTATGACTAAGCAAAAACAGAGCTTGATAATGACTTCTAAGAAAATGATTAAAAACATAAACTCGACTTGAGAAATGATCAACTGAACATGCAAATCTTCCTAACTAAACAGTTTAAACAACTAACTTATAATGATGCAGCATTTTATCCTTGGTTAGAGATTTGTTGAAGTATGTTTGGAATAAAACATTGATATCATCATAAGATCTTCTATTCTAGGACTATTTTTCTAACTCTATTCTGCAATTCAATTGAATGTCACAAGACCTTACTCAATAGTTATTGATTTCTTTTCAAAGTAGTCTTTTGAGGGAGGGTTCTGTTTATGAAATGATAAGGAAATTGCAGAGGTACTTCAAGCCTTAAAATGATATTGTCTTCTGTTCATATGGTGATGAATCAATTATGGATTTTAGAACAAGAAGAGATTTGTGAATAATGAAGGTTGTTTTGTTAAGTTTAACAACTGAAGTAATCTAGTATGCAGTGACTGACAACTGAATATGGAGTGCAAATGCAATGAGTTGAGCTACAATCAAACCTAAAATGTCACTAGCCTAAAACAGAGCTGAACTACAAGTCATCATCAAACTCAAAACAAAGTAATTGAACATGAGTTAAGTGCAATTAAACTCCGGAGTATCCTAACTAAGCTACCATGCATTATTCTATGGAATTATACAGTCTGTTTGTCCATCATTATTGATATTTTGGAAGAGTTCCTTCTTTTGGAAGAGATTTTAGAACAATTCTGACTGTGTAATTGAGTGCAAATGCAAGAAAAAAGACTGAAAGCAATGAAAAACTAAGATATCATAGCCATCTCTTACTTGTCATTATGATATTTTGGGCAAGCGTTTAAGAGCAAGAACAACGATGGTACTTAGTGCAAACACACAACTAAAATATTCATTATCACGGTTATGCCTTGGACTCCTTAAGAATTTATTGGAAGAGTTTCTTCTTGTGGAAGAGTGATTAGAACAAGTGTCACTGTGACAGTGAACAGCAAAAATTACAACTAAATCCTACAATACTATAGCCATTTCCCATTCATCATTATAATCTTTTGGAAGAGCTTCTTCTTGTGGAAGAGTTAGAATGAGTATAACTACAGTAGCTAATTAAAAACAACTACGAATTTTTGGAAGAGCTTCTTCTTGTGGAAGAGTTAGAATGAGTATAACTATAGTAGCTAATTAAAACAACTATTAATTCAACTTCAGAAATCGTAAAGGCAACTAGAATACTTATCTAATTTACGCAAATAAATCCGTGCAAGAGGCAGGGGCCCTCTACCACCTGATGGAATTCAACTCCAAATTAAATCAACGCTTTCAAAACAACACTGTCTGCTTCATTAAAGATGAAAGAAATTGAACATAGCACTCTGCGTCTTCAGAAATGTAGCACAGAATCTAAGCAAAAACTAACATAAAATCTAGCATCAAATCTAACCTAGCTCTTGGTTTCCCAAGTGTTTATATAACAAATGTAAATAACAAGACTTATGACAATTGAGAACCTTTGTCCTTTCCTTATCCGAATCATG
This sequence comes from Pinus albicaulis, assembly GCA_034641835.2. Classification (NCBI taxonomy): domain Eukaryota; kingdom Viridiplantae; phylum Streptophyta; class Pinopsida; order Pinales; family Pinaceae; genus Pinus; species Pinus albicaulis. The sequence continues at coordinate 480,449,740 of CM076579.1, forward strand.
TTAGGACTCTTTGAAGTGGCTACGTGAAGAAGAAAAGACATCTGGACTGAGACAGTCCTAATAGGAGTCTTCCTTCCTAAATGTGTTCACCACGTTCAAAACCATACCCAGAATTCATTTCTTCCTCCATGATGAGCAACGAACCATGTAGACAAGACGTGGATCATGCCCATATGCGGTTTTCTTGAGAGGCCACCCGGAACATACTCAAACGTGAAGGGAGCTGCAGAATCCCCGGTTAGCTACGGAATGTCTGCATTCTGCAGCTAGTTCCGGTCAAAATGCTTTACAATGGAAAAAATCACAAAACTTAGCAAGTCAGTCATGTAAATCATTCTAAAAGTAATTTTAACTATATTCATTGATCAATTGGGTCTAGGGTAGCAATGGACAAAGGAAAATGAGGTAAAATGGAATGAAAGAAAGCTCAATTTTGAGGCTCAACAAAGCTATTGGAGATGGTGGAGCATCCATCTGTGGGTCAACACAGGGAGATGGTGCAGATATATGTACACGCAGTCAGCAGAGCTGCAGTATTTTCAATGAGTAGAACTCTCCAGGAGTACATCGATGGGGCTTACAACATATCTTGCCCACTTTGTCCCATTATAAAGAGAAGGGCTTCCTTCCATAGGCATCTTTCATTAGCAGACAGGACAGAGCAGGGGTAGTTGATTACGGGCTGGCGGCAACACTCTAGGCATGTTCTATATGTAGTTGTTACTACATTGGATTCTTCTTCCATGATGGACTGGTGGGAGATCATGAGTTGGTATCCTCTTGATGGTACGATATTCTTCGTAGGGAGCACAGTAGAGAAAGGGCCCTTAGGCATGATAGATGATACAAGTTCTAGTTGGCAGTGGGGCAAATTCTTCAACATCCCATCTCGGTTTCAGGAGAGCAGAATCAACAGTGGATTTAGTCAGGGATTGGAATGGAGAGAGGTGATGAGTTGGTACACAATTGATGGGGCAGCTTACACCATAATAGATCTAGCGCAGCAAGAGATGTGGTCTGCACCTCTTAGAGCATCAATTATAGCCAGAGGTAGTGCGCAGTCCGAGCCGTGGGACTTGGGCGATGATTGGTCATCGTGGCATGGGGATGCGGGAGGATTGTTTGCTGACTGGTACAATGAGAGATCAGTTTGGGATCCCGGCATTGAGGGGTCTATTTCGAGTGGTTTAACATAGGTGCATGGTAGCACCTAGAGGTTTGTATGGGATACGAGCATTGGGTCTCAGTTCTGGCGGGCCAACAGAGTGGCCCACATATTTTGATTGCTGAGGGCAAGCAATCTTGGGGTGGAAGGTCTATAATATTCCCTTTTTTGGTGTCACCTATGACAGGGCTAGGATGGACTTCCAGAGTTAGGAGCAGACTGGTCACAGGTACAGGTTGGTGTCATCAGCGGGCCCAGGGGCTTTTTGGAGGATTTTTGAGGAGTTTCTATGTGGTCGGGTGGCATTCGCTTGATATATTCATCATCCGAGCAGTTTGGCTTTCGTTCCAGTGCATTCCGACAACTTTCAGAAATTTGAGTTATTTATGGGCTTAACTCAGCTAATTACACTCACGGTGGCATTCTGGGAGGAATACATGACAGAACACCTTAGTGTAATAGCTCATTGGAACGGGGATGAGGATACCTCCATGAAGGGATAGTTGGACACGAGTTTCAGTGACCAGGGGAGACATGGTAGCCGATTTACTCTTTTCTGTATTAAAAAGAATATTTTAATAAGAGGGAAAAGTGCTCCATGAATAAAATAATAATAAAATAATGCTTTAGAAGGCTCCAAGAGATCTATAAAAGAAAGGGAGGACGCCATTGAGGGATATCTTTGGATCATGTTACTTTATTGTATGAGAGGTGTGAGACGTGGTTCTCTACTTCAGCCATAGCCCCAGGACGAAAACCCTCGGGTGATTTGTGAGTGTTGGACGAAAACCCAACTCTCTTGAGGAGACTTCATTCAGAAGTTTCGCAGAGCTTCAGAGATTGGTGTGAGGATCATCTGGACCTTCAAATTATGCTTCAGTGGGTTCAGTGACAGTTTTGCCGTAGCCGATTTGCAGCAGTCTTCTTGCCGAGCTGTCTACATCATTGCCAGAGACATTCATCAATTGGGCCAGATATCTTTCTGGGTTTTTCTCTGCTTGCTTAGAAAGCTCAAGTTCCGCTGTTCCTTTATGTTGATGTACTTTCTACCATAGATTAATAAATGGCTCAGTGATTTTATCAGCATCCATTGTGTTATATTGGTGGTTGTGTGTTTATTTCCGTTTATTTTGTTGTTTAAGTCTATTTTTGCATTTTTAGTTAAAATATCCCATTTGGGATATTACAGTGGTATCAGAGCCTCAGTATTAGCTCAGCCTATGGGTTTCAATCTAGTTGCAGTGATTTTAGTTCGGAAGAATTTTCCAAATCCAAAATCATCGTTGTGGAGGTCGCATTAGGAATGTGGAAAGTGGGATTTTGTAACAGCGCAAAACCCTCACAAATCGAATTCATTCATAGCTATAGCTGTGGCCCATAAAGTATGAAGGGACGAGCTTCTCCAAAATCTTATGAAGCCGTGGAAATGATTTTATGAGGCAAACTTGTTGTTTTTGGTAAAAACATAATTTAAAGAGGCCATCCCATTATGAAGAACCAAATTTCTCCACGGCGACATTTCGATCTGATGCAAGTGCACATCTCTGGCCCGTGAAATAACCAATGTCGAGCCAGGAATTGGATGCCATCCTATCCACGGACGTAGCCACCATCCATCAGCGTAGCCATCACTTGGAGGTAGCAGTCATCGACAGGGGTCATAGCAATTTTCGGGGTATAATTGGTAAACAACCTAGTGGACATTGAGTCCACGGGAAGTGGTGAACAATTAAGTCGATTACTTCCCTGCATACCCACAAAGGACACATTGACCATTGGGCGTAGTGGGTGAGCTATGAGAAATTTGCGTAATGAAGCCGCAGAGGAAATAAAATCATTTTTTCTGAGCCGTCTAAAGAATTTCGAGGGGCGAAATCATATGGCCAGATTCGACATCCAATTGCGGGAGAACAACTGTCAAATTCAGAGCTGAATATATAACTTGATTGTTTTAAATCATTTCGCAAAGTCAATCATATTGCAAAGTCAAATTTTTGGCAACGTCTGATTTGGTGAAAATCGCCATATAAGTGGGAGCCATATTATAGGCAGAATCAAGCCAAGAGTCAATCGTGGATGAGCGGGTTGTTGCCGCTTTTCTTGTTTGAATCCGGATTGGAGTCATGAGGTTGTGCTAACAGCTAAGCAAGGCAAATCGAAGGTATGGTCATATTCTCGCTGTTTCACGCTTCGAACAAGAAAATCGCGTGAAGTGGTCAAAGGCGGAAATTTCAAGAAAAATTAAAAGACCGTAAGCTATCTTTGTTGGCTGTATATGTTATACCCAATTTGGACGCAATGCTATTTGCATTCGGAATATATCCATTACAGAACTAAGATTATCTTAGTTGCAGTGGGTGTTCTCTGAGTATGGATAAGTCAAGTTTCTTGGACAATACAGAGCCATGGGTTATCACTGTGTGCTGAGCGTACCAAGCCAAAAGAATTTCTGATTTGAAACCAAGTCAAAATTCCTAGTCGTGCTGAAACAGAAGCTGGGTTTATTTATTCACTGTTGATATTGTATGAGATGTGTGAGACATGGTTCTCTACTTCAGTCGTAGCCCCAGGACGGAAACCCTCGGGTGATTTGTGAGTGTTGGATGAAAACCCAACTCTCTTGAGGAGACTTCATTCTGAAGTTTCGCAAAGCTTCAGGGATTGGTGTGAGGATCATCCGGATCTTCAACTTGTGCTTCAGTGGGTTCAGTGACAGTTTTTCCGTAGCCGATTTGCAGCAGTGTTCTTGCCGAGCCGTCTACATCATTTCCAGAGACATTCATCAGTTGGGCCAGAGATCTTTCTGGGTTTTGCTCCGCTTGCTTGGCAAGCTCAGGTTCCGCTGTTCCTTTATGTTGATGTACTTTCTACCATAGATTAATAAAAATGGTTTAGTGATTTTATCGGCATCCATTGTGTTATATTGGTGGCTGTGTGTTTATTTCTGGTTATTTTTTTTTTTTAAGTCTATTTCTGCATTTTTAGTTAAAATATACCATTTGGGATATTACATGGAAAATGGAGTTTTTTATAACAATAGTGTTAAAATGACTAAAAAAATTCTTACCAAATTATTGGTTGATGGTGTTGAGAAATCAAGGGTTGTAGCAATTAGGGTTTTGATTCCTTTTTCTTGATAATTACTTGTGAATTATGTTGGCTTCTTTTACTTCTTTATTAGTTAATCTTTCGTCAAACAATTACCAAATTATATGTGAATGAAGATCACAAGAACATAAGACACAAGATGTAGGCACTTAGCCAAGGAAAAACCACTATCTAGGGGAAAACCCAGTCAAACTCTTCCACTAATATCTTCAAATCAAGATGAGACTCCAAGACCTCTTAGACCTAGAAAAATACCTCCTCCAACCTCCAGCCACCAAGTCAACCCTCTCTCATTATAGATGTTCTTTTCTCATCCTTCTAAGTGTCATCTCTTCAAGGTGAAACTTCGGATAAGAATTTCATGTAGAAATTTCTTAATCCTTATACTTGTGCAAAAATTAATACGGTTAATCTGGTTAAGCTCCTCCTACTTATACAAGTTATTAACTGAATAAATTCAAGTTAAAATCGAAGCAAAACACATAACAGATCTCTACCAATTTAGATCTAGAATAAGCACATGCACATTTTGACAAAGTGACACAGTTATTTCTGGACAAACTGTCCCCAGAAAAACCCAATGTGGCAAAACTGGTCTCTAGCTGCTAGAGGGTTCTATTATTAAGAATATTTATGAATACACATCTCTAGGTTCCAGATCTGGAAAACCCGACAGAGAAAACTCTAGATCTACAGCTCACTGGCTGATCTAGGGCTAAAATAATGACTGATCCACACTCTCAAATGGGATTTACAGAACTCAACCAAATATAGGCCTAGAAACCCCAATGCTACCCCTGAAAGGCTATGTGTCAGCCTCTGAAGCCCCTAAAAGCCTCTGCGTCAGCCTTGGATGGCCTCTAAGCCCTCAACGCTGCTCCGGAAGGGACTGCATTACCCCAGAAAGGGTGACGCAGTCACTACGCTGCCCCTAAGAGTCTCTGCGTAACCCCTGAGGGGTTTCCTGAAAATTGCGCTATCCTTTCTGCTGCTACTGCTGGCTTCCTCTGCACTGTCCTTGAGCTGATCTCTTCTCTGCCTCTTTGTGTATTCTAGACTCTGGGATCAGATCATCCCCTTGGTCTAAATTCCCCTCTCTACAGTTGAAACACTTCTGAGTATTCTTAGTAAACCCTGCTCTAGAATCTGAGCTTAGCTTCAGTGCTCTGCCTCTGTGTGTCTTTACAAATGACCCCAAGCCTTTCCTTTATACTTTTCTCGTTGACAAATCAACAACCATGATCAAATCTTGAATCAATGGTTAAGATTAAAAGAAAGCTTGATCCGTGTGACTTAAAACAATTTCATCACATGTTTAATTAAATTGTTAGATCCCTATATTACTATTATAGTCCCTTGTTGTTGTTAGTGTAACCCCATTATTATTATTATTGTACCCTTGTAACCCCCATATTGTTATTATTGTGCCCTTAAATTATTATTGTTAGGTCGGCTAGGATTACATTGTGGCCCCATGGACTCCTATATATAGAAAGGAGGTTTTGTAATTTATATCATCCAAGAATTGTTCATTCATGTAATGTATTGGAGGTTTCCCCTTTGAAGTGGCTTATTCTTAAGGCGTTGATATCTCATTTCTTATATTTTTGGAGCTGGTTTCACAACATTTGGTATCAGAGCTTTGGATTCTAGGGTTTTCGCTGCTCCAAACCGGTCATTGTGGAATTTTCGCTATAAATTTTTTTCTACAAAGGTTCAGAAGCTGAAAGTTTTAGAGTGCAAAGCCGAAATCCTGAGGAACATGATTGCAAAATTTCAGAGCTTGGTTCGCAATATTTTCGGAGATATGATCTGTGAAAGTTAGGGCTTGTTGCAGGCTCCTGAATTTAACCTAAACAGGACATCGCAACATTTGCGCTATAAATTTTTTTCTACAAAGTTTTAGAAGTCAAAATTTTTAGAGCGTGAAGCTGAAATCCTGAGGAACATTGTTGCAAATTTCAGAGCTTAGTTCACAATATTTTCGGGGATATGATCTGTGGAAGTTAGGTCTTTTTCAGGTTTCCGAATTTCATCTCAAAGAGGTTATCGTGGGAAAATATTCATAACTCTCTCTCTGAGCATCAGATTGGAATGATGTAAAAAGTGATCGCAAGTACACGGACTATAGTTTCTTATATATCAATTTCAGAGCCAAAGGAGGAAACAGTGACATGTGGCAAGTCGTACAAGTTCGCTCTACTGAACTAGTCCATAATTGGGTCATTGTGGGAGATTGGACATAACTTTGCCTTGAAGAATCCAATTTAGGTCAAACCCGTGACATTTGAAAGAAGCTTAAGAGGGATACTACAAGGCCAAATTTCAGATATTGAGGATCTATAATTACAGAGATAATTCAATTTCAATATAGAGCTCCTTAAAAGAAAGTAAAAGATGTGTATTTTTTTTCCCAAATTGCATAAGTCTTGTTTGAAGAATCAAGTTGAATTGATTCCAAGAGCATATTGTAGAATATATATCAGTATTAGATTCTAAAATGGCCCCAAAAAAGAATTGAACACCCATTAAGCCTTTAGAAGGCTCTACTATGACTTATGAAGACGAAGAATGGCAACATGACATATCAAATTTACAAGAGCAAGTGCAACAAATTTCGCTTTGGCAAAGAGCAACAAAAAATGACATGGAAGTTTTGAAGAAAGACGTGGAAACTAATATGGATGGTTTGAAGCAAGGCATGGAATCTAAGATGGATGGATTGAAGAATGGCATGGAAGCTAAGATAGATGGCATGGAATCTAAGATGGATGACATGGAAGCTAAGATGGAAAACATGAAGAATGATCTAAAAGCAGACATGGAAGGCTTGACAAAGTTGATACAAGAAATGTTTCCTAATGGTGAAAAGATAGTAGAGGAAACTCATGATGAGAACAAAATAAATGTTAATCGTGATTTCATAAACTCTAATGTTGGAGGGAAGAAACACCATATTCCAAAAATGGATATGAGGAAGTTTGATGGAAAGGATCCTGTAACATGGATACTACAGATGGAGCAATATTTTGATCTCCATAACGTGCAAAACACAAAAAAGGTACGCATTGCAACTTTACATTTAGAACAAAATACATTTTTATGGTATCGATGGCTTTGCTCCCGTAAAAAAATTGTCACTTGGTCAATTTTTTACGGAGGAAATGATAGCACATTATGAGGATACAAAGAGCAACACCTTCTTTAGCCAATTGATAAATCTCAAACAAAAGGGTTTAATGGGGGAGCACATTGAGGACCTCCAAAAATTGAATATAAGGGTAACTGATATTCCAGAGGAACACAGGATTGATCTCTTCATAGGTACTTTAAAGGATAACATCCAACATGAAGTTCACGTTTTGGAACCTGATTCGTTGGAGAAGGCATTCAGGTTGGCAAGAAAAATTGAATGTAAAATTATGGCAACAAGGAAGCCTACCACTCACTTCTATAAAGAGGGAAGAGTTGCTACTCCTAGATTTCAACAACCTACAATGTTGACACCACAACAATTGGAAGAAAAAAGAGCAAAAGGGCTTTGCTACAGTTGTGATAGAAAATACACTAAAGGTCATAAGTGTGCTGAGAAGAAATTATTTTACATAGATTGTGAAGAGGAAGAAGAAAATGAACAAGAAGAGGATATACACCAGGAACCAACCCTAGAAGAGGAAGAAATAAATCCGACCATATCGTGTAATGCACTGGCAGGAATTACCACTCCTCAAACTCTCAAGATAGAAGGACAAATCAAGAAGAAAAAGGTAATAGTGTTGATTGATTCAGGTAGCACCCATAATTTTATTCATTGTAAGGTAGCCAAGGAATTAAATTGTTTCCTATACCCAGCACCAGAATGTCAAGTGATAGTTGCAAATGGAGGAACTATAAATTGCTCTGGAAAATGCCATAACATCAAGCTAACCATGGGGGAATATGTGTTGACTAGTCCAATGCTTTCCATTCCTATGGGAGGTGCCGATGTTGTACTAGGAGTACAATGGTTACAATCTTTGGGGACGGTAGCTTTTAATTTTCAAGAACTTTTCTTGAAATTTTTTTCAGAAGGAAAGGAAGTCGAATTACGGGGTATTGTGGGGAAGCCAGGAAGGATAATAAGCTCTAAGGTCATGACAAAGCTTCTAAAGAAAGAACAGCGAGGCGTAATTGCACAATTATGCTCACTAGAAGTTCCAACATCAAAATCATCTATTTCTGCAGATCTCCAACAAGTCTTGGACAATCATTCCAAGGTGTTTGAAACTCCCAAAGGACTCCCACCTATTCGTGATCATGATCATGCTATTCATTTGATTCCAGGAAGTGTTCCTTCAAACATCAGGCCTTATAGATATCCTTACTTCCAAAAGAGCGAAATTGAACGTATGATTGCAGAAATGTTAGAGGCGGGTATAATTCAACCTAGTCAAAGTTCTTTCTCTGCTTCTGTAGTATTGGTACACAAGAAGGATGGATCATGGCGAATGTGTCCGGATTATAGGGAGCTCAATAAGCTCACCATTAAAGATAAATTTACAATTCCTGTGATTGATGAATTATTGGATGAATTACATGGAGAAATTTATTTTACCAAGTTGGATCTTCGTTCAGGATATCATCAAATTAGAATGAAGACTGAAGATATTCCAAAAACAACATTTCGAACTCATGAGGGTCATTATGAATTTTGGTCATGCCTTTTGGCCTTACCAATGCACCTTCTACATTTCAAGGGTTGATGAATTCCATTTTCAAACCCTTCCTTAGAAAATTTGTGCTAGTATTTTTTGATGATATACTAATCTACAACGGGTCTTGGAAGGATCATGTTGAACATGTTGACAGGGTGCTCAAACTATTGCAGGAGAAACAATTATATGCAAAAACATCCAAATGTTTCTTTGGAGTACAAGAGGTGGAATATCTGGGTCATATTGTATCTCACGAGAGTGTTAAGGTAGACCCTAACAAAATTAAAGCCATTAAGGAATGGAAAGTCCCCACAACCATAAAGCAGTTGCGAGGATTTCTCGAGTTAACAGGGTATTATCACAAGTTTGTTAAGAATTATGGGAGAATAGCAGCACCTCTAACAACATTATTGAAGAAAAATGCATTTTCATGGACTCCTGAAGCAACTAAGGCCTTTGAACATCTTAAAGAGGCAATGTGCCTAGCACCGGTCTTAGCTACGCCAGACTTCACAAAAACCTTTATTGTGGAATGTGATGCCTCAGGAAATGGAATTGATGCAGTTTTAATGCAGGAAGGAAGACCCATTGCTTTTGAAAGTCGTCCAATCAAATGAAAGTATTTACAAAAACCTATTTATGAGAAGGAAATGTTAGCAATACTGCATGCACTAAAGAAATGGCGAACTTACCTAATGGGAAGACACTTCAAGGTAAAAACTGATCATGATAGTATTAAACACTTTTTGTAACAAAGACTATCTTCAGAAGAGCAGCAAAAATGGGTCACAAAGATGTTGGGTTATGACTTTGAAATAATCTACAAAAAAGGAAAGCTTAATGTTGTTGCAGATGCACTCTCAAAAAAGAATGAAGAGGTGGAAGCATTGCTTTGTGCCATTTCTATTATCCAACCAGATTGGATAACTGAAGCAAGAGATGAATGGAAGAAGGACAAAGATGTATGGACACTCATTCAAAAGTTGCGGCAAGATCCTAGTACATCTGATACATTTAGTTGGAAAAATGATTCCTTATGGTACAAAGATCGCTTATATCTTTGTAAGAATTCCCAACTAAAACAAAAGATTCTTCTGGAATTGCACACTTCTCCTTTAGGAGGACACTCAGGATTTTTAAAAAACTTACCACAGGGTGAAGAAAGAATTTTTTTGGGATGGCCTTAAATCTGATATTCAAAAGTTTGTGGCGGAATGTTTGGTTTGCCAGCAGAATAAAGTGGAGACAATTAAGACCCCGGGACTTCTACAACCTTTATCCATTCCAAGTCAACGTTGGGAGGAGATTTCAATGGATTTTATCACGAGTTTACCTAAGTCCGAAGGAAAGAATGTCATCATGGTGGTAGTTGATAGACTTACCAAGTATGCACACTTTTGTGCATTATCTCATCCATTTAAAGCAAGTACAGTTGCTACTACATTTATGGACAGAATTCAAAAGCTACATGGAAGCCCAAGGGTTATTGTGAGCGACAGAGATCCCATTTTTACTGGAAATTTTTGGACGAATTTATTTTCTTGTTTGGGTACTCAATTAGCTCATAGCTCATCTTATCATCCTCAATCTGATGGTCAAACTGAGATAGTAAATAAATGTTTGGAAGGATATCTTCGTTGTTTTGTATTTGATAAACAAAAACAATGGGTCAAGTGGTTACCTCTTGCTGAATGGTGGTATAACACTTCCTTCCATACTGCAGCAAAAATGACCCCATTTATGGCACTTTATGGATATCATCCACCATCCATCACTTCATCTTTAAGGGAAAATTCGAAGGTTCAAGCAGTGGAAGATCACATCGAGCATCAGCAAGAAGTTCTCCAACTCTTAAAGGATAACCTAAATTTGGCACCAAATCGAATGAAACAACAGGCAGATCAACATCGTAGCGAGAGAAGTTTTGATGTAGGAGATTGGGTATTTTTACGGCTACAACCATACAAACAAATGTCCCTCAAGCAAGCAAAGAAGGATAATAAATTGTCGCCAAAGTACTATGGTCCTTACAAGGTGTTGCAAAAGATTGGTACTATGGCATACAAATTGGAGCTTCCTGCTTCTTCGCGAGTGCATCCAGTTTTCCATGTTTCATGCTTAAAGAAGGTTATAGGTGAAAATCTTCCAGTTCAAACAATATTGCGAGAACTTGATGAGGAAGGAAAAATCATATTGGAACCTGAAGCGGTCATGGAAACAAGAACTCGACAACTACGGAATCGATCAATTTCAGAGTATCTCATCAAGTGGAAGAACTTACCCACTGAAGATTCTACATGGGAGGATGAGAATTTTATACAGAAGCACCCAGAGCTACTCAAGCATTGAGGACAACACTTTTTTGAGGGAGAGGGGCATGTTAGGTCCCTATATTACTAGTATAGTCCCTTATTGTTGTTAGTGTAACCCCCTTATTGTTATTATTGTACCCTTGTAACCCCCATATTGTTATTATTGTGCCCTTAAATTTTTATTGTTAGGTCGGCTAGGAATACATTGTGGCCCCACTAGGATTACATTGTGGCCCCATGGACTCCTATATATATAAAGGAGGTTTTGTAATTTATATCATCCAAGAATTGTTCATTCATGTAATGTATTGGAGGTTGCCCCCTCGAAGTGGCTTATTTATAAGGCATTGATATCTCTTTTCTTCTATTTTTGGAGCTAGTTTCACAACACAAATTCACTTTACTTATTTTATTTTCTTAAGTTTTAACTTAGGAAATACATTAAAATAATTAATTAATTTAATGTCTCCTAAACCAGATGAAATTTGCCAAATGCATTTCTGGGTCTTGTAGATCAAGTGTACTCTAGTCCTTCTTCAAAATTTGGGACTTAGAGCACAACTGATACTACCCCAAATATACAAAATTTCAACCCTCCCTCTTAGCATTAAGGGTGTGCTCTAGTAATACATCACACTTATGAATTACATGATTTTGGGCACTGGTTCTGTGCTGCTGAAGCTTGACCTGATGCCACTCAACTATGCATTGTTGCTGCCATTTTGTACTGCTACCCATGAATTTGCCACTTCCACTACAACTTCTGTACTGTAGCTCCCTCTCAATATGATGCATCTGTGCTGCTCATAGCACTGCCACTGCTGATCTGTTGCACTACAAATTCAGTTGTTGAGAGAAACAACTGAATCTCCTACCCAATCTTTGTCAAACAAGTCAGATGGGCTGCATCCTCATCACTAAAGCTCCATAGGCTACAAATCTGTGCTGGAATCTAAAGAACGATGCACAGCTACAGCTCTGCCTGTGTAATCAGACTCCCTCTACAGTATTGAAGTCACATCAGCCCCTTGTGTTGAAATCTATCACACTGCTACTACACTGCGCTATCCCTCTGAAGCCTTCTGTGCTGCTATAGTTCTGCACTGCGTAAGCAGCACTGCTCTGCGTTGCTAAAGTCACATCAGTCTCTGCGCTACTACTGCTTCTACACTGATGTTTCTTTGCTCAGCGATGCTCCTCCCAGCCTTTAGATCTACCTCTGATTCTGCCTCATCTGTGATCTATGCACCCACTGCTCCACTTTTCCTGCTACTGTCTTAAGGCTGCCGTAGCTCACATGTGATCCAAGAGATCAGCTTCTCAAGAATCCTGCCTTTCTTCCATGTAGCTCCTCTACATGTCCATGTCACCCCACCTCCGTGGTTCATGAGCACTCATGGTTGAATCATCTCCTGACCCATCATCTGCCACAGCTGTCTTGGAAGAAGATGCTTCCTTGTCCCTTTTCTTCTCCAGACAATGGCTGGCAAAATGTCCCATTTCACCACACTGAAAGCACTTGATCTTTGAAAGATCCTTCTTCTTCTCTGGCTGCTTCTTTGATGCCAAGGCTGCATCTTCCTCATCTTCTTTCTTTACTTTGCTCAACCCAGGGCTGTGCTGCTTCTTGGTGAATCTGTGTAGTTCTTCTTGCCGCAGGATTCACCACAATTTGTCCCAATATGGGAGGTCTACTTTGCCCAAGATACTTTGGACAAAGGTTTCCCACTCATCCATGACTGCATTGAGGGCAGACCTGACTATCACGTCATCATCCACCATTTCACCTGTTGCAGTCAGCTGATCCCTGATTGACTGCAATCTGAAGAGAAAATGCTCGATGTCTTCTCCCTTGGTCATCATGGATGACCTCATCTGATTCTCCAACAACATTTTTTTTTTGACAGACTTTCCCTTATACAGGGAAGTCAAGGCCTTCAACATCTCGTTCGTTGTCTTATTCTCAGCTACGTGTGGTACAATATGGTCCTTGATGCCATCCATTATTAGTCGCTTGGCATGCCCAACAACTTCCTTATGCTTCCGTAGAAGATCAACATCTGTCGGTGTGGCCATAGTCTGCTCTGCATGGTCTCTTATATTGTACGCCTCAAGGACAATCAAGATCCTTGCTTTCCACACCGAAAAGTTTGAGAGGCCCTCTAACCTATCTCGATCATGTAGTCCATGAGGAGCCATCTGCTTAGAATGTGTCGGAGCTCCTCCTCTCTATACTAGAGATCTGGATCTAGGGTCCTTTACGAACTGGGCACCCTCTGCTCCCTCTGACAATTGATTTCCCTCCTTAGAAATCTACCAAATCAACTATGATTCAACTTCTTCTTTGATCCTCTAATCAAACTGCGAGTTTCCTTTGGCAAGAAACTCTTTGAGAAGCTGATCTCCTCTCAATATTTATCACTTGTGCTACGGCTAAAAATCTGAAAACTTCAGAAATTTAACCTACCAACTATTCTGAATTTCTGTAGCTCTTCTGTAGTCATTTATGGATCTGACAGATTCATATTTGAATCACAGTTGCTGGCTTCAGACACAACCAATGTTTTTTTTGAGCTGCCTCTGTGCAATAATTGCGTGGGCTTGCTAAGACATAGCGCTGGACAACGTCACCCTTCCCTCTGGGTGAATCTGCTCCTGAAAACTGCGTTGTCCCTTCATATCTGCTTCTCTGCTGCTTTTCCAGCTGCTTTCTACAGCTAGATCCTTCAGATTCTTCAGCTGGTGACCCTTCTAGATCTGCAATTTCTCCAATACCATGTAGAAATTTCTGAATCTTAAATCTTATGCAGAAATTATTACTGTTAATCCGGTTAAGCTCCTCCTACTTATACAAGTTATTAACTGAATAAATTCAAGTTAACATTGAAGCAAAACACATGACAGATCTCTACCAATTCAGATCTAGAATAAGCACATGCACACATTGACAAAGTGACACAGTTATTTCTGGACAAACTGTCCCCGGAAAAACCCAATGTGGGAAACCGGTCTCTAGTTACTGGAGGGTTTTATTATTAAGAATATTTCTGAATACACATCTCTGGGTTCCAGATCTGGAAAACCCGACAGAGAAAACTCTAGATCTACAGCTCATTGGCTGATCTGGGGCCAAAACAATGACTGATCCATACCCTCAAACGGGATTTACAGAACTCAGCCAAATCTAGGCCTAGAAACCCCAGCACTACCCCTGAAAGGCTCTGCATCAGCCTCTGAAGCCCCTGAAAGTCTCTGCGTCAACCTTGGATGGCCTCCAAGCCCTCAGCATTGCTCCAAAAGGGATTGCGTTACCCCAGAATGGGTGACGCAGTCACTACGCTGCCCCTTAGGGTCTCTGCGTAACCCCTGAAGGGTTTCCTGAAAATTGCATTGTCCTTGCTACTGCTTTTGCTGCTGCCTTCCTCTGTGCTGTCCTTAAGCTGATCTCTTCTCTACCTCTTTTTGTATTCTAGACCCTGGGATCAGATCATCCCCTTGGTCTAAATTCCCCTCTCTGCATTTGAAACACTTTTGAGTATTCTTAGCAAACCCTGCCCTAAAATCTCAGCTTAGCTTCAGTGCTCTGCCTCTGTGTGTCTTTACAAATGACCCCAAGCCTTTCCTTTATACTTTTCTCATTGACAAATCAACGGCCATGATCAGATCTTGAATCAATGGCTAAGATTAAAAGAAAGCTTGATCCGTGTGACTTAAGACAATTTTATCACATGTTTAATTAAATTCACTTTAATTATTTTATTTTCCTAAGTTTTAACTTAGGAAATACATTAAAATAATTAATTCATTTAATGTCTCCTAAACCAGATGAAATTTCCCAAATCCATTTCTAGGTCTTGTAGATCAAGTACACTCTAGTCCTTCCTCAAAATTTGGGACTTAGAGCACAATTGATGCTACCCCAAATATACAAATCTCAATATTTCGCCCCTCAGCAATAGATTTTCGGCCTCCAGCTTTAGAAATTCAGCCTTGCAACAAAGACAAAATTACGAGCCCAACTTCAACCCATTATCTTCACACGTGTGAGAGAAAGGTAGCCCAAAAACTCATTTTTCTTCTTCCCAACTTCTCTCCTTCTCCAACAACTTCACACTCTTTTCCAACTACTGATTCTTAGAGATCAAACTTGGTGATGATGCTCTCCAAATAAAGTCAAGTTGCTCAATATATAGGCTTCTTGTGAGTTTGAATTGCCATAATCCAGACCAGCTTGTTGAGGGCAGGTCCAACTTCGTGTGGAGGTGAAAAATGATTGTTTTGACTAAAAAATAAATCTTTTTACATGGAACAAAAGCTCAAGAAGGGTCTCATAAATATGAAAATTACTTTAATGACTCATGAAAAACCCTAGAAGTCTTCAATGGATACTTTGACCTATAAAAATATTCACCCAAGCATGAAATCCATGCTTTAATAAATCAATTACATTAATAATAAAATTTATTTTGATATGTGCAATAATGAAGACCGAAACTAGTTACATTCTTCAACACTCCATCTTAACTAGGGAGGTATCCATAATTACATACATAAAAAGGTACATGGAATATCTCAAAATGAAATGAACTACGAAGAGCTTAGCACACACAGTGCTACGAACTAGATACCCGACTAGGGTAATCTATCCAGGTGGGACTAAGATGGAGTCAAGCTTTCAACCACTCTAGGTTCTATCAGGCATACTTGCTAACCATTAACCCAAGGATCTAGGTGTGTATCCAAGTTCAGGGCTCCATGACCAACACCACCCTCCCTCTTCGGGAATTGCACATCAACACATAGGCTGACTAGATGTCCTCCCAAGCATATTTCCATAAGATGCTTCAACTCTCCCTCTCAACCATATTTTTAATATCAACCAATCTAAGCACGCTTCTGAAATATTCAAACTTCTTATTCGGGAGAGATTTTGTCAGCACATCAGTAACATGTTCATCTGTCAGAATGTATGACAACTTTACGACTCCATCTTGTACCAAACTTCTAATGTAGTGATACTTGTTGTTGATATACTTTGTCCTTGCATGGAATGCAGGATCTTCAAACATCATAATGTTGCTTTGATTATCACAGTTGATCACTGTAGGACCCAAAGGCTTTCCAAAAAAATCTAATAAGAGTTTTCTTAACCAAACAACTTCCCTTCCTACTTCACATGCAACAACATATTCGACTTCGACACTACTTAACGCAACAAGATCTTGTTTTCTACTCATCCATGAAATCATTGCAGATCCCAAACTGAAACATACACTGGTAGTGCTTCTTCCATCAGTCTCACTTCGACCCTAATAAGAATCTATAAAACCTGTTAACTTGACTTCCTTACTATCATATTTCAAGTAGTGATGTATTGTGCCACGTAGATATCTCAAAATATGCTTGGAAACTATCCGATGGTCATGACAAGGCTCCAACTGAAATTGACTAAGAACATTTACAGTGAAACATATATTGGGTCTTGTATTCACTAAGTACATTAGAGAGACCACCAACTTACGATAGCTAGTAGGATCAACAAGACTAGAGTTGGAGCTTCTCAACTTCTTGAGGTTAGTGATCATGAGAGTAGTAATAGGCTTGGAACCCATCATACCGAAATTTTGTAACATCTTGATTATGTATTTTCCTTGACCAAGATATATATCACTAGGTTCTTCATACTTCCAAACCCAAGTAATAGTGCATGAGTCCCAGATATTTCATTTCGAATTCTGTTGCCAACATTTTCTTGCATTCTAGAATTTTGCATTCCACACTTGTAATAAACAAATCGTCCACATATAGTAGTATAATGAAAAGTTCATCCTTAACTATTTTTATGTAGATATTTGCACCAGAAAAACTTTTGACGAACCCAATCCTTAAGAGATATTCATCCATTCTTGCATTCCATGCCCTAGGAACTTGCTTCAAGCTATATAGGGCTTTCATGAGTCTGCAAACATGCATTTCCCTGCTATTTATTTCAAAGCCTTATGGTTGTTCAATGTATACTTATTCATCAATGGTTACATTCAAAAAGGTTGTTTTGACATCCATTTGATGGATATTCCATCCCATAGTAGCAGCTAGTGAAACCAAAGATCTTATAGTAGTATACCTGGAAGTAGGTGTAAAGGTTTCTTCATAGTCTATTCCTTCCTTTTGAGAGAAACCCCTTGCAACTAATCTCTCTTTGTATTTTTCTATGCTTCCATAAATGACATTTTTGATCTTGTAAATCCATTCGGAGGTGACAACTAATTTGTCACGTGGTCTAGGAATGATTTCCCAGACTCCATTCTTCATAATGCATTGGTATTATTATTGCATCGCTTTCCTCCATTCTACTTGATGAGAAACCTCTTCAAAGGTTGTTGTTTTTCTACAATTAACTTCATCATATATGTTGCATATCCTTTATATCTCTTTGGTCTTTTGATTTCTATAAAGGTTCCTTTAGTTACTTCATTTCCTTCGACATCTTTGAGTGTAACTTCTAACCAATTTTGCCTCTTCCTTGTTTCAGGAATGATTTTAGATTGAATAGGCTTGCTTGGTCCTTCAACTTCTTCTTATTGATTTTTAGTAGTCTTATCATGAATCTTTTCTTCTTCGAATAATGGTACATCTTCTTCATCGGAATCGATAAGTATATCCTTGGATCTTTTGTATTGATTTTCATCAAATATAACATCCTTGCTAACTTCAATTTGTATATCTTCCTTGATATAGATTCTATAAGATTTTGATGAGAGATATAGCCAATGAAGATTCCTTTTATGCTTGAAGACTCCAACTTATTTCACTTGTCTTTTGGAACATGGATATATGCAGGACACCTAAATATTCAGACATGGTCAACACTTGGCTTCTTCGTTGCGAATGATTCCTATTGTATCATCTGATCAAGGATTCTATGAGGACTTCTATTTTGTATGTATATTGTTGTCATTGTTTCTTCTCCCCATACAAATTTTGGTATATCTTGATAAAATATCATAGTTATAATGCATTCTTCAATGGTTCTATTCTTTCTTTCTGCAACTCCATTCTGCTCAGAGTTGTAGGGAACAATGAGCTCCCTCTTAATGTCTGCTTCTTTACAATATGCAATCAACTATTTTGAAGTGTATTCCCCTGCATTGTCGGATCTCAATGTCTTTATATTCTTTTATTTTACGATCTCTACTTCATATCTAAATTCTTTGAACTTCTCAAATACTTTGTATTTTTCCTTAAGAAGATAAAGCTATGTATTCCTAGAATGATCATCAATGACAGTCACATAATAAATATGGCCTCCAAGAGATTTTTTAGACATTGGCCCACACACATCAGAATGAATGAGGTCTAATATCTCCTTAGATCTTGTGTGACTGCTTGCAAAAGGTTTCCTAGTATTTTTTCCCAAAGCACATCCCTTACATACTCCATGATATTCCTTAATGTTGGGGATTCCCTTTACCATTTGACTGAGTGAGGGTATTATCTTGTAATGAAATTATCTTATATGCCAAATTTGAATAGGATTAATCTCCATGTGAGCTAGGGCTTGAGGAGATGGTGTGATGAATCTATATAAACTTCCTTCACGAATTCCAATAACTATTGCCCTTTCAATACTTGAATCTTTTCCCAAACCAAAACTTTACCATCTACAAAGGAAACCCTATCTCCTTTATCTTCTAAACAAGAAATTGAAAGTAGATTCTTTTTCAAACCTGGAACATAGAGTATGTTGTTCAAATCTATCTTTGCTCCATTTTCCAGCTTTAGTGATGTAGATCCAAGACCCTTCATTGCATCACTGTTGTTGTCTCCTAGCTCTACTACATGTGATGATGGTTCCCTTGATAGAGTTTGAAGTTGTCCACTTTCTCCCATAATATTTCTTGAGGCTCCACTATCAATGATCCATGCATTGTCATCATTACGTGTGCCTGTAAGTGCAACCAAGAATACTTCACTCTTGAATTTCCTAGATACACTGTAGAAGATCCTTCCAATCCAAATTCCTGCAATTTTCATGATATTGAATCCCATCTTCAAGTAGCTTTCCATAGAGGGAGTAACCTTTTCTTCCAAAACTTCTTTTCCTTTCTTCAAGTAGTAGCCAACAAAGTGATCTCCAACATTATTTGACCTTAGCTCTGATATCATGTTGAGAAATCAAGGGTTGTAGCAATTAGGGTTTTGATTCCTCTTTCTTGATAATTACTTGTGAATTATGTTGGCTTATTTTACTTCTTTATTAGTTAATATTTCATGAAGCAATTACAAAATTATATGTGTACGAAGATAAAAAGAACATGAGGCACAAGATGTAGGCATTCAACCAGGGAAAAACCACTATCTAGGGGAAAACCCAGTCAAACTCTTCCACTAATATCTTCATATCAAGATGAGACTCCAAAACCTCTTATACCTAGACAAAGACCTCCTCCAACCACCAATTCATCCCTTCCTCCTTGTAGATGTTCTTTCCTCATCCTTCCAAGTGTCAAATCTTCAAGGTGCAGCTTAAGATCATAATTTCGTCCCCCAACAACAAATTTTCAGTCCCCAGCTTCAGAACTTCAACCTTACAAAAAAGATATAATTTCGAACCCAACTTCAACCCAGTATATTCACATGTGTGAGAGAAAGGTAGCCCAAAAACTCAATTTTCTTCCTCCCAACTTCTTTCCCTCTCCAACAACTTCACGCTCTTTTCTAGTTACTTCTTCTTAGAGATTGAACTTGTTGATGATGCTCTCCAAATAAAGTTGAGTTGCTCAATATATAGGCTTCTTGTGAGGTCAAATTTACCTAATCCAGGCCAATTAATTTAGGGTAGGGTCGACTTGGTGTGGATATGAAAAATAACTATTTTGACTCAAAAATAAATATTTTTACATGGAACAAAAATCCAAGAAGTGTCTAATAAATATGAAAATGAATTTAATGACTCATGAAAAACCCTAGAAGTCTTCAATGGATACTTTGACCTATAAAAATATTGACCCAAGCATGAAACCCATTCTTTAATAAGTCAATTACATTAATAATAAAATTTCTTTTGATAAGTACAATTATGAAGAACAAAACTAGTTACATTCTTCAACTGATGAAGAAATGTATCTTGAACTTCTAGGGAAATCGAAATCTGAAAAATGTATATTAACTGTGGATAAGTGGTTAGGGAGTGAAATTTTAGAAGTGACCCATGGTATGATAGGGTGGGTAATTATTCAAATAATAATTTTTGGGAATGATACATCTGAAGTCACTATTTTATACAATCTATCTTCATGACATGGTTCTTGCCATCAACCTTTTATATAATTTTCCATCAACCATCATTAGTATCTTTGTCATCAAAAGTATCTTGTCAAACCAATAAATGGATAGCTAATTATAGCTCTTTCTATCCAACTGGAAAAGTGAACTTGTTCTAGATCAACATCGAGTCCCTCATGCCATTAAGTGATCAACTAATTTTATCATTAATTCCTTTATCCAATTGTTTCCTTTCCTGCCTTTATAGTGTACACATTTCTTCAATATACTCTTTCAAGAAGTCATAACATATTCAAAATTATTTTCTCAATGTCAAAATTTCCAAATCATAATAGCCTCTAGTTAACATGTCAAATTCTGTTACTTTTTCCTTCGAAGGACAACATCCCTTTGCATGGTCTACCTTCATATTACAATAGAGTTCCCCTTCATGCTCTTCAATTATTAATCATTAATCAATTTGTTCCTGAATCAATCAGTAAGCTTCAATATCGTATCCATTAGGTCTTTACAACTCCCTCAAAAGTTGTCAGTACTATATTTCTTACATTCTTCAAGAGACCATATCATATGTTGATCAAAATCAGCATGTGTTATACTCATATATCATGCTTCTATATAATGAATAACCATATGGAAGAGTCATGAAAATAAGCCAGTACATACCATGCTCATGCTTTCAAGCATATTTCTGCATCCAACTCTTCCTTCAATACTTTCTTGAATATATGGTTCTTACTTTTTAATGAAGATTCCTTTTCTAAAGATATTCATACCTCTTCCTTTCTTACAACCATCTAGTTAACTTCCTTTTGAATGAGTTGCTTCTTTCTTTGAAGATGATGTCTAAGATGATATTCCTTCTCTAAGATGAGAAATTCTCTAATTTTTTCTTCATGTTGCTTCTTGACTATCTTCATACTTTCAAACTTAGAGATTGCTTTTGAAATAATCTTCTTGTGGAATATAACATTGCTACGTTACTATGATTTTTCCATATGCTCAAGAACCTTCTTATAATGATGCTTCTAAATTGTGAACCTTTCCTGTTAAATGCCTGCTTCTATAACAAAATGATGCAAAATAGTAGTTGCATGAACTGCAGAGTGCTAGATGGTCCAAATTCTTCTATCCTTGATTTTTAGATGATCGTTTCCAATAAAATGCAACTGACTATATACTCTAGTCCTTCCAATTCTATATGCTTCTTTCCATGATGTCATCATTTGTCAAATCCAAGACTCTTCTACAAATGTAACTATATATGCTACTCTAATTTCCATCTTCTAATAAAAGAGAAAGTAAAATTCTAGTAGACCTGGTAGTGGTGGAGTTCTTCAAATTAAGATATATTTATGATATTCATTACTTGGCTTATTTTTAGGTTCTTCATTTCCTTCAGTGATGTGATCTTTACTCTTTCCTTCGTCTTATTTTTCTTCATGTTTTGAGGATATTTGGGACAATCCCTTCTAAAGTGTCCATATTAATTGTACCCAAAGCATTGTACTCTAGATATATCTTGTCTTCCATGCAACTGATTTTTGTTATTGTTTTACTTTCGATGAGGTTTAAATCTTCCAAACTTTCCTTCTTTGACCTAGTAGCAGAAGCTTGAGACTTTTGTTGTTGGGTTCAGTGTCATCCTTGGCCCTAAATCTTGTTTCTTATATAATAAACAAATCCCACAACTAATCGAAGTTTGCAATGTCCTTTCTTGAATAGATGCTAGTCCAGAAACCATTCCATTATGAAGCTAAAGCATTGAGTACACAAGTAGTTAATTTAGAATCAGAAATGACTTCTCCAAGCCCTTGTAGTTGATCCACAAATTGAGAGATTTTTATAAGATATAAGGCCAACTCTTCATATTTCGATAACCTTGCTTTGTAAATTTGATTTCTCAAATATATTTTATGACCTGTGGTATTGACTGCATATAGTGTTACCAACTTTTCATAGATTGATTTAGAAGTACCCAAATCTGCAACAAAGGGGATAAGATTATCTTTGAGGGATTCAATGAGAATCCTTTGAGCCACAACTTCTCCTTTATTGTACTTGGACAATTCTTGAGTCTTATGCTTCTCTAATTATGTAACTTTTCCTAGAACATGGTCCATGACTTCATTTTCTGTTAGCACCAAATCAATTCTCTTCTTCCATGCTTGAAAGTTTGATGACACATTGAATTTGTTGCCTTCCTTACAAAATGAAGTCATTTGATTTGAATATTGAGACATAGAGAGTAATATAGTACTTACTTGTCAAAAAATTGTCCTGCTTGATGATGATGTCTTCAAATGTCTTGATGTTCCCAAGATTTCCAAGAGATTTCAAAGATGTCATAGAATGATGTCTTCTAGGATGCCATGGTGTAATAGTAACTTCAAACTGCTTCAAATTTGAATGGTGATGCTTCCAAGAGTGTATATGATGTTTCCAAGAATCTTGATGCTTCAAATATCTTTATATATGTCTTAAGTGGAGAGATAATCCAATATTAGTGATGATCAAAGAGCTTCCAAGAGGGAAGATGATGATATTTTTCAAAATGATGATGAGTAACCAAGGGCCTTCAATGATAGAGAGAGAGATGAATAGTTCATGTAGTAGTATTCCTTTGATTCTTCTTCTTTATGCCCTTAACAAATGATTTCCTCCAAAGTAGCTAGGACGATTGTTGTACAAAATGCCTTCTTCTTATTCCAACAAAAGTGGTCTTTAAGTTGCCTTCACCTAACCTTAGCTCTAATTCCATATTGAGAAATAAATAGGGAAACAAATTAGGGTTGATTTATCTTACTTTATAATTGCTTGTGAATATGTGTTGGATTCTTATTAATTTTATTATGTTTTATTCATCAAACAATTACCAAAACATAAACATGAAGATCACAAAAGACAATGAACACAAGATATAGGCTCCAAGCTAGGGAAAAACCCCACAAGGGGGAAAACCCAACCAACATATCTTCTCATATAATTAGATCAAAGTGAGAAATCCAACTCCCAAAAACCAAGACCCAGACCTCCCATAAGATCTAAGTCAATCCTCCTTCTAACCCTCCTTAACCAAGTCAACAATGGTCAAAGATCTTCAAATCTTGGCTAAACTTTGATTTTTGAACCTGCAATACTTCTAATTTTTTTTTGTCCCTACAACAAATTTGAACCTTTGCATGTGTGACAAAAATTACGGCATAAACTTCACATGTGTGGTGAAATTATCTCTCCTTTGACCTTCACTTTCTTTCCTTTGACTTCCACTCTTCTTGCTTGACTTTCTCACTGATTTCTCTCTCTTCTTGGCACATAAATTGAAGTTGATGATGATTAAAATGAGGTTGAGTTACACTGCATTTATACACATCCAGAAGGTCAAATAGGTCCTTTTGAGGTCCAACTTATCCAGGCAGGCCCGACTTGGTCTTGTGGGGACAAAAATGATTATTTTGACTCAAATACAATTCTTTTTCATCTTCCTTTCAAAAGTTCAAATGGGACTTGAATCAAGTACAATAGGTTTAATCATTACCAATATTATTTTGACTTAATAAACCCTAGAAGCATGAAGAACATGTTTGATTATTGAAATAATAATAATAATAATAAACTATTTTTCTTCTTTTGCTTTTACATGGAAAATACAATGGTACAAGTGCAATGATAATTATGAAGATCAAACCTAGTTACATTTTCCAACATTATCCATCATTAATATTGTCAACAACCTATTCTAATTGGAAATAAAAAACTAACAAATAAAATAAGAATATATTCTTAGAATCATAAGAAAAGAGAAAGGTGACATCAAATCATGGTCTTGCAAAAGGAAAAGATAAAGCTTCAAGAAGAATTGTTGAATAAATAAACCCTTATCAATGGATTGGAAATTACAAACCAATCATTTGATAAAAAAATTTATGGCGAAGATATCAAAGAGTGAAAAATAATGTAGAGGAATTTAAGAAGGCTTATATACAAAAAACTCCACAGAAATATGTAGAAGAGTTTGATTCAAAGAATGATATTGTGCAAAAGACATTAGTGTTATAGGCTATTTTGTCGCATCTGGTCAATAGGCCTGCAAAATGGATCAATCAACATCCATGAACACCTTTTTATCATCCCTACATAAATCCCTAAGCATGAATCTACCAGATCGCTAAGTTTTTGAGTCTGGTTGCTTCAAAACAATATTTTTAAGGCCCAATGCACCCTATCCCTTTAGTGACCTGCATTCACTAGAAGGTTGCTCCATTCTGCACCTGCAATGATCAACAACATGTTGTCCCTTGTTGGGGGTGCATTGATTCTAGAAATTTAGGAAAAATAAAAATAATCTCAAAGCTTCCTCTTCCAGAAGCTTCCAGGAGTTGTTTCAAACATTTACCTTGGATAAGAACTTCGAATCCTATCTAATCCTACCTTCGATATTTCACCTATTATCCATTGAGATCATCCTAAAAACAATAAGGGATCTCAAGCCTAGATTAGTAAATGGATGAGAGTTCCTAAAGCACCACCTTATCCTATAAATATACAACCATCCACAACATCAGGGTTGGATTTTGAAGACCTATCATGCCCTCATGTTGCTTCCTTGAATCCAAGGGAGTCATCATCTTCATGCATTAGGGTGAAATTGAGGTGTGCTTTGTGGAAAGGAAGGAAAAGTCAACTTGGGGGATATTTCTACAAGATCAACTACTATTATTGGTTGTAAACTCTCTTTTTTCATATTAATACATATAGTATACTGTTTTCCTATGTATATTATGTTATGTTTACATTCATCTGTTTCAATTCTTTGTTGATCCACTAAATAGAGTAATTGGATAATTATAAATATATGACATAGATCTTTGCTTGTTATGGTTGTATGTGAAGGTTCAAATAGTAGGAATCAGAGCTATGATTGGAGCTTACAAGCCAAGAGGAGAGTAAAACTTGCGACGAATTCCAAGTAAGCCTCTTTCCAATATTCAATTTCTCTAAGGGAAACTTTATATTCTTTTCTTTATGTTGTTCTAGACCAGTCCACAAGGTCTAGGGAAGATACTTTTGTCCACAGTCATAAATTCCTCATAACAAATTGGAAACCATACTAGGGATCGTTTCTTTCTCTTAGGGGTTTCCTTGTCCTTATTACTTGTTTCACTTCTTCCACAGACCTCCATTGCCTCACTCAATCTGAATTTAACCTAAGAAGACATTTCACTGAGATTCATTTGATTTTTTGTGTCAAAACTTGAACTTTACCTTGATCAGTGCTTGCCCTGGTCTGGAGACAAAGCGTTGTAGTGCTCTTTGGCCTTCCTTGTACTTGCGTTGCAGTGCACTAGTAGCCTATCTGGACATGCGCTGGCCCTTATTTCACGAATTATTTTTTTCTTTTCATGGTTTTATCTCTGATTAACTTTGTTCCAGTCAGTCCTCCTTGTGTCCCTAAGTGTGTCTTAGTCTCTCAAAAGCCTTCATCTTGTTTTATTTTGGTTTTGGGTGCCTTTGATAGGAATTTGTTTAGGTTTTTATCTGTTGTGATCAATTAGGTCATTAGAAAACTAATTGCTTGATTGTTGGATTACTTGAAGGAATTGGTGTTTTAGTCATCGTTATGAATAGTTTATTTTACTAATTATTAGGAAAATATCATAGTTTTCATCAGAAAATTAAGTGGAATCGAAAAGAAAATATTATCCATCATGCATTGCATATAGGGCATTGATTTTGATTGGAATAGTGAAGTTGAAGAGATTGATTGTTGCATCTCTTGTTTGTTGAATTGTTGGTTGATTTATTCTTCCCCTAATTAGTTAGGCCTTTTAGTGTTAAAATGAAATGAAAAACATTATTTTTGTCATATTAGTTGCATCATAGGTGTGTTTAGGTGACTATTGAGTTTTGAGCCTTGAAACTAAAACATAATTCAAGATAAAGTTTCAAATTTATCAAATCAATATAAGGATCATTTGTCACGTTAACGCAAACATCTATAGGTCAAGGCTAGAGACATGTTCCGCCATATTTAAACATAGGAGCTTTCGTTTTCTTCCAGCGTTGCATTTCGAGGGTGATATCATGTTCCACGTACGTAAGTGTAGCATACCATTCTCCACGTACCTCGAGGTATATTGGATGGCACTTCACACATTAAATTATATGGGAACACTCTCATCATGATATGGTTACACATTAGACAACATTACCACAAACTGAACAACATCCTCACCGTGGAAAAAGTCCATAGTGGATCTTAGGTTGAGACTAATGGTGACATTTCTCGAGTTTACCAATCAAGGAAACCCATCTGACAAGAATCTTGGTCCTTTTCCTTCTTTTGGAAATATTGGTACTCCTTATATCAAAAAGTTTCCCCTTCTTGGATTTACCATTGGTTTTCCAGTTTGGTTGTTTTCGACCCTTATGTTTCTGAATTTCCAAACTACTCCTCAACCAAGTTCTCCTTCACCTGAATAACATCAGCCTCAAGTTGATCCTAGAGTTGACCCTTTTCCTTCTTCACCTGTTGTTTCTTCATCCATTTCTTCCTCCTCGCCTGGTGAAAGCCTTGATTCTAGTAACCAGGAAGCCAAGAATAAGAATAAAAGGACAAAGAAGAAGAAGAAGAATCAAAATAAGCAGGGGGGAACCAAGAAAACATTGATACCAATGCAACTAGTATGGAGAAACCTTCCAATTAGCCCTGCAAAGTTAAATTTCCTTGCAATTTATGTAAGGGTGACAATCCTCCCATTTACACGACACCGGGGGAAAATAATCCCATTACCATGGCACAAGGGAGAAATTCTCTCATTCCCATTTCACAAGGGGGAATCTCTCTTATTCCCACAACACCCCCTCCAAGTAGTTTTTCTTTTTATTGGAGACAACTGGCAGGATATCGTCTTCCTCCTTCTGTTCCCTTCTAGATCATAGTACAATATTATAATATGTTCGTAGCTGGCACCGTCATAGACAAAGGTGCATCTGTTAGTATTTTTCCTCAACTACTTGGCAAGATTTCGGTTCTCCGCAACTTGTTCCTATTACCCATAATTTGTTGGCATTTAACAAAGCAATCAATCAACCATTAGGGATCCTTCCTTAGTTTCCTATTACTTTTGGAGGAAATAATTTCTATGTCAATGTGATGGTAGTCCAAGACCCTTTGGATTTCAATTTAGTCCTTGGGAATGGCTATGTTTATGTCATGAGAGCTCTCATCTCTTCACTCTTTCATGTGATGTGTTTTCCACATAAAGGAAGAATTGTGACCATTGACTAGCTTTCATTCGGTTGTCCTAATATAACTCCAAATTGACCATCTTCCCTAAATATTTCTTATATTCAAGTGGTATCTCCCCCACCACAAATTAATTATGTGCAAATTGTTCTATTCCCAAGTTTATTGATGATATAGTAGGTGATTTAGTGCATCATGTAATGGGAGAAATGGATCTTGATCTTTCCATTGGATCCCTTGATATGTATCCCTTCCAAAGTGTTGTTCTCCCATTTGATGAGAACCTCTTGGAAGTCATGGAATTTTGTAGGTCATGATCAAGATCCTTGAGAAAAATTCCTTTTCTTGTGTCAATCTCGTTAAAAAATGAAACAAGGTCTCGGAGCAAAGTTCTTTGTCTTGTGTCAAACTTGTTAAAAAATGAAACAAGGTCCCTGGAGCAGAGTTCCTTTTCTTGTGTCAAGCTCCTTAAAAAATGAAACAAGGTGTTGGAGCATAATTCCTTTTCTCGTGTCAAGCTCATTAAAAAATGAAACAATTCCTTGAGCATAGTTCTTTTCCTGTGTCAAGCTCATTAAAAAATTAAACAAATTCCATTCCAATTTGAGTCTTTGATTAGATCTTGTAAATTTTTGGTCGAGTCTTTCACTCGATCTCGTAAATGAACCTTCATTCCATCCACATGTTAGTAACCAGTAGTATACTTAGGTGAATGAATGAAGCTTGGGGGGCATGTGCCTAGAATTGAGTCATTATGTTGGGGGCATGCAAAATTATTTCAAGCATATGTTTCCTTCGTTTCAAGCTTGTGTAAAAATGAAACCAATTTCAAGCATAGTTTCCATGTTTCAAGCTTGTGTAAAAATGAAACCATTCTCACTTTACCTCTCGTGATGGTCATTTTTATCAGCTTGTTTTTGTCAGATGAGCCTTGGTTTTCTCATTCCATTGTTACCATCTACTTAGCTGATCATACGCTTTCACTTGGTTGTTTTACCCTTTCCTGAGGAACAACTGTGATGCATGGTATTATTAGCCAGGCTCTTGACCTTTGTGTGTTTTTAGAATTTCCAACATGAATGGAACCAGTTTCTACCATTTATACCACTCGTTCATGTAGGAGGAGTCATCTTTCAGCTCTTTTCAGACTCCCTAAATATGAAAATATTTCCGAGCACTTGTCTTTCGAACTCGTTAAAGTAAATGAAAATATGTATACATTGTATAAGTTTAACCCTTTTCCAGACTGAGATAGACTAATTACAAAAAAGGAATACCTTAGTTAAACATGGCTAAGAGGTTCTCCTGATTATTGTTTTATACATTTTCAGACCCAAGAGACTATCTATGAAAAAGAAACTTTGGAGATTTCATTTTTTCCTCTCTTTCAATCTCTCTAAACATGAAAAAGGAGCCAAGTTAGACCTTTGTTGGACTCATAAAAACATCAAACAATGATGGACTTGGAAAACATGATGAGACCGAACCACTCCTTCTTAGGGTTTGTTAAAGATACTCAAAGGGATTCATCCAAAGGATGAACTTACATATAAAAAATATGTTATCCTCTTCAAGCTTGTTAAAAAATAAAGAAGTATTGACCATCAATGGTTGGTGAAATTGGGAAAATAGGATACTCCACCTATTGATGGCAGCGATTATCTCTTAAACACGACTCTGTTCCACTTCATCTCTATGGTTGTTGGGTTGGGAAATCTGCTTGCCTTTTGGTTCATCACACCAATTCAAAGCCTCCACTTTCGGTTTTGAATCAATTTTGGAAAATCCATTCAGTCTCACCGATGTGTTCAATATAATTCCTTATTTTATCTTTGCTAAGATACTCTTAAGTATACATTTATGTATGTTGTTATTAAAATAGTTATACATCAACATCATTCTCTCTCAAATATTGATACTCGTTTTGTGTCATTGATGGGGGATACATCAAGGCCCTCCTATGATAGGTATTTTCATGTCGACATCAACTAATTATCCATGAAGTTTACTTAGAAAATATTCATCATTACCTTGGGGATTACATACATCAAAGACATGTGTGATCTCTCTCTCACTGATATGTTTTCATAATTGGCCTTCGACTGACAAATTCTGTGTGTTGTTTGACTTCAACTCATTTTTTCACACCATAAGAATTGTACTGCTGTACCTTGAGAGCCATTAACATAATCAGTGGTTTCTCTTGCATCTGTTAATGAATTACATCAATGGTCAGTAATCATATGGTGTCTACCATGTTCTACTTAAGTTCCCTTATTCACATGTTTATTCTCATATATTGGATGATCGAGTGAACGAGATAGAAGGCCCCATCTAGTTCCATCCATTTGGGTTGCACTTTTAGGATTAATGCAAGATTACAGAGCATGATGGCTATGATCGTATAACCATCCAATCGTGGATCCACACTTTGTCACTAGTGGAAACTATTTTTTATCATTGTACATGTAGTGTTTGCTTATGTGCTGAGCATGGGTATGCCTCCCTCAGTAAATATACCATGATAAAATGTATTGTAACATAATATGATCTCGGGGCCAATTGTTCTTGATCAGAACTTGTCACAAAGGTAAATCAATTCAGTCATCAACCACTGTTTCTGACTTTGCACTTTAGGGGGGAATCTGTTATAGCCCATTTTTTCGCATATGGTCAATAAGCCTACAAATTGGATCAATCAACATTCATGAACACCTTGTCATCATCCCTACACAAATCCCTGAGCATGAATCTACCAAATCCTTGAGTTTATGAGTATGTCTGCTTCAAAATAGTCTTCTTAATGCCTAATACACCCTAGAAATTTAGGGTCATGTTTTCACTAGCGAGTTGCTCCATTATGTACCTGCACTGATCATCAATAGGTTGTCTCTTGTTATGGGTGTGCAGATTCTATAAATTCAGGAAAAATAAAAATAATCCCGAAGCTTCCTCTTCCAGAAGCTTCCAAGAGTTGTTTCAACCATTTACCTTGGATAATAACTTGGAATCCTATCTAATCCTACCTTGGATATTTGACCTCTTATCCATTTATCTCATCCTCCCATCAAGAGTGGATGTCAAACCTAGATTGGTAAATGGATACGAATTCCTAAACAACCACCTTCTCCTATAAATCTACAACCATCTACAACATCAGGGTTGGATTTTGGAGACCTATAATGCCCTCATGTTACTGCCTTGAATCCAAGAGAGTCATCATCTTCATGCATTAGAGTGACATTGAGGTTTACTTTGTGGCAAGGAAGGACAAGTCAACGAGGGGGAGATCTCTAAAATATTAGCTACTATTCTTGGTTGTAAACTCTCTCCTTTTCATATTAATACAAAGAGTATACCATTTTCCTTTGTATATTATGTTTTATTTACATTAATATGTTTCAATGCTTCGTTGATCCTTTGAATACAGTAATTGGATAATGCTACATAGATGTTGTAGATATTTGGCTTGTTATGATTGCATGTGCAGGTTCTAATTATAGAAATCAGAGCTACGATTGGATATTACAAGCTGGGAGGAGAATAAATCTTGCAACGAATTCCAAGTAAGCCTCTTTCCATTCTTCAATTTCTCTAAGGGAAACTTTATGTTCTTTTATTTCTATTTTTCTACACCATTCCACTAGGTCTAGAGAATATACTTCTATTTGTAGTCGTAAATTCCAAATAAAAATTAGAGAAACAATTGAGCTTGAAGAAGACATCATAATGATAAATACATTAGTCTCTTCAGTCCAAGAATTAAGCCAAGTGTATGTAGCATGCGAGTTCTAGTTTGAAGGCATGAAACCTTATAGTCTAGATGTTTTAATTGATTTAGGAGCATCAATCTCAAATACCAAAAAGAACCATTTTCCCTTAGATATATGACATACAAGTGATGGTACTAGAAAATTTGCATGCAAGGAGAAAAATGTATCTTTATTGCAAAGTATTCCTATCCCATTAAATTTTTGGGTATGAAGTCAATTATTAGTTTCATCCAGTTTGAAGAATATGGTGTTGACATTTTGATTGGTAATGATTATTTATGAAAACCTTTACCCTTGTTAGAATATGATAAGAAGATAACATTGCTTATCAACGGTAATATTGTTTCAATTTCTAGTCAGAATGTTTGTGAATAAAATATCAACACAAATTTGGTTAATAGACGTACATAAGAAAATTGTGAATAAACATGTGAGAAGAATTGCACAATTGAAGAAGCAAGACAACAGTATACCAAAGAGTTGGGGTAGATGAAAATGAATATTGTAAGATGTGTTTTTTCAAAGTGGCCAAATGCATTAGGGAAGAGAGAATAATATGCAACTTCTGTAGAAATAAATTGATGACTTTCTAGCGAGAGGACTGATAGAATCATCTTATTCTAACTGGGCCTACACAAGATTTTAAGTGAATAAGCACTTAGAGCAGAAGAGAGGTAAGAAGGTTGGTTGTTGATTATTCCACTTTCAATGCATATTTGAAAGATATTAAGCATCTCATTCCCAATAAAGATGGTCTGTCAAGAAGGATGAAATGTTGCCATAAATTTTCAAAATTTGAATTAATGTTTGGAGTTTGGTAAATCTAGATAAATTATGAAGATCACTTCAAAACAAGATTTTTTGTTCCTATGGGACAATATTTGGATGGATTGTTGTGTTTTTGGGTATGAAAAATGCTCCCATTTAAATAAAAAGATGAATGGATGGTGTCTTTGGACTTTTAACAAAAGTTATAGTTGTAAAGATGAATGATATTGATATTCAACAAATATTGGATATAACATTTAGGTCATTTCTAGAAATTTTATGATTTAATCTACGTGTTTGGTTTAGTGCTCTTCGGAAAAGAAGATAAGATGAATATTGACATCACAAATGTGTGTATGTATATATATATATATATATATATATATATATATATATATATATATATATATATATATATATGTTAGAAATATCCTTTGGAAAAAATAGCCTTCCAAACTCATCTCTTGGAAAATATTGTCTATTTCTAAATATTATCAAGGATAAGGTGTAGCTTCGAATTTTTTTTGGCGGTATCAATTGTGATGGCACCATTTTACCTCTGGATCTATGTTGACTGAAAATTACTAAATAAAATATTGGAGATGTCTCCTCTTGCATGGACTATGTATTATACATATGTCATTAGAAATATTAAAATAGATAATCACCATTCCTTTCCTTTTTTGTCCCAAAAAAATATTAGAGGAAAGTGCTTTACTTTTCTCCATGAAGTGAAAAATATCCACACAACCCATACTCATACCAACATAAGAAACAAATACAAGTGAGCGTGTCAAAAATTCAAGCAAGAGAGGAAAAAGTAACAATTATTGAGAACTAAACTCGCTAGAACTCATGAAATATTTGTTTTTATGGAATTTATTGTAATACTCTACAAATGGTATTCTCTATATAGATATGCATATAGAGCCAATATTTGGAGAACTTATGCTACACTTGTATTTATGGAAATACAAACTTCTTATTATCCTATAAATACCTTCTTTCATGTATTAGAAAAAGGAAAAAGGTTTGCATATGAATTCCTAGTATTCTCATTGCAATGTCCCATAGATGGTATCCATATTTTGAAACTTTTTCATTGAGAGAAATGAGATGTATCATTTCTCTTAGTATAGTATGGAAGAGATGTTACATGGGTAACTCTTACATCATCGTTTCATTGAGAACAATGAGGTGCATCTAGGT
Organism: Pinus albicaulis; assembly: GCA_034641835.2. NCBI lineage: Eukaryota > Viridiplantae > Streptophyta > Pinopsida > Pinales > Pinaceae > Pinus > Pinus albicaulis. The sequence goes on from CM076579.1 coordinate 480,483,303, forward strand.
TCTGGTATAGATATGTTTCCATGTGCATAATGTTTACATCATCTTATGTTTCCTTCAAAAGGAAATGCAATAATTTTAACAAATAATAGTTGTGATACTATATGCTAGTTGAATGTAGATAAAAATGAAAATAAAAAATATCTATACAAATAGAGATTTCATATGTACACATAATATAAAATTTTTTATATAGAGATAAAAATAAGAGATACTAAATTTACACATAAAAAAAATCATAGATATGACATTTACATAGAAATATTGTTAGAATGCAAATGTAAGTATCTTAAGAATAATAAAAATTGTATTTTTATACATCCATATTTGCATGAGTTGTAAGTAATTCTAAGTTTGATAGATTTGAGTACGACTACTAGCCTAGATACATATTAAATGATGGAAACATTAACACATCAACAACATTGATCACTCTCAATGCTTGATAAATCTAGAGTTTATATGGGTCTACATTGGTTATAAGTAAATTTATTCCATGTAGTAACATAGCCCTTCAAGATAAAGTGCATTATTTTGGAATCCATATGAAGCAATGTGTATAATATGGTTTAGGTAATTTATTTATATTGAGTTCTTAAGACTTGAATAAATCCCTTGGAAAATTATTATTGCTATTATGGAATAATTGGAATAGATTGATATACAACAAAGAAGCATTTGGGTTGTTGTACATAAAATCAATGTTGGCTAGCTTGTGGTCAAGTTTCCTTACATTATTTTAGGTGAGTCTAGAATAGCTAATCCAAAGCCTTATTTAAAGATTTTTCTAAGATGTTCTATATATATTTTCCATTAAGAAAAGTGAGCTTCACTCACAAAGTAATATACATAGTAAAATCAGATGAATAGTGGTTAGAATTATGATTACATTGAGAGGGTGGGGGGAGGGGTGAATTAGTGTAATAGCCAATTCAACGAATTTAACCAATTTCAGATTTTATCATAATTGAAAGCATATCAATGCATCAATAAAATAAATCATCACATAAATACATATGAACACCATATATATGTGGAAACCCTTGTGGGAGAAAACCACAAATATTCTTATCTTCAATCTTTGATTACATTAATTTGCAGGCACCAACTCCCAAAAGTAATTTGCAAGAACCAACCTGTTGGAGGCACCAACCCCAAAAAATATGCAAGAACCAACTTGTTGTAGGATTCAAACTTATGTAGGCACCAATACGATGTAGGATCCAACTAGATGGAGGCACCCACCTCCAAAATATACAAGCACAAACTTTCGAAAGGCTTTAATCTAATTGAGGCAACAACATATAAAATCAATTTGCAGGAACCAACTTGCTATAGGATCTAACTTATTGAGGCACCAACCTTTGATGAAGACACCCACCTCCAAAATATGCAAGCACCAACTTGCTTAAGGCTCCCACCTGATTGAGGAACCAACCTTTGAAATCAATTTGCAGACACTGACCTACTATAGGCTCCAACTTGATGAGGCACCAACCTATGATGGAGGCACCCACCTCCTTAAACAAAACATAGTGTACCAATTTTCAAAATATTTCAAACTGGACACACAAGCTCAAAACATAAGAAATACCCCTCACAAATTTGATCATAACAATGTATCCTCAAATTGTTCTTCAATCATCAATAGTAGTATCTTCTTCATTTCTCGTTGTGATCACCAAGATAAAAATTGTTCATATGCCTCGGAACATTTTGACAACAACAAAAGAAATATATCATATTACCCTCAAAAATATATCTTCATGACTTTTCATGTCCCCCCTTTTAGATCACAAAATAATTCTTATCATTTATCGTTTTCAAAATTCAATTTAGGCCTCAAAATGTCCCACAAAACCTTATAAAAATTAAAAATTTTGAAAAAATTACCCTAATGGGTTGATAGAATGCACTTCTTAGTGTGCACTTAACAAAATTCACTCTGCTAGTTCAACAAAATACACTTCTCAGGTTTGACAGAACACACTTTGCTGTGCACTAGTTCCAAAGACCAAAATAATAATAATAATAATACTAATACTAATACTAATAATAATAATAATAATTTAAACCCCGGTCAATCCAACTGGAATCGAACCTGTGACCATTGCAGAGAAAAAATAGGCCTGAAAATAACTTGGGTATGCACTATGTTCACATAGACTATCCCTATGGAATTTATTTATGTGTGTTGTCACTACGACAACGACCCTCCAAAATTTTTTCTTATTCCAATTTTGGAGCCTACATGAATTGTCATTTCAAGCTATCTCATGTCGTCTTGTTACTTGCTAATGTTTCCTAAGTATTGACTATCCTTAACATTTTCCATAGTTTTGATTTTCCTCTTAAGTCAATGTTTTCTAAGTGTCATTATCTTATATTTATAAGTGCTTGTGTCATTTTCTAAAGATAGGAAAAGAACTAGCTTTTTCGGACTTGGTAACTAGCTTTCACTCAACATGCATCACACACAAAAGCAAGAAATCTCAACTTTTCTCTAAGAGAAAAATGCACTTTCCTATCTTAACAGTCACAAAGTCCCACTGTTGGTTGGAAATATGCCCTCCTCCAATAAAAGAACTCTCTCAACCCATGGTGGAGCACACTCTTAACTCTCATTGTGGAGCACACTCCTTGTTGTCATTAACTGTGCCCTATTTGAGCGCACTCTTTCAACTCAGTGGTTGCACCCTAGTGGTCATCAATTGATTGCACTCCATATTGTTTAGAACTTCACCCTCTTCTCCTTCTTGCATGCACTTTCCCTTTGTTGCATGGTGAACGCACTCTTAGAAAATAGGAGGCCACTCCTCATTAACTAACTAACTAACTCACTCATTGATCAACAAATGGTGGACATTCATGAACCTATTTTGCATGTAGAGTTTCTTTATAAAAAACCCAGTCTATCATTCATTCTCACAATCATTCCTCACTTTCGGCTGAGCACACTTCTTGACATCAAAGAGTTGCTTTTTGATCTTGATCACAAGTAAGTTTTGCATGTTTTCTTTCTTCAATGCTTTTGTATATCTTGTGGCACTTTTTCTTTCCTTGTTATTGTTTCAATTTATTTTTACCTTTTTAGTGGAATTTCATCCATAATTCCTATGATAAGTTCCATCTTTCTATCGTAATTGACATTCCCTATGTCTCTTCGCGTTCCATGACCTTTCATGTTCCAGTCATGATTGCGACAGAGCCTATAAACAATTGCAGACCCTTCCTCTCATTGTTATTGTGTCTCAAGCTTGTTGTTGATCCTTACTTATTCATTTTCAACCCATTATTGTGCAAAGCGCACTCCTGGAAGACAAACTCCCCTTTTTCTTGAAATTTGTGCCCAAAAGACCATATTTCCTTTAGAGCGTACTTTAGAGAAACAAGCTCTCCTTGTTCTTGAAAATTGCACCCAGAAGAATAAATTTCCTTCAGAGCACACTCCAGAGAAACAAGAACCCTTTATTCTTGAAAACTACACCCTAGCAAGGATAGGCTTCCCTCTTGAGTGCATAACACATCAACAAGCAATATCATTCCCTCTTGTTCATTGTTTGTGTGCCCTATGCCCTCACTGGCTCTCCTTGAGGGCATAACACACTGTCAAGGCTAAGGAACCCTTCCTTGTTCCTTGTGATTGTGCCCTATGCCATTATATCCTATCTCTTTCTCTCTTTAAGCACATAACGCACCTTCAAGCCCCAAGCAAGCCTTGACTAACCATTATTGTTCCAACATGCACCCTCCTCTTGTCTTGATGTAGTTTTAATTCCCAATGGCTAGTTAAGACCCCGTCTCACTTGTGATAGGCTTATGCTCTCACCTATATTAGATCTTCCCTCTATCATTGTCTTTGAATGGTATTGCATGTATTAGATAGGGAATTTATTAAAAATATTTCTTGTTCACCATGATTGCATATCCACATGCATGTGTTCTAGGTACAAGCAATATAACTCTCTCATCCTCTATTGGAACAATTCCTCTGACCACCCATCAAGTTGTCTCAAAGGAAACCTTAGAAGTGAGTATTAAGGAGGAAATGGAGTTTGTCAAGCCTGCAGTGGCCATTCTTTCAGATACATAATACTTCATAGACAAATAATTTGAGATATTATGGTAGGATATTAAGGATACATTCATGGAAGAGAAATTCCTTGAGAATCTGGAGGACAGGGAGGTATACATCCACATCAAACGATCCAGGATATAAAATATTACATGCAGATTCCCGATAATTCCTTGTGCAGAGTCCATTAAATGGATCATGTCACACATGAAAAACACAAACTTGGTCCTACGTAGTGAAAGTGGTAGTGATATTTCCACTTACCATCCTCATGACATGAATTCTTATTATAAGATGGTAAGGCCTAATGAACATGCAAATAAAAAGTTTTATGAAACATGAGAAACTCTAAATACTAAGGAGATAATTAAGTCTTGGTGCCAGGAGCTTGCTAGATTATGTCATATACCAAGTGTAGAATACGAACAAGAATTCTCAGAAAGGTATATCAATATCTCATAGCTATGTGTTGCATTATACATGGTCGGAAAAATGTAGAAGTCTTTGAGGATAATTGAATATTTCTACTCAACTTAGTTGGCACAAGAGGTAAAGTATTCAATTGGGAAGATATCCTTTCTTGTGAACTTAAGCATCATGTTATGAAGGCCAAAAGAAATTTACAAGAAAAGAAAGCATAAACATTTTACATGTCAGCTTATTTGTTAGATGGGATTTGCACTCAATATGCATTCATTGGGATGAAATGGAACTGGGTCCCATGAGAAAAGCTACCTGTCTATTGGCATTGCAAAGTACTACCAGAGACTAGTTTCCAAGGATTTTATGATAAACTAGCATAACATTTATTTTCCTTTCTTTATTAGATGATCTTTGAGGTTGATCCTCCTTGCATGATCGACCAGGTGAAGGAGGCACTATATGACAATGTCGATTAGTTTTCCTCAACACAAGGCACATACATTAGATGCTTCTGGTGCCAGACATCCCCTCATGTTATTCCAAGGTATGTGACCAATAAGGTGGTCTTGCATGAAGTACCCTATCAGCTAAACAATGGTTTGTATACACAACTGCACAAAAGGAAAAAGGATCCTTGGCCCACTCTCCCTTTGCAGATTGGAATCTATGAGCTAAAGAGACTTACGGAGGAATAAACTAAAATTGAAGGGCTAAAACAACTTCATTTTGGAATCATGTTTTTTCACAGGTATCATCCTAGAAAGGTGTGAAGGAATCATGTGACATGATACAATACACTTGGGCATATGTACCATTGACTATTTCATAGGATGAAAATATTAAGAATTGGTACAACGCACTGAGAAAGGATCACCCAGAACATGAGGAAGGTGCCTCCTAGGTTTGACAGGTTATAGATGTACAAATGGAGGAGGTACAATAGATAAAAACTACTCAAGTAGACACCACAAAACCTAGGAAGATGATTAAACATGATCTAGTGGCAGAAACCAACAGAAAGTTTGAAGTTGATCCCATAAGCAAGGGCGCGATTGAAGAAGAGTAGCAGAAAATGCAAAGGGAGGAGGAGAAAAGAAGGTTAGAGGCAAAAAAGCGATAATAAGAGGACCACTTCTAGAAGGAAGAATAAGTCGGATGATCTACTTGGAAAAAAACAATAAGCAGAGGTGGAAATAAGGAAAGCAGAAGATGAAGAACAACAAAAGAGATTACAGGAGGAAGAATAGATGACCCAATAAATAGAAGAAAAAATGGAAGAAGAGGATGTTATTGAGCCCATTTTAGATGAACTAGGTACTCCATAAGAGCCTCCTCTTACTGGTGGTCGTTCCCATTCACCAAAATGGGAATTGTCCCTCTGATAGATGACAGGGTCATGGACTTATGCAATGTTACCATCGAACAAATGAAGAAAATAATTTTGCAAGAAAGGAGAAGTTACTTCCAAAATGATCCTAAAAATCTAGTCTCCATATCCACGGATAAGGTCCAAGCAACTAATACCAGGAGAAACCCTTGAGTAATCATGAGAACCAATGTTTCTTTCGCTATAACAATGCAAAATAAATCAGAATATCTTATGAGTGAGAATGAGAGGTTGAGAAAGGAATTAGCTATAGAAAATCGACAAGTAGACCAACTCAATATAAAGAATCGATGATTGTTTTCTAATAGTATTAATGTAATGGAGTTCCAGTTGGTGATACTTGAGGAATTTAGGCCAATGTAAGACACCATGAAACTATTATATAATAATATGATTCTCTTTCATGAGGTAGTGTCACCCCTTACTGAGATATATAAAAAATATCTAGAATTAATGAAGCTCCTAAATGTTTCCAACAAAGCAGTATATTTGATATGGGAGTGGGGTGTCTAATATCAATTTGTTTGAAAGCGGTTGGTCAAGAAGGAATTTTTTTTTGCTGAGATGGACAAAATACAACCAAGACTCCACATTCATAACTACACCCATCTTGGTGAGTAGACAACCAACACCATAGCTTCTAATGTTCGATTGCATAGCGGTTTGAAGTCCCTTATACATAAACGTGGAATGCCTTATTTGGGTGCAATTGGAGAGATAAGAGGCAAGGACGTCATCATGTGGGAGATAAAGTAGTTCATTGAACACATAGAGGAAACAACACGTTAGGAATTCTTGGAGGTTACTAAGAGAATTATTATACAATATGCAATTGCACTCAGGCTAAATTCCATATGAATTTATCTTAGCTATGGAATAGTGTGAAATCCAACTCCAAATCCACAGTGTTAGATTCATTGGAGGTAAGGACACAATATTTCTATACAGTTGTCGATCCAATTCAAACTTATCATAATAGATTTTAGAGAATGACGCTCATACATCACAAATGAACTCCATGTTGAATCTATTGATTTGTCTCTTTCTCCAATACGAGGACATTTTGTCTTATTAGAGTTTTTTTTTTTGTATAGCCACCTTCTTATATGTAATTTATCTTTTTTAAATAATGATTCCAATGTAAATAAGTCCAAGAGACACATATGGGATTTAAATAGTTATATGTAGGATATGAAAGGTTATATGGAATCCCATAGGTCATAGAAGTTGAGGAGTCACGAGGAAGTTTAAGAGTCATTGTCATTTTTTATAAATAGGTCCTTGCAACTCAAGTAAAGGGTTTGGAATTTTAGAGTTTTGGTCTTGGATTCTATAGTGGTGCATAGGAGAGAGAATCATTCTGTGGAGAAGAAAGTTGTAGCTTCATGTTCCACTAATGGAGCCAGTTTTCCACCAATGTAACAAGGTACTTGGAATATTTCATTAATCATCAAAATCTCTTCGAGAAAATATTGTTTCAGGCATGTATCGTAAATGTAGTAAGTCTATTATTTATATATTTACGATATATGTTAATGTATTACATACTAAATATAATGAAATAATTCATTGCTTTAGATATGGATATTATTGAATGGGTATTGTTTATGATTTCACGATTTTTGTTTTTCTTGTGAACTAATTTGCAGGTTAATCAACAAGCCTTTCCTCTTTGCTTGCACATCTCCCTAAGGATAGTAATATTAGTCTCCTAATTAGAGTCTCATTTTCTCTATTTTTCGTGGAAGCTCTCTCTAAACTCTACACTTGGTGTCACAAAAATCTTACATACTTGTTTCCCCAAAGTTGTGCTTATGATCTCTTATGTGTGTGTTGCGGCCAAGACACACCTCTAAATCGCTTGCAATTGGTGGTCAGACCAGATAACTAGATGAGCTCCTACTACACACTGTTAGGTCTAGTTGGGACTTCACATCGGGGAGACCCCCTGTATGTTCACGACATCCAACACCATCAACATCCTGGTTCTAGAAGGAAGGCTGGATGACAAGTTGAGCCCGTAAAGTCTATTTGAATCTCCTATCTAAAATGGCTTCATCCCAAATCATAATCCCAAGGTGTTTTTCAAAAGCTTTGGATATTTTAATCCCTGAAGAAATTTTAGTTAACTTGTCACACTTAAAGCTCGATGGCAAGGGTACAATAACTATATTTGATTATGTTATTGAATTTATTGAATTTTGTTTTTCAAGTGGAGTTTATATTGAAGATATTCTTGCAAGGTTGTTTACCCTTACAATGGATGGTCATGCCAACTAGTGGTGTTATTCTTTGCCTATTGTTTCTATCTCTTCTTTCAAGCAATCGGTTAATGAGCTTCGTCAACTACAAGGAAAATACCTTCTAGCATAGGTTTTTGAGAAATCCCCTATAAAAATATCCCCAAAGTTTGTCTGTAGTGGAGGTGGGCGGGCGAATGTTTTAGAAGATGTTTTTTGATAGTGCCTCTTATAAGTAAAAGCGCACTGGTGCTTTACTATCCATAAAATCATTGGTGTGACATAGAACATGGTGCACCGAGAAATTTTTTTAAATAAAAAAACATGGTGCGCTAAATAGTACAACACAACGATCCTTTAATAATCGATAGCAATGGAAAAAGGTTAAGTTGTAATTTTTTTTGGTGCTATATACAACCACAACACCGATGCCCTTATTGTAATAAAATGATCTAATGTATACCAAGAAGGAGCACCACTATAGTTTTTGAATTTAAAAAAAATACGGTGCTATTTTCCAATGATGCACCGGTACGATAAATGTACTAAAATGCCCCGGGGAGCCTTCTATAGAGCACCGATATACGATTTTTATTTTAATAAAAAGAGTGTTGCTATAGTCAAACAAAGCACTGGTGCGGTACCAAACATACCGCAAAAATAATATTTAAAAATATAGCTATGTCTTGGTGCATTCAATAACTTGAACGTTTCTTACACGTGCGAAAAGTTTATATGTATGCATCGGTGCATAAGTGTCATGCACCGTGATGAAAAATTAAATTTATAACCAACAACGATACGTCCTACATATGTGCGCACCAATGACGGTGCATTACTATTTTTTGGGTGCACTGATGATTTTTATTTATTTATTGAAAATTATGTTTCCATATTTATAAATACATTTTTCATTTAATAAAAAAAATGTATTTTATGTATGAGGCTGATGTATTTTTGTTAGCCTCATACTCACATAAAAAATCAATAAGTCCAAGTATTCACAAAATAATAAAATTATGAAACTTGGAAAATATAATTCCTACTTTTCTTTGGTGTGCTCATCAATTCTAGAATGAGTTTGTTCCTAATACTTGGGAGTTTGTTGAGGTCTAGTTGGTTGAGAGATTCTCTCCAACTAAGCCTCCTAGATTGGTGTGTGGTTGAGATATTCACTTAACCAAGAGATTTCATGTCCAAGATAGACTAATATATTGAAACATAGCTTGATGTATTTATAATGTATCATTATCATTTGTGAATATATGTTCAAGCTTACTGAGGAATACCTAGTTGAACACTAATCTTGATCACTGGCTCCGCTCTGCCTCCCTCTGCGCCCTCTGCGCCCTCTGATCGCGCCTGGGCTGCTGGCAGCTCGAGCGCGTTGTTCTGCCCTGTCCGGCCTGCCCTGCGACGGATCCTACCATGGAAGACCGCAGGACCCCGTATCCCCTCCTCGCCTCCTGTGAGGTTACGTGATTTTGTAATGATTGCGACGTTCAAACGCTCATCTCACTCCATAGAAATTTGAAAATCGGGACTCAATCTTGCGCGTCTTCGGACAGACACCGCAAATCCTGGTCGAATCATGGAGAGGGGTCTGCGCGCTCACCGCGTTCGGCCTTCTCAAATTCTGTTGAGGAATGACCTGCATGAACAGTTAAAAAAATATATATATATGTTCAAGCTTAAAAGCCTTTTCCACCATGTTTCTATTTCTTGAATTATTTATTTGTTTTCATTTATTATCTTCAATTGGTATCAGAGCTTATGGTTTTCTCTTTGTGATTAAGAGAGCAAGAAGGTCTATTTTCAGTTGTATTGTTGAGTGTGAGGAAGTGAAGACCTGTACGTGTTGAAATGCACTTATACAAAATTCAAAACAATGAAACCATCACAATGATGGGAATGAAGATTTCCATTACTTTCCTATGCAAGCGAATTGTGCATAGCTAAATAGGAGCATCTAGTGTATAAAAGAGTAGTAAAAAGTGAATCACCATGAGGAGATCAACCTCAATTAAGCAATATGCTAGTTGCAACCTGCTTTCCGTTTATTTGAATTGGCCCCATGAGTCTGAAGTGTCATGGATCTGAATGGCGTGAACTTAGAGGCATGCAATGTTTCTTAGAAATAAATGAAACACAAATCTCAGTGAATATTATGGAAAGAAGTGTGATAATAATCTTGGGCATTAGTATTAAAAAGGTGTTCTTCTTTAGTCTGTCTCAATGAATGGGAATGTTATGCTTTTGGTGGGTCTTCTAAGAGCGGATATCCTAGATTGGTGCACTACATTATTTGTATTTTAATTTAGATCTTGGCATTAAACACTCATATCTTAATCCATACTCTGAAAATTAGGGACCAACAACAAAAATGGTGGAGGTGGTGGTAGCTATGGCATCAAACACAAAGTTGGTGGTTTCTATCTGCAAAACAATTTCTTGGCCAAGGGCACTCTGTTTGTTGCAGAGGAAATGAAGTTAAAGCGCCCACAAAAGAAGTGAATCACTGAGTTTTTGAACTTTTTATTATTTAATAAACCCTAGTTTTTAAAAGTGTTAGAGGTAGAATTTCATGATTTTTTCATGAGTTTACTTATATTTCTACTAGTGTTACATAAGTGCAATTTGGTTGCATAAAATAAAGTATCCGGATGTGGTTTAATCCATTTATTTTATTGCTGGTTACGAGGCCAACTTGTAGATATATTTATTTCTCATAGATCCACTCATGGATCGCTGAACCAAGATGAAACAAGTTTGTCTAGCTACCTCTCGACGCAATTAAAGATATTTGAAGTCAGTGTCTTCACCTGTTGTAACACTCAGTGTGTCCCTTCTTTGAAAAAGTGTAATAAATGTTAGTTTTCATATTCGATTTCATTCGTCTGATAAAGGAAAATGATATGCTAATTCTAGAAAGGTCGTGGCATGGGATTCACAAAATTAAGATTTGGAGTAAGACTCATTCCCCTTGGATGCGATTACGACTAGTGGTGAACAGTTGGATTCAGATAGAATTCAGGTGGCCCCACGAATCAAAGTTGAAATTCGATTTCCTGCATTTTAGTGGTTATTTTTGGGTTTCTATAGCTATAAATTAGAAAACATAGTCCAAATCATAATTCAACCTGAAACATTTGGATTGTAATACCTTTATTCAAATTATTTCAGATAGGGTTTTTTGATTATTGGGTGTCTCAACACATTTTTAAATTGAACTTGGGGTATGTGCCTTTGACCTTTGATATGATATTCTTTGAATTGATTCGCAAATTGTTCAAGTCTCCTCTATCTCTACATAAAGAGTGAGGCCGGTTAAATTTTGGAAGCACATTTTGGTTTAGAATTCTGAAAATGAGTGCCATGAAGGATGAACAACATCTAGTCATTATAGGATAGAGGGTCAAGTGTTTCCTATGAAGAATTTCTCTCAAGTGTGAGAGTTAGTTGTATAAAGAATCATAATAAAAAACTTTCTTTTTGGTGGTGTTGAAATATCCTATATCCAACCAAAATATAAATAAGGGATCTTAGGTACACTTTTCGATCATGTGATGGTGATTTTATGTTTGGAGGCTTATGTGTAGTTTTGACACTATAGTTGCAATTTTTCATCATACAACAATACATTGAAGGAGTTTAAGCATCTGTAATCAAGTAGCTACAAGTAAGGATAAGCAAGCAAATCATGTATGTTCAAGCACCCACAATTAAAAAGATTCCAAGAACGAACTCAAGAAATCATCAACATTCCAAGACACGACTACATCAACAATTAACTACATCAACAACATTGGCATCAATTCAACATCAATTTTTGAACAATGCACTTGCAACCATTTTTTGTAAGAGTAAAATCAAATCAAAATTGGATTGTATTATAACTTGTAAATCATAATATTTTGTAAGTTAACTTATTAAGATGAATTGGAATTGTACTAGGTGCATTCTCGGTTGAACCCGACACTTGTTTTAATCATTGTAAATTCAATCGACTTGGGTGCATTTTTAGTGGTAGCCGACAGCCTAAATTGGTTAAAATGAAATCAAGTGAACATGAAATTGAAAGAAGCAAAGAAAAAATATAAGATAAAGTGAGCATGAAAATCAAGAAAGTGTTAATAGAAATCAAGAGTGAGTTCAAGTGAGCAAGTTCAAATGGAGAAAAGTATTAAATTGTTAAAGTTTCTGAATAATCTGATACTATCCACTGCTGAGGACACAATGAAAATAAATAAATCTACTCTTGCTGATATTAAAATGCATCTACATTAGACATGAAATGATTGAGCTTCTCCAACTTGAGTCATAGCTACAACGTGGTGAGCTACAACAAAAGAGTCACGTTTCTAAGCCATTCAACAATACAACTTCAAATGTGGATGAAGATGATTGCAAGCCACTCGATGATACAACTTCAAGTGTAGAAGTTGTACATGATCAAGTCCAACCTTCTTTTTCCAAGCCAATCATCAAACCATGGGAAGAAATTTAATACAATATATATATGATTTAGGATATGAAAAATATGACAAAAACTTGCATATTCCTGATTATTTAAAACTAATAAAGTTCATCAGTTGAGTATTTCTTAATCAAGCAACATAAAAAAGGACTGAGAAAGTTGAAGAAAATCCAAAATGCCAACATTGTCAAAGAACAAGTCATATCGTAGATCATTGTTTTGAACTCCATTCTTGTCACCATTGTGGAAAGAAGAATCACTCATCAGAGAGATGTTGCAAATGAACCCAACCAATGAGATTAAAGACTGATTATGCATGTATTTATCATTTTGAGTGGATTTCAACAGTCAAATGATTGTATATGTTTTATATATAATTCAATCTCACATGAAGACAGATATTGTGGTCAAATGAAGATGGTACACTCATGTGTTTGAAACGGGGAGTACAATGGTGAAAATGTCCTAAATCTTGGGGGGGGGGTGTTCCAAAATCAAGTGAATTGGTCTCTCCTTTCAATTAAAAAAGAGGGGAATTGATGATGATGGTTGTCAGACACAAATTTTTGGCAACAACACAATTTTCTAGTGGGAATCAAAATTTGTCAGTTGAGAAGCGATTGGTATGTTGATTAAGAGTACATTTTTGGACATTGCTTTTGTTCACTTGTATGGTCATTGGACCTATCAAAGGATATATATATCCTTTTGCATTGTAGCTTGTCATTTGATTGAGTTGTCAAACATTTTCAGGAATGTATCAGACTTGTATTTGATTCACTTTTCTTGGTTCACTCTCTTCATATTGGAGTTTTCGACATCCAGTTTTGGCGGTTTTTCAATCAATTTTTCATTGAGGCTCAACTCAACAATTTCAACATGAAGACTTGGAGATGGTACCAAGTTCTTACTTCGGAATTATGATTGAGGTGGAGAATGTTAGGATCATGTCACATAAACAATCAATATGTCCAATTATTCAAAAAATAATAAAATCATGACACTTGGAAAATATAATTCCTACTTGTCTTTGGTGTGCTCATCAATTATAGAATGAGTATGTACCTAATATTTGGGAGTTTGTTGAGGTCTAGTTGGTTGAGAGATTCTCTCCAACTAGTTATCCTCCTAGATTGGTGTGTGGTTCAGATATTCACTCAACCAAGAGATTGCATGTCCAAGATAGAATAACTATCTTGAGACATAGCTTGATGTATTTATAATGTATCATTATCATTTGTGAATATATATTCAGGGTTAAAAACCCTTTCCTCCATGTTTCTGTCTCTTGAATTATTTATTATCTCCAATTTTATATGTCAATCAGGTAGCAGAGACGCCAATATAGAGAGTAGGAGAAAATGGTAGACCCATAAAATATGACATGACCATGCAAGGCCATAGAGAGGGGAGAGAGATTGTTGTCCTACAATACACACTCCAGGTGTCTTACTGTTGTGGCCAGCAACAACCCCCCTTCTTATTTAATATTAGTAATAATACTAAATAAGTGGGGACCCTTAGTTATAAAATCCAAAAGAAAAAAAATCAATTAGTATTTGTTTCCCTTTTCAAATAAAAATTTCTATCATAACTTAGGGAAATTCCTTAGAAAATCCTTAAGAAACACTTAATTTTATGATAGATTACAATAAAATCTTCCTTTGAGCGAAATAGCGCATCCATCGCAAATGGTAGATATCTTTTGTAAAACTGAATCTTTTAAACTGCGACTTTGCGATATTGCGATAACGCGATCCCAAAAAACCTATACATTAAAATACTGGTCGCAAATCGCATATCGCAGAAAAAATGTTAAACGAATACTTTTTATATGTTGTATTTGCGATTTGAGATTTTGCGATATTTGCGATTTTGCGATGGTTACGCTTTGAGAAAAATGCGATTTTCGATATTGCGATATTGCGATATTGCATAGAAAATCACAGATCGCAATATCGCAGATTCTTAAAAGCTCACTGTCCAATGAAAATCTTTTCATAAATCAATATCCGTTATGTGCTTTAAATGATTGAATTAATGAATGGATTGTCAATTATCAATAAAAAAGATTTTGTTTTGATTGAAAGGTTGTTTTCGTTAGAATAATATATTTCATCCGCCTTTTGCATTTAAAACTATCTCATTACCTTTCTCATGTCATTACTCTCACTTAACTCATAAAACCGCGGGTGCGAAGGAGCAAAAGACTATACAAAGCATTCACAGAGTATTATGGGAAAGAAAGAGAAGACTCCAAGTTCTGAAAACAAAGAAATGGCTTCACTGTATGCGGATACTGCTTGCAATAAGGATGTCGGTATAACCACCTGGGAAGGAATGTATAATTTGCTCGAAGAAGAAAATCCCAGGGTGATGCAAGTTGCGGCTACAGCAGGATCAAGTAATTCATCTGAAGCAACCCTTAAAGACCTGGCTTGTTCATTTCTGCACTAGATATGTGGCTTCCTTCCAAAGGGAAACCAAATCAAATCAAAGTTGAACGAGAAAAACATATGATGCACACCGTTACTGAATTTGAACAATCAAATGAACCTGTGGCTTTCAACAACAATATTCTTGGAGGTAATTCTACTGAGTCATTTCTTGGGAACTTCAAAGCACCACAATCACCCTTTTTTGTAAATACTTTTGTTTCTCAAATAGAAAATTTTTCACAGTCTGATTCTTCTAGAATTGTAAATATTTCTGATACAATTGTAGATAAACCAACAGATTAATCTTTATTTTGGTCATTATATTTTGATGGATCAAAATCTAGTGATGGAGCTGGAGCAGGATGCATCTTAATTGATCCAAATGGAGAGAAAACCATGCTATCATGTAGGCTAGAATTTGAGTGTACACACAATACTGCAGAATATGAAGCCTTGATTCAAGGACTTTATAAAGCTATAGGGTTAGATGTTAAATACTTGAAAGTCTTTGGTGATTCCGAAATTGTCATAAAACAAGTTAGGAATACTATCCATTGCCTTTCAGGACATCTTAAACACTATCAAACCCTAGTGAAAGATCTTACCACTCATTTTCTAGCATTCAATATTTCTTCTATTCCTAGGAATCAAAATACATCAGCTGATTTGTTAGCTAATGTTGCATCCAAACTCCTTCCTGCTGAAGATTGCAGTCCTGATAGATTTTCAGTAGAATTGATTTTTCGCCCATATGTCCCAGATAATATCACAAATTGGAGAGTATTCTATCATGATCAAGACATTTTGAATTTCATGACTTCAGAGAAATCATATGATGAACAAATTATTGATGAGGATGATCATGATTTACAAATTGCCTCAAAAGGTAATGAAAATCCCATTCCAAAATATGTTGTTAAATTGGAGGACTTATATGATATAAAAGACAGATTCAAGAAAGTTACCAATGCTAAACTTCAAAGTTCCACTTTGAAGTTTGAATTAGTAAATCTTGGCTCTGACTCTAATCCTCAAAATGTTAATTTAGGACTCAATTTAACTCCAGAGGAAAGGAATGCTTTCATTAAACTTCTGAAGAAATATAAAAATGTTTTTGCTTGGAATTATGATGATTTAAAAACAGATGATACTTTTGTTATTCAACACACAATTCCAATGCTTCCTGATATTAAACCTGTTCAACAGAAGTTAAGAAAGATTCATCCAAATCTCGAAGGTCAAATCAAATCAGAACTTAATAAACTTTTAAAAGCCAAAATCATTTTTCCTATAAGGCACTCCAATTGGGTCTCCAATATGGTACCTGTAAGGAAGAAGAATGGTGATATAAGAATTTGTATTGATTTTAGAAATTTAAACAAGGCATGTTTAAAAGAAAATTTCCCATTGCCAACCATGGAACAGATACTTCAAAAGGTAGCTGGTTCTGAACTCATGTCCTTTCTTGATGGATTTTCAGGCTATAATCAAGTTTTAGTTCATCCAGATGACAGATTGAAAACAACTTTCAGAACCAAATGGGGAACCTATGCTTATCAAAAAATGTCTTTTGATCTAATAAATGCAGGAGCAACTTTCCAAAGAGCCATGGACATAGCATTTAAAGGTCTGATCAATAAATCAGTTGTTATTTATCTTGATGATATAACAATATTTTCAAAAAAGAGAGCCAATTATCTACATGATTTAAAGCAAATATTTGAAAGATGTAGAAGGTTTGGTATTTCCTTAAATCCAAAGAAATCTTTCTTCGCTCTTGATGAAGGAAAACTCTTAGGATTTGTTGTGTCAAAAGATGGTATATATATTGATCCAGATAGAGTGAAAGAAATTTATGATATTTCTTTACCTCATAACAAAAAATCCATGCAATCATTTATTGGGCAAATCAATTTTGTAAAAAGATTCATTCCTGATTTTTCTCAAATTGTTTTACCTATGCAAAACATGATCAAGAAAAACTCAGTATTCAAATGGGGGCATAAAGAGAAAGAAGCCTTTGAGGCAATCAAACAAGCAATCATTAATGCACCAGCATTGAATACCCCTGATTTTTCTAGAGATTTTACTTTGTATACTTTGGCCACCGAAACATCTTATGCTGTTGTCTTAACATAGCTCAATGATTAGAAAATTGAAGCACCAATTTTTTTCTTTAACTCAAATCTGCAAGGAGCTGAGCTTAATTATTCTGATGTTGAAAAACAAGCCTTTTCTGTGTTTAAATCAATTAAACATTTCAGACCTTTTCTCTTAAAAACACATACAAAAATCATTGTCCCATTCTCTATAGTGAGACAATTATTAGTTCAAAAAGAAGTAGGAGAAAAGAGAGCTAACTGGGTAGCAGCTTTGCAAGAATATGATATTGATATTAAGCCAACTAAGATTGTTAGAGGACAAGTTTTTTGCAAATTATTGGCAGGAGCTCATAACATACCAGAAAATCAAGATTCAAATAAAGATATTCAAGTAAGTCAGATAAGTGTTACAGATTCTGAATCTCAGTATGCTGATCTCATCTATTACTTGAAAAATGGGTATGCTCCTTCTAATCTCAGCTATAAGAGCAAACGTGCTTTAAGATTGAAGGGTATTAAATATGAGATCATTGATAATGTGTTATTCAGAAAGAATTATGATTCAATCCTATTAAAATGTCTTGAAAAGACTGAAGCTGAAAAGGTATTGCAGGAATTGCATGATGGACCAGCAGGAGGTCATTTTGGAGGTGATACCATAGCTCACAAAATAATTCATGCTGGTTATTACTGGCCTACCCTTTTTAAAGATATGCATGATTATGTAAGGAAGTGCTGAATTTGTCAAACTGCAAGTGGAAGACAAAGGAAACCAGCTTTTCCTTTGCAACCAGTGAGTATTGAGCAACCATTCGAGCAATGGGGACTTGACATTATTGGTGAGATCATACCTCATTCTTCCAAACAGCACAAATACATTCTTACAGCAACAGATTATTTCACAAAATGGGTAGAAGCAATCCCTTTGAAGGTAGCCAATTCTGATGCAATTATTGATTTCATAGATCAATTCATCATAACCAGGTTTGGTGTACCTAACGCTCTTGTCTTTGATAATGCATCTTATTTTTCCGGAAATAGTATAATAGAATTTGCAATCAAGAGAGGTTTTAAATTGAAATATTCAGCAAATTATTATCCACAAGGTAATGGTTTGGCTGAATCCACTAACAAAAATCTTATCAAAATCATTAAAAAGACCATTGATCAAAATCAAAAGAATTGGCACAAGTCTTTAATCTTTGCACTATGGGCTAATCATATTACTAAAAAAACTTCAATAGGAACTTCACCTTTCAATTTAGTTTATGGAAAAGAAGCTGTGATACCATCAAATTTAGCTCTTCCATCATTAGCCCTAGTGCAATTTATTGAAGAAAATCCTTCTTCATCCATTCAATTGAGATATGATCAAATCCTTAAATTAGAAGAAGATAGAGATAAAGCAAAAATTATTCATGAAAAATATCAATGGCTTGTAAAATCTTCTTTTGATGCAAGTTCTACCGGCTCAAAGATTTTGTTAATTGGTGATCTTGTTCTGAAATGGGAGAAAGTACATGAAGAAAAATGTAAGCATACCAAGTTTCAGAAAATGTGGCTTGGACCATTTCAGATTACTGAAAAGATAGGCTCAAATATATTGATACTCCAAGATTTAACAGGAAAGAGAGAATATCTTCCTGTAAATGGGCTTGTCTTAAAGAAATTCTTTTCATAAGGAGGTAACCCCTTCTTAATTGTACATATTCCTTTCTGCAAAGTTTTTAATTGTTTTTGCAAATAAAGGTTGTTAATAAGTCTCTAATTGACTGTTTACTATTAAGAAAATTTCTTAGGAAAAATATTATAAATATTTATTTTGTGTAAATAAGAATTTTTAAAGAGATGATCACAGTTTTTGGATAGTTTAAAATAAGATGTTAAACTTTGAAAGATTATTCCAATCATTTGCATGATCTTTTGAAAAATTGAGGAGAATGTAAATCATTATAAGTTTATTGAGCAAAGAAAGGTTATCTATAAAAGTAAAGATTTTTCAAAGTCTTGGTACTCAAAAAACTCTGAAAAATGTCATCCATTGATTCTTAAGGATAAAACTATTTCACCCCATCCATTTAAGTTGTGATTTTTTAGAATGTAATTCTAAGAAATTATATGAAAATTTAAGAGATAAGAGGTCTCATTATGAGCCGACTTACCATGTTCATAAGAAGTAATGAAACTGACATTACCAATACTGCATATCAAAACAGGGTAATGGCTTATAAATATAAGACAACGGGTCTCATCACGAGCCATCTTGTTCAGTTTAATTACAACTAGAGAATGGCATTGTTATTAACTGGCTACCAAACCAGAACAATGGCTCTTAAAAATTAAAAAATAAGTAAAAGACAAAAACATGAGATAATATGTCTTATGAATTTATCTTTTAAAAAGTCATAATTTTAGTTGGATGGGACAATGAATGGTTAATGGTTTAAAGGTAACCTTGTCGAGACTATGAACGTTTACAGGCAGCAGAGGCAATACCTATGACAATAGAGTATATTATAAAACCAAACTTGGAGAAATCCACTTACTTCATTATTAACACCGATCAAAGCTTGAGATAACCCAAAAGTGTTTTTGTTCTTAAGGAATTAGAAAGAGATTGTGAATGATTTTTATTTCTTTTTCATAGTTAGATTTTATTTGAATTATCCTAAGATAGTTTTCATTATCTTTAAAAATATTTACTTACTAGAAATATAGTGTTCATTTTATTTTTTTCAGAGATAACTGTTTCTTTCAGTAAATCGCCAATTGTTGTGGCCAGCAACAACACCCCTTCTTATTTAATATTAGTAATAATACTAAATAAGTGGGGACCCTTAGTTATAAAATCCAAAAAAAAAAAATCAATTAGTATTTGTTTCCCTTTTCAAATAAAACTTTCTATCATAACTTAGGGAAATTCCTTAAGAAACACTTAAGTTTATGATAGATTACAATAAAATATTTCTTTGAGCGAAATAGCGCATCCATCACAAATGGTAGATATCTTTTGTAAAACTGAATCTTTTAAACTGCGACTTTGCGATATTGCGATAACGCGATCCCAAAAAGCCTATACATTAAAATACTGGTCGCAAATCACATATCGCAGGAAAAATGTTAAACGAATACTTTTTATATGTTATATTTGCGATTTGCGATTTTGCGATGGTTACGCTTTTAGAAAAATGAGATTTGCGATATTGCATAGCAAATCGCAGATCGCAATATCACAGATTCTTAAAAGCTCATTGTCCAATGAAAATCTTTTCATAAATCAATATCTGTTATGTGCTTTAAATGATTGAATTAATGAATGCATTGTCAATTATCAATAAAAAAGATTTTTTTTTGATTGAAAGGTTGTTTCCATTAGAATAATATATTTCATCCGCCTTTTGCATTTAAAACTATCTCATTACCTTTCTCATGTCATTACTCTCACTTAACTCGTAAAACCGCAGGCGCGAAGGAGCAAAAGACTATACGAAGCATTCACAGAGTATTATGGGAAAGAAAGAGAAGACTCCAAGTTCTAAAAACAAAGAAATGGCTTCATTGTATGCAGATACTGCTTGCAATAAGGATGCCGGTATAACCACCTGGGAAGGAATGTATAATTTGCTCGAAAAAGAAAATCCTAGGGTGGTGCAAGTTGCGGCTACTGCAGGATCAAGTAATTCATCTGAAGCAACCCTTAAAGACCTGGCTTGTTCATTTATGCACCGGATAGCAGCAAGACCAAGAATTCTTCCGTATACAGACATGTTAAAATGGGTGCTGGACAGCACCGATATTTCAGACAGGCAATTTAGAACTCCAGATCAAGAGCTCATCGGGTCGTTCACTACAGAAAATTTGAGGTTGATGTGTCATTTGCCGGAACCTCGGGCGACTTATAATAAACAATTTATGGAGAATTTTTCCAAAGAACATGCAAATTTGGTGGAATGCACAAAGGAATGGACAAAAAGAGATGAACCATTGAAGAAAAACAAACACGGTATGTACAGTACTGGTTCACTCACCTCTCCATATTGTTTTGTTGCTGCTATGTTATGCAGGCTTTTTGGAAAGGCTGATATAAATATGGTCTTACCTGAATGGCTTCCATTGTTAAATGTTGCTGTTAACGCTACTATTGTAGACTGGGCCAAGATATTATCTGACAATTTAGCCATTGCTATTTTCAATTACCGGTCTAAACGAATTGTTTCTCAGAGGATTTATCCTCCTTTTTCTCTGTCTGCCTATGTTATGGATGTTATTTGCTTTGTTTCTAAATTCCCTTTGATGGGTTGGCAATGGACGATTCACGATCCTTTGCTTATTCATGTGTATCACAAGCAACTATGGGAATCCAAGTTTGTTCCTCATTTTTACAAGATTTTCCACGGCATAATGTTGCCTCTGCACAGAACATTGTATAATAAAGATGCTCCAAGGTTTTCCCCAGAAGCACAAGTCGACATTCTCCCTGTCGCACGATGGTTTGGGGAAGAGTGGTTTACCTATGTAAGGGTTTTTGGAAGCTCTGCTTCTCCTCATGTTTTACCCTTATATGTTTCTGATAAACTTATAGCTCGGGAAATTGCATACCAAACCTGTGGTGAAGGAGGTTTGATAAAGGAATTAAAGGATAAGAAGAAGGCCATTTGGCCACAATTTCCCGTAGCTTCTGGAACATTTTCATTATTTGATGTTGGACATGCATTCAAGGAAGTAAGCAATATTACATGCTTACAATTGTTTAAATTTGCAAAAAGGTTATTCGACCCTAATGAAGTTGCTAAAAATTTCACCACTGCAATCAAAGTAAGGATATTTTCCGGAGAAGAGGATCCTTTCGATGATATATTCCTAGGAAAATCCACACTGAAAGAAATTCTACATTCAGCACAGATGCAGTTATCTCCAGAACAATTTCAAGAATTTAAAGTTTACAGAGAAAGAAGACTGACCACTATCCCTTTGGAAACTTTTCGTTTGGAACCCGCAAGGGAACCAACTCCTAGTGTCAGTATAAGTGGCAGCTCGGACACAGAAAGGTCCAAGTCAAATTCTGACAAAGAAACTTCTAAACATTCTAAGAAGACTGATAAAGATGAAAGCTCAGTGAAAGATACAGCTCAATCAAAAGAGCTTTCACAACAACAAACTTCAACCACGCCACAGTTAAATCTTCCACCTCTCAATATACAGCAACAGTGAGTCACAATTGAACTAGACAAAGAATGGGAAAATTTTAATGAAATACTTAATGTTGAAGGACAGATTACACAGACCCTTGTACAGACAACAAAAGTTTTAAGCACAGGAATAAGCGGTAATGTGACAAATACATAGCATATACCTGTCACTCCCTCTTCTAAAATTGTACTTAATGTAGAGGACATTCCTCCTCTATATGTATTCTACAGCCCGAAGTATAAAGCAGTAGTGAAGAAGCAAAGAAAAAAGAGAAAATTAGAAGGTGCAATTGCTACCGAAGCAGAACAATTAGATGTCTTGTGGAAGGATCTTACCACAGAGCCTACTGATAATCTTGCTAAGTTATCTCAGATTACAGGGGCTTATGCTTTCGCAACTATTGAAAAATCATTTGAGATACAACTCTTATTAAATGAAAAAGAAGAACAGATACAAGTTCTGCAACATCAATTGCAACAGGTACAGGCCAATAATGAAGCATAGATGAAACTTGAAAAATTACAGCAACAACTTCAAGAAATGCAAATTGGATATCAAAAAAGTTTGGCTAATAAAGAGAAACAAATACAGATTATCCAAGATCGGCACAAACATGATCCTAAGCTTCCAGAGTTTATTTCAGAAACTATTTCTTTAAACAATCAACTACTGCAACAAGAAGAAGTATTATGCCAAAAAATCTTGCAATGGAACTCTTTTTGTCAAGAAAGTGATAAGATCACTAATCATGTCGTAGATTTACGAAATGATTATGATTTAATTAATGAAAAAGTTACTGATTATTTGGTATGGCAAAAGACAGAGGAAGGAAGAAAAGTTGGTGCACCAATTATTAATGAAAACCAAAAAGAAATACTTTTCAATAACTGGGATGCACAAATCAGAGGAGCAGAGAAAGCAGCAGAGGAGTCGGCTACAGCAGCAAGCAGTCTTACTGATTGTTTAAATGAGAATTTTCACAAAGCAAATTTGATTTCAGAAACTGTTCCGAGATATCTTCCACAGGCGCATCAATTGCAAACAGAATGGAGACAAAAGGCGGAAGAAAAAGAAAAATCAATCCAAGGATTGACAAGATTAAACTGGGATTCTTACTGGACATACCTAGTGAAACCACACAGTCAACGCAGTGCGCTTAATTGCATCATTAATTCTGTTGAGAAGATTGCGCCTACACTTGCTGATTCTGTCTTTTCAGGACAGTTGAAATCTGAAGTCGGCCAACCACCTCTTCTCAAAACAATGCTGGATGCTTGCAAGTTTAAAGATCAAGTTCATAAGTAGTTACTTAATAGTCTTTATTTTTAGATTTAGTTTTAGTTTTACTGTATTTTTTCCTAGAAAAAGGACAGTCATTTAAACCGAATCCTTAATTTTTGTAATAAACTATTTTTAGATTTAGCTAGTAGTATTTAAACCCTTCTCATGCATTTAGAGAAGGGTCCGGAGTTGTAATATTTTTGACTTGGAGATTACATTTTTGTACTCCACTGGCTCTTATATTTTATAAAGGATCACATCTGGTGATTTTATGCGGAATTATCTTTAAAGTGTTGCATTTTTGTACCTTGGATTTGATTTTGCATCAGAATTACTGGATTAGAGTATCAGATTTCATTTGAAAGCTTTCAAGATGGATAAGGTATTTTTATCTGTTCACTATTGATTTCTTTTGTCTTATGATATTCGCTTTAAAATTTGCTATCATTTATATACATTTGGTTTCAACAACGTTTCTTTATATATCATTTTTAGTATAATTGAAATGTTATCTTTCATAAGTATATGTAGATGATATACTATGATGAATACAATATGTTAATATAACTCTGTTTAATTTCTTAAACAGAGTTATCTTTATTTGTTTCTGCACATTTCGATTAAACGATAATACATTTTTATGGTTATTGTTCAAACAGAATAATCTGAAATTGTATTCACATATGATTGCCTGGGTTAGTTTTAGAATTTCTTTATCAATATTTAGTTTAAATTAGATAGTTTTATTTCAGTCAATTTAGTCTCATTTTCACTCATCCTAATCAACCCATCACCAACCCATTAGTTATAAGGAAACTGGTCCTTTCAATCCAGTCGGAGCCACCATACCAAACGGATAAGGAGCTGTCCTAAGGTCCCGACCGGGTGGTTTTCCCCAATGTTTGAAGCAGATATTTTCTAGGCTTCAACATTTTTTGCGCTAGAAGGAGGGCCTGAGCTATGAATGGCAAGTAAATCTTTATCCACAGGCCATTCTGAGAGCAAAACACCCTCATTAACTTCTTCAATTTCTTCTGAAATTCAAAATCCTAGAGAAGGAATTGAGAAGAATATTCAGACACCCACTACCAAAATCTCAAAACATTCAGACAATCAAACTCCTGAGTCTCCTGAAGTACAAGATTTAATACATAAATTGAAAGGATTCTCATTATCTCTAGATGAGTCTGAAATATATGAAGGTAGTGTAACCTCACAATTTGTTTCTTCAAAACCTCTTACTAGGCTACAAAGTGAAAAACTT
Source organism: Pinus albicaulis (assembly GCA_034641835.2). NCBI lineage: Eukaryota > Viridiplantae > Streptophyta > Pinopsida > Pinales > Pinaceae > Pinus > Pinus albicaulis. The sequence continues at coordinate 480,508,177 of CM076579.1, forward strand.
GGCATTTCTCTGAAATAATTCCCTTTACCTAGTAGAGTCAAAACAAGAAGAACTCAATCGGAATCAGAAAGTGATATAAGTTCTTCATCTCATATTCAATCACCTGTTTCCGAAACCCCAACTCAACAAAGTGCAGTTGTTTCCACATCATCTGCTCAATCATCATCAATTTCAACATCATCTATTCCAACCACTTCTGTTCCGACACCAACAGTCTCTACTACTACTTCAACAGTTGTTACAATAATGGCACAGAGCCCATGGGCTAGTCCAGGGGCTATCAACATGCTTGCACCTTTACATGATTTACCTGACAATCCTGGAAAATGGCTTCCAAAGTTCTGTCCAGATCTTAACATTCAAGCTGAAGAACACATCAATAACTTTATGCTGGCTGTAAATTTGAATGGAGTCGTAGAAGAAGATGTAGTAGTCAGATTATTCCCTTATACTCTTCAAGGGGTAGCATGATCCTGGTACTTTTCATTACCTTCAGGATCCAGAACAAGTTGGGCCATTTTTGCAGATCCTTTTTTAACCAAATTTGGAGATGACAGATCAATAGCTACTTTAATCAACGATCTCTCAAATTTGAAGACAGAACCCAAGGAGCCCATTAAAGATTTCAACGCTAGATTCAACAAACTCTTGAACAAAATACACACAGATTCAAGGCCTAGTGAACAAGTCAGAAGTGAATGGTACATAACTTCTTTGCCCTCAAACATAGAAATTTTTGTAGATAGAGCTGCAAAACCTACGTTAGCCGAGAATATGAAAGAGGCTATTGCAGTAGAAAAATGAATTATTTCTCTAGAAAAGAAAAATGCTATTGAGGAAAGGAAATCCAAGAAGGTTAGCTTCAAAGATAATTCAAGGAAAAAGGCCAAAGACCCATACGACATGGAAGGTTTACAGAAAGTTCTTAAAACCATGTCGAATGAAATGGTTGAAATAAAAAAACAAGTAGCTGAAACTTCTACCAAAAAACCATTCCGAAATTTCAAAAGAAATCAAGTTGAATCTAAACCTCCCAATTCAATCTCTAATGCATAATTAGAAGAAGAAGAAGAAGAAGATACATCTCTAGTATCAGATGAAGAAGAAGAGAATGAAGAAATAGCTGAATTACATGGAATGTGGGATTTTATTCTCCCTAATTCTGATAGTGAGGTAGATCAAGAAGCCATGCCTGTAAGTACTAGAAGTAAATCTACATTGGAGCCTATACAAACAGTTCCTAAAAATAAAATTACAACTCCAAGTACCAAAGACAAATCTCCTACAAAGAAAAATTCTCCGTTACCTACTCAAAATCAGCCGTCTTCTTCTAATCCTCTTACATCGACATCAAAGACTTTGGTGGTATCAGACCCTATGGAATATAGCATTGTTGAAGACATGAAAAAGATTAAAGTAAATATTTCCTTACATGAACTCAACAAACTAAAATACCAGCAGAAGTTGCTATTAAAAGAATTAAATGCTACACCAATTGCTCCTTTACCAAGTGGTGTAGTTGCAAAAGCAGCTAAAGGGACTGGTAAGCCACCAGATAAGGTAGATGCTACTGATACTGTACTCATTGGAGAAAGATCAAATTCTTAGACTCCTCCTTTTCTTTTGACTTATGAAATGTATAATAAAAATCTGCATAATTGTTTAATCGATTCTGGAGCATCCTCTAAAATAATGCCTACTTCTGTTTGTGCCAAATTGAATATCGAACCACAAAAATCAGCAGTTCATATTGTTCAATTGGATCGCTCTAAAGTTCAAGTTGTAGGAGAAATCAATTCGGTTACTATCCGAGTAGCTTCCGATCCTAGGATTGTCCAAAGAATTGATATCTTGATCGCAGATATTCCTGAATTCTATGGATTAGTCTTAAGCAGGGAGTGGTCTGCAAAACTTAATGCTTATATCGCAACTGATTATTCACATATGTGGCTTCCTTACAAAGGGAAACCAAATCAAATCAAAGTTGAACGAGAAAAACATATGATGCACACCGTTACTGAATTTGAACAATAAAATGAACCTGTGGCTTTCAACAACAATATTCTTGGAGGTTATTCTACTGAGTCATTCCTTGGGAACTTCAAAGCACCATAATCACCCTTTTCTGTAAATACTTTTGTTTCTCAAATAGAAAATTTTTCACAGTCTGATTCTTCTAGAATTGTAAATATTTCTGATACAATTGTAGATAAACCAACAGATAAATCTTTATTTTGGTCATTATATTTTGATGGATCAAAATCTAGTGATGGAGCTGGAGCAGGATGCATCTTAATTGATCCAAATGGAGAAAAAACCATGCTATCATGTAGGTTAGAATTTGAGTGTACGAACAATACTGCAGAATATGAAGCCTTGATTCCAGGAATTTATAAAGCTATAGGGTTAGATGTTAAATAATTGAAAGTCTTTGGTGATTCCGAAATTGTCATAAAACAAGTTAGGAATACTATCCATTGCCTTTCAGGACATCTTAAACACTATCAAACCTTAGTGCAAGATCTTACCACTCATTTTTTAGCATTTAATATTTCTTCTATTCCTAGGAATCAAAATACATCAACTGACTTGTTAGCTAATGTTGCATCTAAACTCCTTCCTGCTGAAGATTGCAGTCCTGATAGATTTTCAGTAGAATTGATTTTTCGCCCATCTGTTCCAGATAATATCACAAATTGGAGAGTATTTTACCATGATCAAGATATTTTAAATTTCATGACTTCAGAGAAATCATATGATGAACAAATTATTGATGAGGATGATCATGATTTGCAAATTGCCTCAAAAGGTAATGAAAATCCCATTCCGAAATCTATTGTTAAATTGGAGGACTTATATGATATAAAAGACAGATTCAAGAAAGTTACCAATGCTAAACTTCAAAGTTCCACTTTGAAGTTTGAATTAGTAAATCTTGGCTCTAACTCTAACCCTCAAAATTTTAATTTAGGACTCAATTTAACTCAAGAGGAAAGGAATGCTTTCATTAAACTTCTGAGTAGGTATAAAAATATCTTTGCTTGGAATTATGCGGATTTAAAGACCTATGATAATTCTGTTATTCAACACACAATTCCAATGCTGCCTAATTTTAAACTTGTTCAACAGAAGTTAAGAAAGATTCATTCAAATCTCGAAGGTCAAATCAAATCAGAACTTAATAAACTTTTAAAAGCCAAAATCATTTTTCTTATAAGGCATTCCAATTGGGTTTCCAATATGGTACCTGTAAGGAAGAAAAATGGTGATATAATAATCTGTATTGATTTTAGAAATTTAAACAAGGCATGTTTAAAAGACAATTTCCCATTGCAAACCATGGAACAGATACTTCAAAAGGTAGCTAGTTCTGAACTTATGTCCTTTCTTGATGGATTTTCAGGCTATAATCAAATTTTAGTTCATCCAGATGACAGATTGAAAACAACTTTCAGAACCAAATGGGGAACCTATGCTTATCAGAAAATGCCTTTTGGTCTAATAAATGCAGGAGCAACTTTCCAAAGAGCCATGGACATAGCATTTAAAGGTCTGATCAATAAATAAGTTGTTATTTATCTTGATGATATAACAGTATTTTCACAAAAGAGAGCCAATCATCTACATGATTTAAAGCAAATATTTCAAAGATGTAGAAGGTTTGGTATTTCCTTAAATCCAAAGAAATCTTTCTTCGCTCTTGATGAAGGAAAAATCTTAGGATTTGTTGTGTCAAAAGATGGTATATATATTGATCCAGATAGAGTGAAAGAAATTTCTGATATTTCTTTACCTCATAACAAAAAATCCATGCAATCATTTCTTGGGAAAATCAATTTTGTAAAAAGATTCATTCCTGATTTTTCTCAAATTGTTTTACCTATGCAAAACATGATCAAGAAAAACTCAGTATTCAAATGGGGGCATAAAGAGAAAGAAGCCTTTGAGGCAATCAAACAAGCAATCATTAATGCACCAGCATTGAATAGCCCTAATTTTTCTAGAGATTTTACTTTGTATACTTTGGCCACCGAAACATCTTATGCTGCTGTCTTAACACAGCTCAATGATTAGAAAATTGAAGCACCAATTTCTTTCTTTAGCTCAAATCTACAAGGAGCTGAGCTTGATTATTCTGATGTTGAAAAACAGGCCTTTGCTGTGTTTAAATCAATTAAACATTTCAGACCTTTTCTCTTAAAAACACATACAAAAATAATTGTCCCATTCTCTGTAGTGAGACAATTATTAGTTCAAAAAGAAGTAGGAGGAAAGAAAGCTAACTGGGTAACAGCTTTGCAAGAATATGATATTGATATTAAACTAGCTAAGATTGTTAGAGGACAAAGTTTTTGCAGATTATTGGCAGGAGCTCATAACATACCAGAAAATCAAGATTCAAATAAAGATATTCAAGTAAGTCAGATAAGTGTTACAGATTCCGAATCTCACTATGCTGATCTCATCTATTACTTGAAAAATGGGTATGCTCCTTCTAATCTCAGCTATAAGAGAAAACGTGCTTTAAGATTGAAGGCTATTAAATATGAGATCATTGATAATGTGTTATTCAGAAAGAATTATGATTCAATCCTATTAAGATGTCTTGAAAAGATTGAAGCTGAAAAGGTATTGCAGGAATTGCATGATGGACCAACAGGAGGTCATTTTGGAGGTGATACCACAGCTCACAAAATAATTCATGTTGGTTATTACTGGCCTACTCTTTTTAAAGATACGCATGATTATGTAAGGAAGTGTGGAATTTTTCAAACTGCAAGTGGAAGACAAAGGAAACCAACTTTTCCTTTGCAACCAGTGAGTATTGAGCAACCATTCGAGCAATGGGGACTTGACATTATTGCTGAGATCATACCTCATTCTTCCAAACAGCACAAATACATCCTTACAGCAACAGATTATTTCACGAAATGGGTAGAAGCAATCCCTTTGAAGGTAGCCAATTCTGATGCAATTATTTATTTCATAGATCAATTCATCATAACCAGGTTTGGTGCACCTAACGCTCTTGTCTTTGATAATGCATCTTATTTTTCCAGAAATAGTATAATAGAATTTGCAATCAAGAGAGGTTTTAAATTGAAATATTCAACAAATTATTATCCACAAGGTAATGGTTTGGTTGAATCCACTAACAAAAATCTTATCAAAATCATTAAAAAGACCATTGATCAAAATCAAAAGAATTGGCACAAGTCTTTAATCTTTGCACTATGGGCTGATCATATTACTAAAAAAGCTTCAATAGGAACTTCACCTTTCAATTTAGTTTATGGAAAAGAAGTTGTGATACCATCAAATTTAGTTCTTCCATCATTAGCCCTAGTGCAATTTATTGAAGAAAATCCTTCTTCATCCATTCAATTGAGATATGATCAAATCCTTAAATTAGAAGAAGATAGAGATAAAGAAAAAATTATTCATGAAAAACATCAACAACTTGTAAAATCTTCTTTTGATGCAAGTTCTACCGGCTCAAAGATTTTGTCAATTGGTGATCTTGTTCTGAAATGGGATAAAGCACATGAAGAAAAATGTAAGCATACCAAGTTTCAGAAAATGTGGCTTGGACCATTTCAGATTACTGAAAAGATAGGCTCAAATACATTCATACTCCAAGATTTAACAGGAAAGAGAGAATCTCTTCTTGTAAATGGGCTTGTCTTAAAGAAATTATTTTCATAAGGACATAACCCCTTCTTAATTGTACATATTCCTTTCTGCAAAGTTTTTAATTGTTTTTGCAAATAAAGGTTGTTAATAAGTCTCTAATTGACTGTTTACTATTAAGAAAATTTCTTAGGAAAAATATTATAAATATTTATTTTGTGTAAATGAGAATTTTTAAAGAGATGATCACAGTTTTTGGATAGTTTAAAATAAGATGTTAAACTTTGAAAGATTATTCCAATCATTTGCATGATATTTTGAAAACTTGAGGAGAATGTAAATCATTATAAGTTTATTGAGCAGAGAAAGGTTATCTATAAAAGTAAAGATTTTTCAAAGTCTTGGTACTCAAGAAACTTTGTAAATTGTCATCCATTGATTCTTAAGGATAAAACTATTTCACCCCATCCATTTAATTTGTGATTTTTTAGAATGTAATTCTAAGAAATTATATGAAAATTTAAGAGATAAGAGGTCTCATTATGAGCCGACTTACCATGTTCATAAGAAGTAATGAAACTGACATTACCAATACTGCATATTAAAACAGGGTAATGGCTTATAAATATAAGACAACGGGTCTCATCATGAGCCAGCTTGTTCAGTTTAATTACAACTAGTGAATGACATTGTTATTAACTAGCTACCAAACTAGAACAATGGCTCTTAAAAATTAAAAAATAAGTAAAAGACAAAAACATGAGATAATATGTCTTATGAATTTATCTTTTAAAAAGTCATAATTTTAGTTGGATGGGACAATGAATGGTTAATGGTTTAAAGGTAACCCTGTCGAGACTATGAACGTTTACAGGCAGCAGAGGCAATACCTATCACAATAGAGTATATTATAAAACCAAACTTGGAGAAATCCACTTACTTCATTATTAACACCGATCAAAGCTTGAGATAACCCAAAAGTGTTTTCATTCTTAAGGAATTAGAAAGAAATTGTGAATGATTTTTATTTCTTTTTCATAGTTAGATTTTATTTGAATTATCCTAAAATAGTTTTCATTATCTTTAAAAATCTTTACTTACTAGACATATAGTGTTCATTTTATTTTTTCAGAGATAACTGTTTCTTTCAGTGAATCGCCAATTGTTGTGACCAACAACAACCCCCCTTCTTATTTAATATTAGTAATAATACTAATTAAGTGGGGACCCTTAGTTAAAAAATCCAAAAAAATCAATTATTATTTGTTTCCCTTTTCAAATAAAACTTTCTATCATAACTTAGGGAAATTCCTTAGAAAATCCTTAAGAAACACTTAAGTTATGATAGATTACAATAAAATCTTTCTTTGAGCGAAATAGCGCATCCATCGCAAATGGTAGATATCTTTTGTAAAACTGAATCTTTTAAACTGCGATTTTGCGATATTGCGATAACGCGATCCCAAAAAGCCTATACGTTAAAATATTGGTCGCAAATCGCATATCGCAGAAAATTGTTAAACGAATATTTTTATATATGATATTTGCGATTTTGCGATATTTGCGATTTTGCGATGTTTACGCTTTGAGAAAAATGTGATATTGCGATATTGCAATATTGCGTAGCAAATCACAGATCGCAATATCGCAGATTCTTAAAAAGCTCGTTGTCCAATGTAAATCCTTTCATAAATCAATATCCGTTATGTGCTTTAAATGATTGAATTAATGAATGGATTGTCAAGTATCAATAAAAATGATTTTGTTTTGATTGAAAGGTTGTTTCCGTTAGAATAATATATTTCATCCGCCTTTTGCATTTAAAACTATCTCATCACTCTTCTCATGTCATTACTCTCACTTAACTCGTAAAACCGCAGGCGCGAAGGAGCAAAAGACTATACAAAGCGTTCACAGAGCATTATGGGTAAGAAAGAGAAGATTTCAAGTTCTGAAAACAAAGAAATGGCTTCACTGTATGCAGATACTGCTTGCAATAAGGATGCTGGTATAACCACCTGGGAAGGAATGTATAATTTGCTTGAAGAAGAAAATCCCAGGGTGATGCAAGTTGCGGCTACTGCAGGATCAAGTAATTCATCTGAAGCAACCCTTAAAGACCTGGCTTGTTCATTTCTGCACCGGATAGCAGCAAGACCAAGAATTCTTCCGTATTCAGACATGGTAAAATGGGTGTTGGACAGCACCGATATTTCAGACAGGCAATTTAGAACTCTAGATCAAGAGCTCATCGGGTCGTTCACTACGGAAAATTTGAGGCTCATGTATCATTTTCCGGAACCTCAGGCGACTTATAATAAACAATTTATGGAGAATTTTGCCAAAGAACATGCAAATTTGGCGGAATGCACGCAGGAATGGACCAAAAGAGATGAAACATTGAAGAGAAACAAACACGGTATGTACAGTACTGGTTCACTTACCTCTCCATATTGTTTTGCTGCTGCTATGTTATGCAGGCTTTTTGGAAAGCCTGACATAAACATGATCTTGCCTAAATGACTCCCTTTGTTGAATGCTGCTGTTAACGCTACAATTGTAGACTGGGCCAAAATCTTGTCTGATAATTTTTCCACTGCTATTTTTCATTACCGGTCTAAACGAACTATTTCTCAGAGGATTTATCCTTCTTTTTATTTATCTGCCTATGTTATGGACGCTATATATTTTGTTTCTAAATTCCCTTTGATGGGTTGGCAATGCACAATTCACGATCCTTTGCCTATTCATGTGTATCACAAGGAAGTGTGGGAATCTAAGTTTGTCCCTCATTTTTACAAAATTTGCCATGGTATAATGCTGCCATTGTACAGAATATTGCATAATAAGGATGCCCCAAGGTTATCCCCAGAAACAGAAGTCGACATTCTCCCTGTCGCAAGATGGTTTGGAGAAGAGTTTTTCACTTATGTTAGGGTTTTTGGAAGTTCTTCTTCCCCCCATGTTTTACCCCTGTATGTTCCGGATAAAATTGTAGCTCGGGAGATTGCTTATCAAACCTTTGGTCAAGGAGGTTTGACAAAGGAATTAAAAAATAAGAAGAAAAGCATTTGGACACAATTTCCCATAACCTGTGGAACATTTTCACTGTTTGATGTTGGTCACGCATTCAAAGAGGTAAGCAATATTACATGCTTACAACTGTTCAAATTTTTGAGAAGGTTATTTGACCCAAATAATGTTGCTAAAATTTTTACCACCACAATCAAGGTAAGGGAATTTTCAGGAGAAGAAGATCCTTTCGATGATATATTCCTAGGAAAATCCACACTGAAAGAAATTCTACATTCAGCACAGATGCAGTTATCTCCAGAACAATTTCAAGAATTTAAAGTTTACAGAGAAAGAAGACTGACCACTATCCCTTTGGAAAATTTGCGTTTGGAACCCGCAAGGGAACCAACTCCTAGTGTTAGTATAAGTGGCAGCTCAGACACAGAAAGGTCCAAGTCAAAGTGTAACAAAGAAACTTCTGAAAATTCTAAAAAGACTGATAAAGATGAAAGCTTAGTGAAAGATACAGCTCAATCGAAAGAGCTTTCATAACAACAGACTTCAACCATGCCAAAGTTAAATCTTCCACCTCTCAATATACAGCAACAGTCAGTCACAATTGAACTAGACAAAGAATGGGAAACTTTTAATGAAATACTTAATGTTCAAGGACAGATTACACAGACCCCTGTACAGACAACAAAAGTTTTAAGCACAGGAATAAGCGGTAATGTGACAAATACAGAGCATATACCTATCACTCCCTCTTCTGAAATTGTACTTAATGTAGAGGACATTCCTCCTCTAGATGTATTCTACAGCCCGAAGTACAAAGCAGTAGTGAAGAAGCAAAGGAAAAAGAGAAAATTAGAAGGTGCAATTGCTACTGAAGCAGAACAATTAGATGTCTTGTGGAAGGATCCTACCACAGAGCCTACTGATAATCTTGCTAAGTTATCTCAAATTACAGGGGCTTATGCTTCTACAACTATTGACAAAGCATTTGAGATACAGCTCTTATTAAATGAAAAAGAAGAACAGATACAAGTTCTGCAACAGCAATTGCAACAGGTACAGGCCAATAATGAAGCACAGATGAAACTTGAAAAGTTACAACAACAACTTCAAGAAATGCAAATTGGATATCAAAAAAGTCTAGCTGATAAAGAGAAACAAATACAGATTATCCAAGATCAGCACAAAGATGATCCTAAGCTTCCAGAGTTTGTTTCAGAAACTATTTCTTTAAACAATCAACTACTGCAACAAGAAGAAGTATTATGCCAAAAAATCTTGCAATGGAATTCTTTTTGTCAAGACAGTGATAAGATCACCAATCATGTCGTAGATTTACGAAATGATTATGATTTGATTAATGAAAAAGTTACTGATTATTTGGTATGGAAAAGAACAGAGGAAGGAAGAAAAGCTGGTGCACCAATTATTAATGAAAACCATAAAGAAATACTTTTCAATGACTGGGATGCACAAATAAGAAGAGCGGAGAAAGCAGCAGAGGAGTCGGCTACAGCAGCAAGTTGTCTTACTGATTGTGTAAATGAGAATTTGCACAAAGCAAATTTGATTTCAGAAAATGTTCTGGGATATCTTCCACAAGCGCATCAATTGCAAATAGAATGGAGACAAAAAGCAGAAGAAAAAGCAAAATCAATCCAAGGGTTGACAAGATTAAACTGGGATTCTTACTGGACATACCTAGTGAAACCACACAGTCAGCATAGTGCGCTTAACTGCATCATTAATTCTGCTGAGAAGATTGCTCCTACACTTGTCGATTCTGTCTTTTCAGGACAGTTGAAATCTGAAGTCGGTCAACCACATCTTCTCAAAACAATGCTAGATGCCTGCAAGTTTAAAGATCAAGTTCATAAGTAGTTACTTAATAGTCTTTATTTTTAGATTTAGTTTTAGTTTTATTGTATTTTTGCCTAGGAAAAGGACGGTCATTTAAACCGAATCCTTAATTTTTGTAGTAAACTATTCTTAGATTTAGCTAGTAGTATTTAAACCCTTCTCATGCATTTAGAGAGGGGTCCTGAATTATTATATTTTTGACTTGGAGATTACATTTCTGTACTCCACTGACTTTTATATTTTATAAAGGATCACATCTGGTGATTTTATGCAGAATTATCTTTAAGTGTTGCATTTTTGTACCTTGGATTTGATTTTGCATCAGAATTACTGGATTAGAGTATCAGATTTCATTTGAAAGCTTTCAAGATGGATAAGGTATTTTTATCTGTTCACTATTGATTTCTTTTGTCTTATGATATTCGCTTTAAAATTTGCTATCATTTATATACATTTGGTTTTAACAACGTTTCTTTATATATCATTTTTTAGTATAATTGAAATGTTATCTTTCATAAGTGTATGTAGATGATATACAATGATGAATACAATATGCTAATATAACTCTGTTTAATTTCTTAAACAGAGTTATCTTTATTTGTTTCTGCACATTTCGATTAAACGATAATACATTTTTATGGTTATTGTTCAAACGGAATAATCTGAAGTTGTATTCACATATGATTGCCCGGGTTAGTTTTAGAATTTCTTTATCAATATTTAGTTTAAATTAGATAGTTTTATTTCAGTCAATTTAGTCTCATTTTCACTCATCCAAATCAACCCATCACCAACCCATTAGTTATAAGGAAACTGGTCCTTTCAATCCAGTTGGAGCCACCATACCAAACAGATAAGGAGCTGTCCTAAGGTCCCAACCGGGTGGTTTTCCCCAATGTTTGAAGCAGAGATTTTCTAGGCTTCAACACTTACCTAGATCTCATAGGTCCCTGCTACAAACCACCATGGCACAAAGGATTTTAGAAATGGAACTGTGAAATGTTTATACTTTGTTAATTAGCATTGTCGATTCAAGTGGTAAAATAAGAGTGAAATGAGAAGGAAATTGTACAGAGAAAAGATATGATATTAGGGTTTCATGGGTCTTATCAGTCACACACCAAACACCATGAAAAATTGTAGGCATGACTTTCACGCCACTACCGCATTTTAAAGTTGATGTCAGGCCACAATGGCGTCCTCCCAATTTGAAATATTTGTTGAATCACATATTCTAATTCTTTGTCGATTTATTTCAATGAATTTTATTTTAAATATCGTAGGAAGTTTCTAGAATTATAATTTTGAAATGTGTAATTTGTATGATTTGAATATTTTAAATGTTGTTAAATATAACAGTGCCCTGAATGTAGTAAAACTCCCTAGGGAATACCAAGAAGGAGCACCGCTATAGTTTTTAAATTTAAAAAAAAATGTGGTGCTTTTTTCCAACGATGCACTGGTGATGTAAATGTATTAAAACGGCTTGGGGCCTCTTTTAAAAAGCATCGCTAGGTGGTTTTTAATTAAAAAAAAGAGCGGTGCTATAGTAGAAAAAAAAGTTACAGATGATGTACCCATATTAGAATGCATTGCTATATATATATATATATATATTTTTTTTTTTAAAGTTAGTGCTCTTGTATATCTTCTGCATCGGTGCAGTTATAGTAATGCAAAAGAGGAGGGTTAAATTAAAAAAACCCTCCTAACCATAAATTTCATTTTTACCATATACAGTATTGGAGAGATCTAAAGCGCCTGTGCCACTCTTTCTTCATGCAAGTGCCATGACGTCGGTGCTTATCTTCCTCACCATCCTTCCATACATTGCTTAGTGCCTTACTTTCCAAATTTTTCAAACCATGGTAAAATTTGTTTTTCTCCATTACGTGTGAAAAATACCTCCTCGATGAAAAAATGTCAAGGTAATGTCTATGTTTCTCTCTAATTTAGTTTTTAGGGGATTAGAATTGAAAATTAGCTTAGAAATTACATGGTTTTGAAAAAAAAAATTCCTTTGTAGTGTGGTCGATGTGTTCGACTCCTACAAATAGTGGTGCATCCTATAAATTTACAGGGTGCACTGCAGTTCGGTGCATGAACACAACACACCACTATTGTTGTGGTGCATTTCATAAATGAAAACACGTCGGGATAGCTATAAATTGTACGCCGATGTGTACACCTTTTAGGTTTCGCCTGACATGTTTACATTTACAAAACACACCATAATTAAAAATATAGGTATAGCTCGATGCACTCGATAACCTAAAAATTTTGTACCAGGGAAAAAAGGTTATACGTGCACATTGATGCATACATTTTACGCACCTCTATGAAAATTTAAATTTGTGAACCAAAAATTGTGTGTCATACGTATTTGTGCACTCATGATGGAGTGGTCGTGTTAGACATCACATCATAGTCAGTGCATAACTGTTTTTTGGGCGCAGCGATGATTTTTTTTTTTTTAATTTAAAGTCATGTTTCCATATTTATATAAAAAAAATTCATTTAATAAAAAAATTTTATTTTGTGTATGAGGATGATGTATTTTATATGTCAATCATGCAGCAGATACGTTAGAAGAGGGAGAAACAATAGGAGGAGGATCATACGGCAGACCAATACAATATAATCCGAACATGGGTGGCCAAAGAGAGGGATAGGGATTTATACCCTTGCCCTATTACTACAGTGACACGAGCACTCTTAAGGAATGTAGGCCTCCTTACGTACTATGAGGAGGTTACATCCCCGAAGGAGCACTCTGTATTGTACATTTGATCCATCGATGGAGTGTCCAAGAGCAGGGTTTCCATATTAGTCCTGGGGCATGGTATAGGCTCTCTAAGGAGGACATATACTTTATCATTGGCCAATTCAAGAGAGGGTAGGATTTTCCCCAGTTCCATGATGTCCCCCACGGAGTTGGAGATGAGAGTCATCTTGCCTACTCTCAGAGATATGTTAGAGCTGATACAGTCTGACCAACATATTTTCAGGTGTGTGGTGGATAAATAAACATTTCTTTTTTTTCTGCATAGGAGGTTAGGTTCCTTTCATTTTTAGTCACCACCATTCGACACTTTACTAGTGATGGCAACGCATTAGTTTCCATCTTTTGTATTATGTCGATTATTTGATTCAGGCACCATGTTGTATCAGATGGTTTGCCAATTTTTTTGAGGTAGTTTTGTATGGCTTTAGATAGATGTTGTGCATTGATACATGGGAGGGAGACCTTCCCTTTCTCCAGAGCTTTTTTATTTATTTCTTGATAGGTTTCTAGATACAAGGCCTAAATTTGACCGTCTCCCTCCTAGGCCGATTATTGAGGTCTAGATGCGCATGTGGGGCCAGATGATGCCTAAGAGGGGTTTGTCGGAGTATCTAGCCAAGATTTCCCCCAAGGCACTGGCGCTACTGGCCAATGAGGATGAACATTTGTTTGTCCCATTGGGATTTACGAACCCAGGGGTTGATTGGAGATAATTTCTCGACATCCTCTTCACGATGACGCTGCTTCCAGTTGATAAAGGTAATATTAGTGTTTTCTTTAAATTAATCTAGTTTCATTTTATTGTTTTAATTAATTAGAATAAAATTTATTCTAACAAATTATTTACCTTGTTTTCTTAAATTGTTTAATGAAATTGTCTAATTATTTGTGTTTACTATATAGTTTCTAGACATCGACAGATTCGATGGGGACATGCTCCTCTACCTCCTCCCCCATCATATGGAGGAGATGGGCAAGGCCCAAAAGGGTGAGGCATATCCTCATGGGGCATGGGCATTTGGGGCTGTAAGACTAGTCTGCGGTTTTGAATGGACTACTGCAATAGATTGGACAAATTTTTGGTTTTTTGATCTCTATAGGGACTATCCACGCGAGATTATGTCTCTTATGCATCATATTATCGGAGCTATTAGGCTACTAGTAGCGATGAGGGTTGCAGGGCATGTAGTGGCAGATACGTCATATGAGGATGGTGATGATGATGATGAGGGTGGTGATAATGATGCTTTTGGTAGTGCTACCACTTCAGATCATGTCCTTGAACAAGGTGTCGGTGATCCTCAGTCGCCTGATGATGAGATGTAGAGCTAGGGGATGTGCCTTAGGTTTCTCCTCACATAACAAAGCGACCACCTCCTCTGCCATGTCAGAGTTCACCAGATCACATTGAGGCCATAGTTCTCCATCCATTATATTCTGCTGCATACAAACGACCTTATCCTCCACCTCATCAAATTTCGACAGACGTTGAGGCAGTAATTAACCATCCATCGTCTTCTATCACAGACCAGGCTGACACTACTACATCTATTGGATCATATATTTGATTGCAGTTATTTGACTTGTTTATATATATATATATATATATATATATATATATATATATATATATATATATATATATATATATATATATATATATATATATATGGTGCATTTTTTTTGTTCGTGTTTATGTACTTAATTTATATGTTGGTGTTGATGTGCATATTGTTAGGTCATGTTAAATATGTTCATTTAATGTTCTTGCAGATAGATGTGTATGTGATAACAATTATTTGACATGATATATATATTAATTTGAGGATGTATGTGGTCATGATGATGTTAGATCATGATGTTTGTGTTTTGTTAGATGTGATCACGAGGATGATGCCCTGTTAGATTATTAGACTTTTGTGCTAGCTAATGACATTTATATGTGTTAGAGGTGTATATAATTAGATGATGGTAGTGAATTCGAATGTGTATCTTAGATGATTTTTATGTTTGTTAGATGGTTATCATCATGATGTTTATTTTTATGAAATAATATTTATTATAGATTATGTATTGGTGAACTTATATCAAACTTTTATATATGAAATTCCATGCAAAACGAATTACATTAAAAAAATGCAAAGATATTTTTATAATTACAAATTTTAGTATGGTTGAAACTATGATTGTAAAATTACGATAAATATTTTTCTATTTCTTAGATAATTCATTCATATTCATTCTAACTTAATTAGTAAAATATTTCAGCACTCACAAGGAAAAATAATTAAAGGTAAAATAATTTAGTTTGTTCTTAATAAGATGAAAATGTGTAACTCATTCATTTTTTAATATAAAATATTATTGATAATAAATTATTCAAAAATACAATTTAACCAATTTAATATCGGTTTATAAAATTCAATCTATTGTTAAATTTAAAAAACTTAAGTCAATTTTTTTATAATTAATTTAGATTTAATATAACCTAAAAGAATCTATTTTTATAAAATTTAATTTATCACTAAAGTTATGAGATTTTCAAGCAATTTAAATTTAATATTTATAGCAACTTGTACCAATTTAAATTATAAAATTCTCTCTCTAAATATGAGGATCAAGAAATGTAAAACAAGGCTTGTGAATTTACTTGTAGTGAGGGATTTTCTCTATTGGAAGTTCACATTGAAAGAGACAAGTGAAATTTTTTCTAGTAATAAAGATATAACATTTTGGTGCTATTTTGGTTCTTTATTTTCTATTGTACTCGTTTAAATTTAACTCTTTTTACTAATAAATATGAGCCAAATAATACAAAACTCATACTATATTAGATTGAAACTTTTGATAAATAATATATTTTATTATTTGTTAATGAACAACTCAAGAAATATTATTTTTTCTACTGAGAAAATCACTAAAATTATTGTTTTCGCATTTCTCCTAGCTAATATTACATCACGTTCATAATGATATAGACATGTCTACTTTAAATAATTTACTTATAAATACATAAAAATAGATGCTTATTTTACATAATCTAAATATGAAAGAAAAATGCATCACCAAGTCTATTAGAAAGTCAAACAACTGCCTCTTAATCACCATCACATTATTTATCATTTAATTCTTAGCCATAAAATATTTATTAATTCAACTCTTATTAATAATTACCACTGAAAATAAAAGTCAAAATTGTTCTATTATTCATCAATATAAATAGATATTGTCATCCTTATTATCATAAATATTGTACACAATTGGAACTAAGTTTTAAGTGTAAAAATGTTTCCACAGGAAAAAAAAATTGTAAAAATGTTTATGAATATTACCAATTATATAAAATGGCAACAAGACGAATAAAAAAACAATATAATTAGCGATATAAAGAAAACAAAAACATACAACAATAGTATAAATGATGAAATAACACAAGTACATATCACTCTCCATTGTCATCACCCTGATTATCTTCCTCGCTTGGCATGATAACACCGTTGTTCTCAAAAATATGTTTTGATCTAGGGTCATGTCTCAATACGAACCACCAATCCCTATCCAACACATATGGGTAAAAAAAAACCTTGTTGCAATGTTTTGGTAAAACATAAGTCTCCCTAGCTGCATGGCACATATTTTTAGAGTTGATAGATATCATCCCACTATCATGATCTTCCTTCACATTATTTCGATCAAAGGTGTCCCACCACTTTCACCTAAAAATAACACATTGGAACGAAGAGAAGTCCACTTGAATTATCTCTTGTATCTTTCCAATGTAACCTAACGTCCCCTGCGTTAGGTTTTGATCACAGTGGCTAGAATGATTAGATTAGTTGAACTCGATTTTCACTTCACAGTCTTGTGTTAAGCATCCATCATGTACATCCTTTGTGCGAAAATGATGTCTATATGCCCACACAAATGGGAACAAATGCACCTATAAAAAGTGAAAAAATCACAGTGTCATGTGTCTAGTAACCTGAACATAACTAATATATATATATATATATATATATATATATATATATATATATATATATATATATATATATATATATATATATATATATATATATATATATATATATATATATATATATATGTTACAATTAAAGTGTGCAGTATGAAGTTAAAAATGTACAGAAAGATATTATAATTACTGAGTTGCCACACCCAATCTCTATGTGTAGTGCATCCTCTTCAACATGTGGGTAACTACTTGATGCACCATATTTCTCTCTGACTTGATCAACAACCCAATTGTTAGGACATGTCATTGGAATATTTTCTTTTAAATGATTACGATAAGGCACACTTCTACCATTCAACCATTTGAATTATTTCTTGTCACTTACCCATTTCCTCCTCTTCTTCTCATACAATGTGACACATAGTTGTGTCATTGCCATATTGTAAAGAATGAATTTGTTGATGGCATCAATTTTTGAATTCGTTGATGAAATCAAACCAACATATATAATATGCATGAGATCAAAATATGCATTAAATGATTAAGTTCTGTGTGAATAGTTACTATGTAGAAATTTTAAAAATGATTAGCCACTTAATATTTATCATGCACCTCTTTCCATTCATTTTGAGAAGCTCCCCTTCTCTTTTGTCTTCATCCCTTTTGTCATCCCAAATCGTCATACCTGGTGTGTTGTCAATTTTCTTGATGTACTTACTTGCATAATATAAAGACTAATAAGATATATACCCCTCTTCCATAGACCCCTTGGGTTTTTCCCTTTGTTGAACAAAACCTTTCAATTTCTTCATGTACCTCTCTAAGAAGAACATCCAACGACAAGAAGCCACCCCAACTAATTCAGCCTTATCTACTAGGTGAATTAGAATATGAACCTGAAAGTCCACGAAACTCATTGGCAGTTCCTTCTAAAGCATACAAACAATCTCAACAATCTCTTGATTCCATCGTGGAATGATATCCATATGAATGCCCTTTAATGTGATCCTATGTACAAATGCAGATAATTTAGATATGGCACATTGTACGTATTGGGGGAAGTCACGGTTCAAACACCCACACACGAGCAAAAAATAATGACACTACACAATAATTAATAGTACATTATACAAAAAATAAATATAAAATATCGCTTTACATAAAAATAAAAGAAAAACAATAAAATCATGTTTTTGACATACATACTCTTAGAAGGTTCAAATGGTCATGTGATTTCAACCCCGACAAATGGTCTTCCATAGTGAAGCAATGTTGTAGTGAAGGCCTATATAAAGAAGGCACCCTCACACTCATTGTAAATTCCTTTTCCAAAGAAATATCACCTTTCTTTAAAATACATGGGACATCACCTTCTTTGAAAGACAAAGAGGGACCAACCTCTCCTCTAGTTTCTTGTCTTGGCCAATCTTTCTTTTTAGTTTTTGAAGAAATAATATCTTTCCTAACAATTAATGTGTCATTTTATTTAAATGATATGTTCCTCTGTAAATAAGATGAAACATTTTTAAATATATGCATGGGATCTAGTAAGTGGGCAATCTTAAGATGCTCCCAATATGGGAGCTCATAAAAGACATATTTCCTTTTCATTCCAATGGAAAAATTCTCAACATTAGGATCATCGAACATAGGCTTCCCATTTGAATCCAATGTTTGTCGAAGAATTATGGATCATCAAACATAGGCTCCCCATTTGAATCCAACATTTTTCGAAGAATTATGGATCATCGAACATAGGCTCCCCATTTGAATCCAACATTTATGCAAAATCCTTTCCCTTTTCTATCACATATGCTCTAAGCGATTCAGTTGGCGTCATTATTGTAGGCCTTTGGGTTCTCTCTGATTTACCATTGAAATCAAATGTTTGAGTCTTCTGTAATGGTGTTCTTCTGGGAGGAATACCCTTGAGCAGTCATACACTCGCTTTCATAGGTTTTCAAACCACCTAGACTTTAGAGAAGGTACACAAAATTTACATCCATGATACCTTTTTGCTACAAGACTTGAGAAATTATTGTATACATGTTGACAAGTTAGCGATCATGAATATCAGAACAATTGAAGCAAATTAAATTAAATATATGTGAAACAATATTGTTACTTATATAAACAAATCAATAAAAATTTAATTTACTAGAGCAAACTCCTCAACCTGGATAATCATGTATGGTGTAAGCACATATGCCATACAGCATAAAATTCCTCTTTGTTGTAATGGGTCTTGATATTTCATACGCACGTATCCATTCCCATAATTCCTTCAATTCATCTACCAATGGTTGTAAGTAGACATCCATATTATTCACTTGTCTTCTATGAGGGACTATGAGAGCCAACATAATATGTTCATTCTTGACGGAAAACCATGGGGGGATATTGTTATTGATCACTTCTACATGCAAAACATAATATTTTGTGTTTTGGAGGGAATATGGGTTGACGCCATCCATAGATATGCTGAGTCGTAGACTTCATACTTCATATTTGAATTTTTCAAGTCATGCATCCTCTATATGCTTCATGGCTATTGAATCTGTTGGGATTCACATAACTCTCGACTCACTTCTATGTGAAGCATGCCATCCCTACAACATAACTAATTATTTGCAATGAAAGAGAATTTAAATCCTTGGGATTATAGGCATGTACCTAAATATATTATGGGGAGGACCATGTGATTTACTCAGTTTTTTTTAATTACGGTACTTGTCATGCCCACATTTCAAACATATCCCTATGTCTGTATATTCTCCTCTATATAGAATAAAATCATTTGTACATGCATGATATGATATATACTGAACACCCAAAATTTTCAACAACTGCTTTGCCTCTTCACAGCTAATCGACAATATTTTATCACTCGAAATAACCTTATCTTTGAATAACCTGTGGAATTGGGGAATATAATTGTACAATTCAATAGTTAACGTTCGTAAAATCGACCATTTTTAATGTTGATCGTGTGAACAGATTTATCAAAATATAAGGGACTTTATCAATCATGCAGGTGAATTACCTCAATATTATAAATAAACATACATTCAATATGCCAAAATTTGCTTTCAAGTTGTACAACAATATCATTGTCCCCATCTGAGTAGAATTTGACTTGCCGTCAGGTCCAAAGAGAGGGGTGGAAGAAGAAGATTTCAGACTTTCGAATAATCTATAATTGATATGAGCATCATCCCCTAGTGTTGAAATTCAACAAGAAAATTTCAGCACCCACGCCTAGTGTATTAAGCACCTACACTAGGGTGGGGCCCACGGGGCTAAATTTGGTGCATGTATATTTTAGTTATCCCTTAATTAAGATGGACAATAAAATGTAATCTAGTCTCAAAATAACTTGTAATAGTTAAATGATAATGATAAACTAAGTTATCTCACGAATTCCACGTTAGAGGTAGTTGGTGAGGCATGTAGAGTAATTCTAGTTGTAACAAAGTTTGAAGTGAAATGGTGCATTAGTTAATGCAGGTTGTAATCAATTTAACTTAGTTAAGTTAGTTAAACTCAGTTGTGCTAGTTTAATTGCTTGATACACTAGTGAGAGATCAAGTGAATTAAATATTAATTGATTCACAATCAGTGATCTCACATGCAACTGAGGATTTACTATTATTAGTTGCATGCATGTCAGATCTAGTGGAGACCCAGATGAGATCTAGGTGAAAGGGAAGTTGACTATCAGTTGTAGGATTATTGGGTTGCACCCGTGCAACCAAAAACCCATTGGAGTGCCCATGATACTTGTGCAATTAAGTAAGGCCAATATTCCTATTCTTTAGGGATTGCATTCATCAGGGATTCCACAAGCAAGGCAGGCTGTCTGGAGGCAGTAAATTGGCTAAGTATTGGTCAATTTTTTGTAAGACAGTGCGCGACAATTAGCTGAGTACTGGAGGGATATTTTGAGAAGAGTTTGTATGTAATTGTTTCATGATCCATGCTGAATATACAATAGAAGATAGTGGGGTTTTGAGCAACAAGCTTTCCCCGGGAAATTATCTGTGTTGTGGTTTGATTTGATTCTTCTTTACTTCATGTGATTGGTGACTGTGTTTTTAATTCCGAAAAAGATTTGTAGAAGCGATTCAGTTTTTAACTTTAGTACATTGTTAGATCGGATTGAATCCAATATATACATGCATGCTGTATAATTTCTACATTGTATCAAAGCACAAGAAATCACAATTATGAAGGAGGATCTGAGTTTGTGACTAGATAGAATTCAAATTTGCAGAAATACTTTCTTGGTGCTACAGCTGATTCAAGATCGAAATGGCTTTCAATGGCTTGAGGTTGGAGTATGCACTCGAGGGAAACTCAAAATATACTTATTAGAAGGAAATGATGGAGGCAATACTCGAATACAATGGCTTGAAGGAATTCATTGACATTTATGTTCCTAAACCCATTGTGACAGATGTTGCAAATCTTGATGCATGGAAAAAGAAAGTGGCAAAGGTGAGGAGGATCCTATTGGAAGGAGTATGAGACTACATTGTCTCAAGCCTCCATGGGAAAGCCACACCATATGCAATGTGGAAGGCTTTGACGGATCTATTCCAGAGCAGCAACGGCCATAAGAAATTGGCACTCAAAGATAAACTCAGGAAGATCAAGATGGAGAAGGGCGACTCCATACCAAAATATCTAACAAAGTTTCTCTAATGTCAGGATAAATTGAGGAGTGTTGGTATAACTATTTCTGATGATTATTTGGTGAGCTTGGATCTCCTAAGACTTCCCAAGAGTTGGCACAGTTATCAAGACTATGTCAATGTAAGGGAAAACTTGCCAGATTGGGAACGACTGTGGTCGAATTTGGTGCAGGAGGATTTCAGATGGAACACCAGAGATGGATCTTCATCTAAGAATGAAGATGAATAAGGTTGTGCTTTGGATTCCAAGGCGAAGAAGGAGAAGGGGAAGAAATTCCATTCCAAATACGAGTCCAAGAATGGCAAGAAGTAGGACATGTCCAAGGTGAAGTGTTTTTACTATGACTAGCATGGGAATTTTGCTACTAACTTTCCACAAAAGAAGAAGAACAAGAAGGTTGGAGGATCTATAGCTGGTGAGGACATTTCCTCACAATTTGAGCTTGAATTCTTATTGATCACATGCATGGTGTCAAGTGCATTGGGATCTGTGTGGTATTTGGATAGTGGCGCTTCCTTTCACATGACAGGAGACAAGGAACTTTTCAGTGACTATGAGGAGAAGGATCTCCAGATGCATATTGAAATGGGCGATGACAGGCGGTACAATGCTATCGGGATTGGTACCATTACCTTCTAGAGGCAATTAGGAAAACTCTTTCACTTAAAATATGTAATGCATGTACCAGGCTTGGAGAAAAATTTAGTCTCAGTCGCAATGTTGGAGGATAGAGGCTATGATGTTGTTTTTAGTGAAGGAAAATATTTCTTGTGACACAAAACAACAGGACACGCCAAGAGGATAGGGATTTGAGTTAAGAATATCTACAAGTTGGAGGTAGATGGTTGCGCAACAATGATGGGCAAGGCAGATCAAGTGGTGAGCCGGGATGAGGGAGAATTATGGCACAGGAGATTGGGCCATCTTCACCATGGAGCCTTGAAAGTCATGCAATAGATTTCTACTGGTCTTCCTAGGGGTACACTTGCGCAGTCAGACACATGCAAGTGATGTAATATGGGAAAATATGTAAAGGCCACCTTTCATGAGAAGGAGAAATGAGATTTAGGGATCCTTGAGAGAGTTCACACAGACGTGTGTGGACCATTCTATATTACTTCGACAAAAAAACATAAGTACTATGTAATATAAGTTGATGACATTTCTCATAAGTGCTAGATCTTCTTCATGCAGAAGAAAGATCAGACATTCTCTAAGTTTCTTGAGTTTAAGGCACTAGTGGAGAAAGAGTCGAGGAAGCAAGTGAAGGCTCTTAGGAGTGAAAATGGTGGAGAATACATCTCTAACGAATTCAAGAACTTATGCAGCAAAGAAGGAATTCGAAGAGAACTGATAGTGCCTCATAACCCACAACAGAATGGGGTAGTGGATAGAAAGAACAGAACGATCGTGGGTGCAACAAGAGAAATGTTGCATGATCAAAGCCTACCGATGCATCTATGGGCAGAAGCATGCAACACTGCGGTATTTGTATAGAACCATTGTCCTCATAGGATGCTTGGCATGAGTACACCTGAAGAGGCTTTCATTGGTAAGAAACCTGATGTTTCACACTTTAATATTTTTGGCTCATCTGTTTATGTCCATGTGACAAGGATGCCATGAAGAAGCTGGAACTGATAGCTGAGATTGGGATTTTTGTGGGGTACACTGAAATGCCCCATAATTATTGAGTGTATTTTCCAAACAACAGAATGACTATTGTGTGATGAGATATAAAATTTGATGAGGATTAAGCCATGCAGTTGTCCCTTGAGAGGGAGCTGGACTTGCATGTAGAGGAGAAATTGTTGGTTCCCAAGGATGAGCCTCAAGATGTGGATCAACCACATGTAGAGGATCATGAAGTGGAGGAAAACAATCATGTAGATCCATCCATCATAAATGGCAGAAGGCGCACCATGGACGCTGATAGATCGAGATTTGATGTTGTAGAGAATGTAGGAGCCCCTACTTCACAACGCAGACAGAGACAGTCTCCTGACCGATTTACTGGATACATGGCTCTTATGAGAAAATGTATTGTGACTGAACCATCTTCCTTTCAGGAAGCAGTGCAGCAACCAACTTGGGTCGATGCAATGGTGGAGGAGTATGACTCCATTGTCAAGAACAGTGCATGGGAGATTGTCCCAAGACTAGTCGAAAAATCATAGGTTGGATCGAGATGGATCTACAAGGTAAAGCAAGCTAGTGATGGGAGTGTGGAGAAACACAAGGCCAGATTTGTGGCCCGAGGATTCTCACAGATTGAGGGGATAGATTATGATGAGACTTTTGCACCTTTTGCAAGGTACTCTTCCATAAGATCCATCCTTGCACTCTAAGCATAGATGGGCTCGTGCATTCATCAGATGGATGTGAAAACTATGTTTCTCAATGGGATCATTGAGGAAGAGGTCTACATAGAGAAGAATGAAGGTTTTAAGATCTTCAATAGTGAGTCGCATGTGTGTCGACTCAAGAGATCACTGTATGGGCTGAAGCAAGCACCCCATGCTTGGTACACTCGGATAGACAACTATTTCACCAGACTGAGCTTCACCAAAAGTGAAGCAGATGCAAACCTGTACCAGATTTTGGTTGAGGGTATGCTATTGATTATTTTTCTTTATGTTGATGATCTGATTTTGACTGGTGATGAGCAGCTGATACACTCATGAAAGAAGGACCTTGCAAGGGGTTTTGAAATGAAGGACATGGGACTCCTTCATTATTTCCTTGGATTGGAAATATGGTGGCGGGATTGTGAAATTTTTGTGTCTGAAGGTAAGTATGTGTAATATCCCAAATGGGAAACATGCAACAATATTAAACAATACTGTAGAGAAATAACACAGTTCAGCTAAGTAAGAGTAGGAGGCCAATATGGGGGCTCAAAAATGACATTTAGATCAGTAAATCAGATTTATATTATGGCCCATAAGATGTAGAATAGAAATAGAAGACTTTTACATGAAGAAATCCATCAAAATGAGGTGCTGCAACCATATATTATGACTGAAATAACTTGACAACGTTATTTTTGTTGGCTGAAACAATTGTAGATTACACTTTAGATCTAGAGTAGATCTGTGTACAAAAATTTATATCTATATCAGATCCGTACACTAGAAAGGCTCCTCTTCAAATTCCCCTTGGGGTTTTCAGAAAAAAGTGAAGTACATGGAGTAGCTCTGAGATCTTATGCAGCAGATCTGCAGAATGATTCAGAAATTCTGAAGCAAATACAAGATTATTCATATTAGATCTGAAATGACATGGAATAGATCTGAAATCCATGGATCTCCATAGTGAAGGGTAGATCCCCAACACCAGAAATATCTCCTCCAAAAGTGTGCCAAAATACCCTGCAACTGTACACTTGAAAATAACGCAGTACTGGAATGAAAACTATGATGTAGGCTCTAGAAAATGTTTGGCCTCAAGCCAAGATCTAAAAATGGTGCTCCAATCATCCAATACTCTCTTGCCAATGGGATAGAAGACTCCCCCACTAAAAAGAGGCACTAGAATGGCCTAGATCTGAGTAGATCTAACCTCCACTTGCTGTAGCTTACAAAGACAACCAAACCCTCAATAGGATCTACGTTGTAGTTGGAAGAAGAGCTTGGCCAAATGACTGATAGTGGACAAGAAATGCAAGACTCTTCCAAGAGCTACTCAAGGAAAGAGGTGGGATTCCCGATCAGGAACACCCAGTGCTAAACAACACTATTCTCTGCTAAACATCCAAGAGAATAGGAAATGTCTAAACAGACAAAATCTTCAGAAATATCATAATCATGAACAACCCCCTCATGATGTCCTCCTCTTCCTTTTATAAGATTAAGAGCTTGCAAAACCCTAAACCATCTCAATGAAATAGCTTCTTTCACATGTGCCACCTCCAACTAAAACTGCGATGTGCATCAATGAGGATCACTTCTTCGAGACAACGTTGTTGATTTGGTCATGGTTGACCTAGTCAAAAAATTCAGCCCCTTTCACACCTAAGGGTGCTCATTTAGTTAGCCCAGATTTAACCTTGTTCACATGTGGAATTGATTTGTTTGTTGTTTTAGGAGTTTTTATTGTCATCCTTTACACATTTATTCATGCAACAGAAAAATGAAACAAAATTGTATATTCCCATTAGCTTGGGCTAATTGGGAATACTACATTCCTTCCCTCCAAAATGTTGCTTGTCCTCAAGCAACTGATAAAGTGAGTGCTGCAACACTTCTCTTCCTCCATTGGTGACACCATTATGAATTAAGCTTCCTCCATAAGCTAATTTTTCACCAATCCAACCCTCCATGAATTTTTCCTCCAAAGTCATCATGAGATGTACATAGTCCATCCCACAAGGAGTCAAAAACGCAAATGAAACAAACATGGTTGAACCAATACTCTCCCTGAAACATGTAGCATATGATACATAGAGAGTCTCCATCCCATGTGGTACATACATGCCTCCCATCCTCCCTCCATACAATCCCATAAAAAGTTCAAGTATATCATCAATGTATGGAAGCAAAACTACATATACACAAACAGAAATTTGAGCATGTGGAGGTGGGTCATAGTCCCACATATGATACCAGCGCAGTGCATGTCCTGCCTGCATAAGATCAAGGTATGGTAAGTGGTTTCCCCACCACTTACTTGCTGCCCATGTTATCTCACTATGGCTGAAAGTGTGAGATATGTTTGGTTCTTTAGGAAAGCATCCATCATGATAGAAAATATCCCTTTGCACATCAAGGGAGTGGCCAAATTCAAAAATTTGTGTGGCCCAAAGTTTGCCATGAGATTTACATGATACATTACTCCTCCTTGGAGACATGGCTTGCATAAACATGGTGAAAGAATTTGTACAATCAGAAAATAAAACTTGCTTTACATGATCAGATTCTTCACCAACAAGACTCCTCCTACAAATGGAGTTGTGCATGGATCTTTCTCCTCTTTCAAAAGAAGGAAGAGATGGCTAAAATAACCCCTTCATGGAGTCATGTTACTGCCCCAACTCCACATGGTACATGCATTCTTGAAAATGTTGATGTAGTTCTTCTTTCAAGCCTTCCTAATCAAAGCTCCTCATGATGATGTTGTAGATCCTCATGGAATACATATGGCTGAAACAAAACTCTTTGTATGATATTTGTAGTAACTTCTGCTTGAGCTTAGAAGCTCTAGACAAGAAGATCCTACCATGATGATAGATGACTCCTCCTAGGACTAAGTAGCCCTCTTCATGCAGCTGGTCATCAACTATCATACATGTGTGAATATCTTTGGAATAATCCACCAACAGTTGGGATTTCCAGTATAGATCTACACTGCTCAACAATGACAACGCTGATGGTGTATCAACATAAATATTTTTCATGTTGCTTCTCTCCTCCTTGACATCTCCCATGCCAAAGGTGTGTGTTGGAAGGCCATTCCTTCCATTCTCCTCCTCCCACAATGCAAATCCAGAAATGAGAGTGGGTGATGATGATAAGGGAAGAAGATCTCCCTCCTTCTTGATCTTACCCAAGTCTCCCAGTGCTGTAGCTTTGCCTTCAAGTGCTCCAATCCCTCCTGGATCTAAGTTTGGAGCAACATGTAGTGAGGTCTTCCCCACCAAATATGAATCATGTGGCCTCCCAGGTGGTTTTCCACTAGATAAGAGTGTCCCATGCAGAAATCTCATGAACATGATAGATGGGATTGTAAAGTCCTTGCCTCCATTGCGCAATTCCATTTCAGATTTCTATGTGGAAGAGGTATGTGAGGGGTATGTATGCATGCCTTTGATCATTTGAGATTCACCACTCTTCTTTTCCACCCATTCCATTTGCAAAGCCTCCCAATCAGTGGTGACTTTCCCAAATGTAATCAACCATTGAACACCCAAAATCACATTGGTGTCCGATATGTCAACCACAAAGAAGTATTCTACCAAAGTGTAAGATCCCATGGCGACTGAAAGTGATGAGACATAATGCATGCATTGCATTGTTCTATCTCCTGGGACCAAAACAGAGAATCCCTCAAAAGTATCAGTGGCTATTTCCCTCCTTTGCACAAGATGGGCATCAATGAAATTGTGGGTAGCCCCATTGTCAATCAGTACAGAAGCCCTCTGATTCATGATTGAACCTTGAACTCTTAAGGTAAAGTACTTAGGTACTCCTCTCAAAGATGCAAGAGTTCCTCCAATAGGAGCAAATGCTCCATTTCCATCTCCTGATGGTGTTGGATCTCCTTCAACATTGTCAACACTGTGACCCCTTCTTGGTTCATCATCTTCTTCTTCCTCCTCAAAATATGAGAGGACCTCTAAGTAATGTGATTTTCCAACAACACATCTATGTCCAGGTGCCCATGATTCTTGAAAAGTTAAGCATAGCTTCTTCTTCTTTAGTTCTCTCCAGATCTCAATATCAAGAGGCTTCTTGAATGAGTTCTCCTTCAAAGAAGCAACTTTCTCTTCCTTTCCTTTAGAAGGAAAAGTGGGCTTGTGCTGAAAGTTTTCCTTTGCTTTTGGCAAGGCATCCTGAAGGTCTCTAGTCCTCTTAATAGAATCATTCAAGGTAGTGGCTTGGTAGATTTTACCAACCCATGAAGAGGTTCATCTATACCATCGATGAACATATACACCCTTCTTACAGTAGAAAATTCAGGAACCATAATAGATAATCTCAAGAATTCAGAAATATAAGACTCTGTATTACCTAATTGTTTCAACTTTTCAAGGATCATGAATGGTGCTTCTGGATCTCTTCTGTCAAATCTCTCCACTACCCTTCTAGTGAACTCTGAATAAGCAGTCACATTGGCATGACCCAATGTAGACAAGCCATGGAACCACCAGTCATGTGCTTCACCTTCAAAGTGCAACGCTGCAATCTTGATAGCTTCCATCTCTGGGACTTTGTTCAATTGGAAGTAGATGTCAAGTTTTTCTACCCATGCCTTGGTAGAACAATTGGATGACTCGTCAAAATTGGGTAGAAAGAATCTGCCCATAGAGTGATGTCGATCACGATTTTGAGTGAATCCACCATCTCTATGCTGATGCCTTGGTATTCTTTTGTCCTTGAGGTGAAAAAACTCTTGAAAACTCAGCTGATCTTTGAATCTCTGATTCTGAGACTCATATTATTCAAAATAGTCTTCAAGGGATGCTTTCTCTTGAAACCCTTCATTTCCCACAGCCAAAAAGGTAGGCATGGTAGAGTGTTGGGAAACTTGTGGCTAATGCACTGGTTGATCATTCCGGTGGTGAGACATGCTAGAGCTTTCTCCAAGATGAAGTTTCTTAGGAGATTCTTTGATTCTATCCATTCTCATCTCTTTTATCTCTCTAGCAAGATCTTGCATGGCTTTCAAAAGGAACTTTTCATAGTCCTTTCCTTCTTCATCCCTTCCAGATTCAGGGGCTTTACCCTTGTCTTTTTCATCATTTGTGTAATCAAATTTCTTCTGTATTCTTTCCAGATACCTCTTCTCTTTATCATTAAGAGGCTCTTATTATTCTGAAGACATATTGGCTTCTTACAGGCTGTGCCAAGATGATTTCTCTGATACCACTATAATATCCCAAATGGGAAACATGCAGCAATATTAAACAATACTGCAGAGAAATAACACAGTTCAGCTAAGTAAGAGTAGGAGGCCAATATGGGGGCTCAAAAATGACATTTACATCAGCAAATCAGATTTATATTATGGCCCAGAAGATGTAGAACAGAAATAGAAGACTTTTACATGAAGAAATCCCTCAAAATGAGGTGCTGCAACCATATATTATGACTGAAATAGCTTGACAGCGTTATTTTTATTGGCTGAAACAACTGTAGATTACACTTCATACCTAGAGCATACCTGTGTACAAAAATTTAGATCTATATCAGATCTGTACACTAGAAAGGCTCCTCTTCAAATGCCCCTTGGGGTTTTCAGCGAAAAAGTGAAGTACATGGAGTAGATCTGAGATCTTATGCAGCAGATCTGCAGAATGATTCAGAAATTCTGAAGCAAATACAAGAGTATTCAGATCAGATCTGAAATGACATGGAATAGATCTGAAATCCATGGATCTCCATAGTGAAGGGCAGATCCCCAACACCAGAAATCTCTCCTCCAAAAGTGTGCCAAAAGACCCTGCAACTATACACTTGAAAATAATGCAGTACTGGAATGAAAGCTGTGCTGTAGGTTCTAGAAAATGTTTGGTCTCAAGCCAAGATCTGAAAATGGTGCTCCAATCATCCAATAATCTCTTGCCAATGGGATAGAAGACTCCCCCACTGAAAAGAGGCACTAGAATGGCCTAGATATGAGTAGATCTAACCTACACTTGCTACAGCTTACAAAGAAAACCAAACCCTCAAGAGGATCTGCGTTGTAGTTGGAAGAAGAGCTTGGCCAAATGCTCGATACTGGACAAGAAATGAAAGACTCTTCCAAGAGCTACTCAAGGAAAGAGGTGGGATTCCCAATCAGGAAAACCCAATGCTAAACAACACTATTCTATGATAAACAGCCAAGAGAATAAGAGATGTCTAAATAAACAAAATCTTTAGAAATATCATAATCATGAACAACCCCCTCATGATGTCCTCCTCTTCCTTTTATAAGATTGAGAGCTTGCAAAACCCTAAACCATCTCAATGAAATAGCTTCTTTCACATGTGCCACCTCCAACTAGAATTGCGTTGTGCATCAATGAGGATCACTTCTTCTAGACAACGTTGTTGATTTGGTCATGGTTGACCCAGTCAAAACATTCAGCCCCTTTCACACCGAAGGTTGTTCATTTAGTTAGCCCAAATTTAACCTTGTTCACATGTGGCATTGATTTATTTGTTGTTTTAGGAGTTTTTATTGTCATCCTTTACACATTTATTCATGCAACAGAAAAATGAAACAAAATTGTATATTCCCATTAACTTGGGCTATTTGGGAATATTACAGTATGCAAAGGAGATACTGGGTAAGTTTCACATGGAGAGCTACAAACCCATGGATACTCCTCTTCCAGGAAATTGGAGGAAAGAGGATGCTACTTCAAGAGAGGTAGTGGATGCTACTATCTACAGGTAGTTAGTTGGTTCACTGATGTATCTAGTGAACACCAGACCAAACATTTTCTACCCAGTTAACCAGCTGAGTCAAGCTATGGTTAAGCCTACCAAGCTCTTTTGGAAGGAGGGGAAGCATGTCTTGAGATACGTGAGGGGCACATGAGAGTATTGTTATGGTATAGATGAACAGAGGGAGTGAATCTTCAAGGCTTCACGGATGCCGATTGGGCGGACAATCCATCAGACAGAAAGAGCACATCAGGAGGGATCTTCAGCATAGGATCGAAAGCAGTTTCCTAGTACAACCGGAAACAACGATTTGTGGCACTCAGTTTAGCGAAAATAGAATACATGGCAGCAAGTCAAGCTTCATGTGAGGCTATCTGGATGAGAAGATCTTGGTTGGTTTGTTTGGTTCTCAGATGGATCCAACAGTGATACATTGTGATAATCAGAGTTGCATTAAACTCTTGATTAATCATGAGTTTCATGATCAGGGATAATTTTAAGGATGGAAAATTATCTTGAAGTTTAAAAAATTGGCGAATATCACTAGTCCCTAATATGTAAACTATAAAATTTTTATTGATGTACTGTAAAAAATTTCAAATTTATAATGATATTATATATATTTTCTATATAATGTTGGCGATTTTTAACGCAAAATAATTTTATATTGTAAAATTTGGGTGAATAATTTTTATAAAAAATGGAAATTGGCGAATCTTTTTTTTGGAAAAACCATCGAAAATTAGCCCACCTGAAAATATTAGCCCCTAAAATTTTCCATGTTCATGATAGGTCCAAGCACATAGATATCCGATACCATCATCTCAGAGATTGTGTGCAGAGAAGAATAATGTTGCTTCAGTACATTCCCACGGAAGATCAGGATGTAGATATTTTGATGAAGGTGCTCACCAGGAGAAAATATGAATACCATAGAGACAAGATCGAGGTGAAAGATAATCCATTTCTTGTTGAGAGGGAGTGTTGAAATTCAATAAGAAAATTTCAGCACCCGCGCCTAGTGCATTAAGCACCTACACTAGGGTGGGGCCCACAGGGCTAAATTTGGTGCATGTCTATTTTAGTTATCCCTTAATTAAGATGGACAATAAAATATAATCTAATCTCAAAATAACTTGTAATAGTTAAGTGAGAGTGATAAACTCAGTTAGCTCATGAATTTCGAGTTAGAGGTAGTTGGTGAGGCATGCATATTAATTCTAGTTGTAACAGAGTTCGAAGTGCAGTGGTGCATTAGTTAGTGCATGTTGTAATTAGTTTAACTCAGTTAAGTGAGTTAAACTCAATTGTGATAGTTGTAACTTCTTGATACACTAGTGAGAGATCGAGTGAATTAAATATTAATTTATTCACAATCAATGATCTCACATGCAACTGAGGATTTACTATTATTTAGCTGCATGCATGCTAGATCCAATGGAGACCCAATTGAGATCTAGGTGAAAGGGAAGTTGACTATTAGTTGTATGATTATTGGGTTGCACCCATGCAACCAAACACCCATTGGAGTGCACATGATACTTGCGCAGTCAAGAAAGGCCAAAATTCCTATTCTTTAGGGATTGCATTCATCAAGGATTGTGCAAGCAAGCTAGGTTGTCTAGAGGCAGTAAATTGGCTAAGTATTGGTCAGGTTTTTGTATGACAGTTTGAGACAATTAGCTGAGTACTGGAGGGCTCCTGTGAGAAGAGTTTGTATGTAATTGTTTCATGATCCATGCTGAATATACAATAGAAGATAATGGGAGCAGCAAGATTTCCCTAGGAAATTATCTGTGTTGTGGTTTAATTTTATTCTTCTTTACTTCATGTGATTGGTGATTGTGTTTTTAATTCCGCAAAATATTTGTAGAAGTGATTCAGTATTTAACTTTAGGACATTGTTTGATTGGATTGAATCCAAGATATACATGCATGTTGTATAATTTCTACACCTATCTCATCGTTTTGGAATGCATCTAACAAAATTTCCTCCATGGCAGTCGTATCCCCCTAGTAATCATCTATACCAACCTTTATTTGATTGCATCCATTTCCAACTTGTGATGAAGAATGAATATTGTTGTAGTCATCCTAATTTGAGAATCTCGATGTAGTGGGAATTGAATAGGTGGTTGATTCAACCATTCTTTGTATGCTTTCTCTTAATGCATCCTTCTCTCAATTTGACGTTGTAGTGGAGTGCACCAAAAGATGGTAGGTGGGTCGCTCATCATCACTAGAATCCTAATTTAAAAAATATTGAACGTCATTATTACAATATCAATGATATTAATAAGCACGTTAATGCAATTGGTTTGTTGAATTTATAGTATACCAAAAAATTATTACCATCATTTATCCAAGGTTGTGGATGGAAGATGCCATGTTCCAATTTTCAGGGTGAAGAGGCTATCCATTTTCATCTACCAACTGCTTGCGATATGATGCTCTTGATAAGAGCTTCTAGCATTTTTGAAATCGAGGAATATTTTCTGCATCTGAACTCGATTATAAATTTGGATCTTGAAAATTTGGATACATTTTTTTTCAAATTGACATGGATTAAAATAAATAAATTCAATTATATAATCGAAATCTAAATAAAATATGAACTTACTCAAGATGAAAAGGGATAACTCCATGAGGGACTTTGATCAACAATATGGACTGTGCTGGAATTTGAAGAATTGATCATATTATTGAGATTTTGTCCCTACATTTGATAAAATCAGAAATAAAATTTTATGTGAATATCTAAAATTAATCTCGAGAACCATATAACCACAATCTAAATTTAAATATAGTTTTCAAACTTTTTTTCAAGAATAAAGCGACTTTAAGCGAAAAATGTATACTATGAACTACTGTAATTCATGTGGATGCATCCAAAAGGATAATTTGAGATTAATATGCCATTTTATGTGAAAATAAAATTTCAGATAAATTTTAAACCCCATTGGTTCGCTAATCAAAACAAACTGCACCAGTGCATTTAAATAATAACAACACCGGGGCATTGAAATAACACCCACACCAGTTTCCGACATTCTGAAAAGTAAAAAATAAGTTATCATAGCGGCTCTCTTTTACCAAAAATGAACTAGTGTGTTTAAAATAAAGAACAACGCTAACACACACATGTTTCCAGAATTTAGAAAATAAAAATGAATTCAACCGTCTTAGTGCTCTTATTCCAATTACAACATCATTTTTTTTAAATGCAAACCTCATTGTTACGTTCAAAAAAATAATCACACCGTTTCGGGATTTCGAAAAAAAAATAATTGTATCATGTCGGTGCATTGAAAAAATTTGGCACCTCGACAATGTCGGTGCGCTTTTACTATAAACGTACCAGTTATCTTGACTATCGAACACACTGATGTTCAGATAAATTGAAAAAAAAACCACAATTTTTTTTCCTTTTTTAAAATTGAAAAACGAGTGACAATTGGTTTTTCGAAATCTAATTCCATTATAAAGCCTTTTAAATAGTAAAACAATATTCACTATTTCATTATTTTTCCCAAAATTTTAAGGGAGTGATTTACAAGAGAGAGATACTAGGAGCACTGTGCAACAACATAATACTTTGGAGCAGCAAAACTATTCAGAAGATCATAAGCTGAAAGGTATGGCGATTCACTCAAAACTCTGCATAATAAAAACTTTAAATTTTATTGTTTATTTTATAATAAAAAGTTTTACAATTTCTGCTATGGTTTAATTAAAAGAGAGATCATTTTCAAGAGAGACATACTGAGATCATTGTGGAGTAACAAAATATTTTGGAACAACATAACGATTAGAATTTGAAAGGTATGGTGATTCACTCAAAACCATGTATAGCAAATTTTTTTAATTTTACTATTAATTTTTTTTTTACATTTTCTGTTTGATTTATTATGATCTTTGTTTCTATTTAAATTTAATTAAAATTCAGAAAATAAATTAAAAAAAATCAATACTCACCTTAAACTGCTTCTTCTTCTAAAATTTCACCTTAGGGTTTAATTCCCTCCACCACTTCACAATAGTAGGGTTTTTCATTTTATGCATTTTAGATTTATTATGTTTGTGTACTTACTATATATAGGGAATTTGACTTGTAAAGTAGGGGAATCTTTTATTGAATTAGATCCAAACCCTCTCATCCCTGTCCATTTTTTTTTTTAAACGGATATATGTTCCGTGATGCAGTAATGTAAAATAATGCACGGGTGCGCCCTATGTCCTTCAACGCACTGGCATATTGTAAAATTGTTGGTTCTGTCCAGTCTATTCATCAGTGCTCCCGGTGTTACATGACAAACTAACACACCTCTACCAAATAACACCTTTATAATTTAAAATTATTTTAAAAAATTAAATTCCGTTGACGGTGTGGTAATTTGAAATTACACATCGGTGTGCCCTGTGTCTTTTAACGCACCCATATATTACAAATTGTTGGTTCTATCCAATTTTTTCATTTGTGTTCTAGGTGTAACATAATGTACCGTAGTCCCTCTTCCAAATAACACCGTTATAATTTAATTTAATTTTTTTTTTTTGGCTAACGATGTCTATTTCACAATGTGCCATGTGTAATCTAATGCACCAGTGTTGGTGGTTCCTATATCGCACCGAACCTAGTCAGCCTTTTCTGTTTTTACAAAACACAGTCTGTTTATCGGTGCACCCACTGTAATATAACACATTGGCTCACATCTTCCAAAGAACATCGTTTAGTGACTTGTATTTAACTTTTTATCTTTGTTTTTTACTATAATGGTGATGCTTTTATTTTCACAAATTGCACCGTCATGATTTAAAAATAATAATTTTCACTGTCGGTGCCGAACATTTAAATGCCTGATGCGTTTAATACATTAAACACATCGGTGTGTTGGGTTCAAATAACCACACCGGTTACCAGAGCTCTTTTATAGGTGAAAATATTTTAATTTATGTATAAAATATATTTAATGGCTTATGTATTGAATGACACATGTTGTATATTGATAAAAAATGTCTAAGAAGGTGTCAAGTACCAAAAATACTGATCAAAACAATGATAACACATCGAAAAAATTAGGGAAGGCAAGTTCTTTGTAAATTCTTTAGAAAATTAATACGTTTGAACTATATGTAAGTTTAACTAATATGTGTTGGTTAGTATGTGTCATGCAAAGCCACAAAATGAAGAAGATCAATAAGATTATTTATAATCTAAGTGCAGAAGAGCGTTAAATATTGATAGAAAAATTGCAGAAGGATGAATTAGGCGAAAAAAATACTATTTAGCATGACTTTTTTTTGAATTTTCATTAATAATATACTTAAGAATATTAGATAACTTTTTTCAAGAAATCTATTAATTCATATATGTTTAATGTTCTATAGGGAACAACAACAAAGGAAAATATTATTGTCATTCTAAGAAACGAAAAATTATAGAACATGTAAATGACGATGAATTGATCCTTAGCTCATTTGGCTGGAGGCTAATGAAAGGGGGGATTGTTTTTACAAAACTATGAGGGATCTAGTGCAGTGCATGCATAGATGTATTTTCCACTTACAATACAAAAATCCATCCAATGATTCTAAGAACCAAATTATATCTAAACTATAGGAAGCATTCCCAGAACAATGGTTAATGAGACATGTCTTGCAATAACAAAAACATACAACAACAAAAAAGAATCATTCAAAAGGTAATATTTGTAATTAAAATGCTTTTCTAGACTTATATGTATATATTTGTAACAACCCCGGGTTAAAAGTTCATGTAATAAACTTAATAAAGGAAAAATAATACCAAGGTCATGGGACATGTGTTCAAAGATGAATGTTGGGAAAAACATCCTAGTGGGTGTTCATTTGGTTTATTATGGCTAAGAGGAAATTGGCAAAGACAATGACAAAGGTTTTGAAAAGGCAAGTGGCATTAATTGGCATTTTATTTATGAAAATAAAGGAAATTAGAAGAAAAGGAAGGTGAAAGGTCACATGTTGTATGTGAGGAGGAAATTGAAGGAAAAATAATGGAAATTGAAGAAAATAGAGGCCTCATTAATAAAAAGGCTTCTAAGGATCAGTCACAGCCTTTTGTTAGTTTTACTTTGGAATTACTCTTAGAAAGATAATAACATCAAGATTAAAAATAAAGAAAGCAAGCAAAGGAATGGAAAGAAATCAAAGGGAAGCAAAGAT
The DNA here is from genome assembly GCA_034641835.2 of Pinus albicaulis. Lineage (NCBI taxonomy): Eukaryota > Viridiplantae > Streptophyta > Pinopsida > Pinales > Pinaceae > Pinus > Pinus albicaulis. The sequence goes on from CM076579.1 coordinate 480,545,444, forward strand.
CAAGCAAGGAAGAGTTATACCAAGTGGCTACAACATGATTACATGCAGACATCGAGTTGCATGTATGATTTCCTTGCTAATTTTTACATGTATGATACATGCATGTGTGTATTTGGTTCTCTTGGTGTCATTGGCATGGGTTTTTCCAAGTGTGACAGTGGTTTCATCCTTGCCTTGACATTTCCGGATAACCATGGTGTGATAGGTTTCTTTTACTTGGTTGAGTTGGATTGCTGTATGGTTTCAAAACTGAGTGGGGTGGTCTCATAAAAATGATCAAAGGCCTAGGAATTCCTTGACTGGTAAATGGTGAGATGCACAATAAATCTAGAGGGTGGAGACCAGAAAATTCCTCACGGTTTAGGTGGAGATATACTGAGGCATCCATGCTTGTTTAGGGCCTAGTGATCCATTGGATGGTATATGGTAGGATTACGGTAAAGCTCAGTAGTGTATGTTTATTTTTTGGGCTTAGGAATCCCTTGACTAGTAATGGAGAGATACACGATAAATCTTGGTTATATATATGAGGGTTTCAGGCCTAGGAATTCCTTAACCGATAATGGAGGGATACACAGTAAATCCTGAGAAGCCCTGGCTGGTTTTGTTGTGAGTCCTACATTCATGCTTAGAATATGGCACAAGGGCGATTGGCTAAAAGAAAGATTCGGTTCAACCCAATATATGGTTAGGTGGTACGTGGAAGTCCCTGACTTGGTTGGATTTTGTATATGCTAATAAGATCTCTTTTCCTCTTGTATTTCATGAGTAAATGTACTTATTATTACATGGCTTTGATGGTATTTTTATCATTGTTATTATTCTGGTTATATGCTGGTTATAAGCATGGTTTCATGACATACTTTAGTTATGGATCTCATCATGTTTTGTTTAGTAAATGAATGGTTATTGAATGCATGACCAAATAGATGATAGTGCAGCTATTGAGGGAAGTAATCAAACCTTCTTAGTGATTTTTAGATAAGTATGATACCCCTATGTTCAAATATGCATCCATGACCTATAGATTTCATGTTCTCCATGTGTTTGACTGAATGAGTGTCATGATTATGCCTTGTTAGGTCAAGACCTTGATAATTTTTTTGTTAGAAGCTTTGTCTTTGTGTCATTTATTGTTTTGGAAAGTTTCATCAAGTTCTAGGTAGTGACCTAGAGTCTAGCCTTGAAAAGGTGGCACAAATTCCATGGTCTCAGGCACAAAAATAGTTGAAAAAGATTGCAGTCTCTCCCTTGCAGGCTTCTGCATGCGACTGGGAGTTTAGGTAAGTAAAAGATAAGTTTAACTCAGGTTTTGGACACTTGGAAGGGTGGTTTAGCTCTTTGGGACCCTGTATCACCTGAGGGAAGTCAGTGAGGTTTTGGTTTGTTGATTCCACTTCCTTAAGGTGAACTTGGAGGTTGAATCATGTCATAGTAATTCTTCGTCACATGTTTACCCCAATAGATTAGTGAGCTTGGGTAAATGTGGGAGTAGGGTGTTACAGAGTGGTATCAGAGCATGGTTCAACACTTGGACTGGATGGGCGAAATATGTTTATCATGCATGCATGAAGGATGTATGTGTTTGATGTGTATGCACGATGATGGTCATTTTTGTAGTTGTGTTTACATGTGGAATTTTATATTGTTGTTGTTGGGATGTTTTGTCATGAATGAGTGTCGTATGTATATGCATTTTTTATGCTTATCATTTTCTATATGTTCTTGTGCATGCATGGTTATGGTTATGGTTATGCATGCATAGTAGGTTAGATATGCATCGTGAGGTCATTGTATGTAGTTATGTCATCATGATGTTGTTGATAAGATATGATGTCGATATGTTGGATGAGATAGAGTAGGAGATGTATATTATTAAAGAAAGGATGCAACACTGGACCTTGGGGTAAGAGCAGATCATCATACAAGTTTGTATGTTGGGAATGCAGATTTGTTAGTTACTAGTTATTATATGCATTATGGTTATATACATGCATGCCATTCCATTGCTATGGTGTTTACATGCATGATAGATGCTACTTGATCAATGTGATCATATGCACATGCGTTAGATAGTCATGTATGGTAGTAAATTGTTGTTATATACATTGTGGTCGTACACACGATGATTATGGTCATTGCATTTAAGATCTTGATGTTATATGTATCATTTTAATATGGATTGGCTTGTGTAGATGGTTATGGTTATGGTATTCAGGTATGAATTGATATATTTGTGATATTTTGTCATACTAATATGGATTGACTTTTGAAAATGTGATAGCCTCCCCTAAGATACATTGAGGTATGAGTTTGATTATGTCGTCTATTTGGCTTATCTAACATGGCATATTTATAGTTTGTTTTAATGTTTGATTTATTGCATTATATGAGTATGTCTATGAGATTGCTTGAAGGAATGGCCTTGTTTTAATATGGTTGTACTAACAAAATATATTATGAGACAACTGGTATTTACTTGAGTGTAAGTGGGTGCTAGTTCTAGTATTGTGATTAATGACTGTGAGTTGACTATTGATTGGGACATGGTTGTTAGTCTTGGTAAAGTTTGAATTAAAATTAATTTGATACGATGTCTTGATCTTTGGAACATGTGACTAACATGTGTGAACAGTTACATGGCCACATTATTGGTATTAGCATGACAAGGTAATTGTTGATTTGGCTATATAACTAATAGTTGGGTTATTTGACAGTGCATAGTAGGACTCAATTTCAACAGGGAAGAAGTTAAAAGAAAAGAATTGGGTGAGAATTCCTTTGAATGTGTTTGGAAACCACAATTCCAAACGAATGAGTGCTTTTCATGAATACATGAAGCCTTCTTAACCTTGATTTTGTCTGACATTATGTGGATATGTGTTATATTCCTCAACATGTATTTGATATGTATAACAACTAGTTTTCAGTTATAGATGGATTTTTCAAGGAATTGGAGTTCTTTGAGAGATGACATGGATGTGTTCAGTTACAAGGAAGTTTGCTTGACACAACAAGGTAAGGTAACTAGTGCATTGTTATATTTATTTATGCACTTACAATTATTTGTTTATGTCAGTATGATGTAGGGGACTCACAATAAAAGAGACTATCATGAAATATTGAAGAAGGCTTGGGTTAAGATTTCCCTTGGAAGCATTGGGAACCCGTGGGGTTGAGTCATGGTGTCTATTGCTAGTTTTGTGCTTTCGATGCTTTGTGATTTTTTTTCACTTGAATTATAGCTTCTTCTTTTTTAATTTATGGTCCATGGACATGACATTTTGTTTGTGGTGTTGCATTTCTATTGGTTTTCCATGGTTTTCTTCTTGTTTGTTTCTTGTCTTGCCTTTCATGTTTTGATGGTATTGGGAATTGATTAGGGAATGAGGAATGTTGAAGGAGCTTAGGGAGAGAATATGATAGTGGGTTGGAATGGTTGTGTTCATTGGGATAAATGGACGGTGGCAGGAAAATCATGAGGAAAGGTATAGTAAATGGAATTTGAGGTGTTAGATGCCTTGGATATATTGGGAACTATTGTTCTCAATCTTGTGCACGATGTGCACGGATAAAGGGGGTTCTCTTAACCTAGAACTTATGATATCTGGTAATTATGTTGTGATCATGATTATGATAATGTTTATATATGCATATATGTATGTATGTATGTCATTTCCTAACAATATTGTGGTTGTTTTGTACTAATGTTTATATGTATGTATGTATTGATGTCATTTTTTGATAGGGTCGCCACGAATCATTCTTGCGGAGTAATGATTTCTTATGCTGGGGAATGGCATGAAGGGCTCCCTAGTTATGAGGAATCAAGTGGGAAGAGTAGCCCTGGTAGATCTATGAGGTTAGTATCATGTGGATATGAATTGATATTATGTGTTTATTCTATGCCTATGTTTATTTTGTGGATAGGATATGCCGAGGGATACATCAGCTGAATGAAAGTAGTGCAATTTGTGGCATGATGGGACAAGCATGGATAGTGGAAAGAAACTAGAAGTAAGGTTGATTGGTATAGACAATGCAGTTTCTGGATGTGCAGTACTACTATTTTGCATAGGTTGTACACGTTGTACATTTTGTACCTATGATGTTGTGTACAAGCGATGTTGTGTACATGTTGTTTATGCAATGCTGGTATCATATGGTGCTTTGTATATGTTTTTTAAGCAGTGATATGTACATATGGTGTTGTGCACATGTTGGATATGCGATGTTGTGTACATATGGTGATGTGCACCTGTTGGATATGTGGTGTTGTGTACATATGGTGCTTTGTGCATGTTTCATATGTGGTGCTATGTACATATGGTGTGGTGTGCATGTTGTACATATGGTGCTATGTACATGTGGTGTTGTGTGCATGTGGTGTTATGTGCATGTTGTACATGAGGTGTTGTGTGCAGGTGGTGTTGTGTACATGTCGTGAATGTGGTGTTGTGTGCAGGTGGTGTTGTTTACATGCTGTACATGTAGTGTTGTGTACATGTGGTGTTGTGTACATGTGGTGTTGTGTACACATTGTGCAGGTGGTGTTGTGCACACATTGTACAAGTGGTGTTGTGTACATGTTGTGCAGGTGGTTCTATGTACAGGTGGTGTTGTTGTACATATGGTATTCTGTATACCATACACTAATTTGTTGTATACAAGTGGTAATATGTTATGTGTAGTCTTTGTATCATGACATGTGTATTCGTTGGGTTGTACTCTATGTACGTATATGTATTATGTTATATGCCAGGTGTAGGTGTATCTATTGTGTTTTTTTGTACATTGGGTGTAGGTGTATGTGTTGTGATTTATACTATGTGTATGTGTATGTGATTGAAGAGGAGAGAAGGCACTATAAGGTGTTTTCCGGGGGTGGAAACTAATCCGATGTGTGTATGAAAAAGACAAAGGAAAAAGGTAGAAGCAAAGGACCGATTAAAGGATAAGTATCAATATTTTATTTCAGTTTTATTATGCATGTGATCTATGATTCTAATTTATTATGGTTACATGTGATCAATGATTTTGATCTATGATGGTTGTGTTTTGAGCTAACCGGATGTGATATGTTTATACATGATGATTTGATCAAATAGATAGTTTGACTTGTTATGGTAGGAAGTGAATAGAATTTCAAGTGTACTTTATTGATGAGCCACCAATGAGGTATGATATGAATTTATTTAAATTTATTTTGAATCTAATGTAAATAATTTTCTTAGTATAGGAAAACATGGAAATTCCTGGTTTGAGTGGTTGAAATTGACTGCAATATTTAGCAGTAGCAACAAAAAGAATTGGAAGAATTAGAAGTATGTTGGTAAAAGACTTTAGGAGTAGGGCCATTGTGGGACACTGGTACCCAATAGTTTCCATTGATTTCCATGAACATGCTATGACTAGTATGATGTTTTTGAGGCATGTATATGCATTGGTTTTTGGAACTTTCGATCTGAGGAAACCTTGCCAAGGGATGGATTTCCCGAGATAATAATGTTAGGGAACTTGGAAGGTGAGTGACTACACAGAAGGGGATGAACGGATTTCCCAAGGAAATGTGTAGTAGAGAAGAGAAGGTTGGGGTATGTATTTGTTTTTGGTCATTAGCATTTCCAAATAGAATCAGATGCACATTGGGAGTGTCCCTGGAACAATGAGTAGGTAATTGTTCAGTGAGAGAAGAAGTAGCGCAAGGTCTGTAAAATTGTTCATTGGATGCATGTTTAATTTGGGACTGGATTATGGAATTCCTAGGAAGGAGGTGAATCTTGGTACTACTTTTGAGGGTGGATATATGAGCCTTTGGATTCTCTTGTTGCCAATGTGGGTATCATATCTTTTTATTTGTTGGTTAGAGAAAATGTGCATATGTGTATATGTGTATTATTGTAAATATTGTATTGAGTTGTTTTTATAAAGCTCCATAAATAATATGATTATTTGTTGGTCTAAGAAAATGTGCATAAGTATATGTGATTGTTATTGTAAATATCATAATGAGTTGTGTTATAAAGCTCCAATAAACAATATGACTGTAATGTTTTCAGCATGAGGTCATTGTAAATACTTCAACGAGGTGGGTTATAAATCTCTATGGGTAGTATGTTTTTCTTTTCAATGGTCTTGCTGGTTGTAGGAGTCATTGAACACCGAGGATGGTGTTCCCCTAAGGGGGAGGGGTCTATATCAACCCCGGGTTAAAAGTGCATGTAATAAAGTTAATAAAGGAAAAATATGAGCAAGGTCATGGGATAGGTATTCCAAGTTGAATGTTGGGAAAAACATCCTAGTGGGTGTTCATTTGGTTTATTACGGCTAAGAGGAAATTGGAAAAGGCAATGGAAAAGGCTTTGAAAAGTAAAGAGGCATTAATTGGCATTTTATATATGAAAATAAAGGAAATTATAAGAAAATGAAGGTGAAAGGTCATACGTTGCATGTGAGGAGTAAATTGATGGAAAAATAATGGAAATTCAAAAAAATAAAGGCTTCATTAATAAAAAGGCTTATGAGGATTAGTTCACAACCTTTTGTCAGTTTTTCTTTGGAATTACTCTCAGAAAGAGAAGAGCATCAAGAGGATAAATAGAGAAAGCAAGCAAAGGAAGGGAAAGAAAGCAAAGATCAAGCAAGGAAGAGTTGGATCAAGTGGATACAACAGGATTAATTGTATGTATCGATTTGCATGTATTATTTTCTTGATAGTTTTTGCATGCATGAGTGTATTTGGTTCTCTTGTTGTCATTGGCATGGATTTTTCTGGGTGTGACATCGGTTTCAACCTTGCCTTTCCATTTCCGGATACACATGGTGTGATGGGGTTCTTTTACTTCGTTTACATGGATTTCCAGATGGTTTCTAAACTGAGTGGGGTGGTCTAAGGAAAATTACCAAAGGCTTAGGAGTCCCTTGACCGATAAATGGTAGGATACATGGTGAATCCTGAGGATGGAGACAGAAAAATTCCTCTCGGTTTAGGTGGAGAGATTCAGAGGAATCCATGCTCGTTTAGGGCCTAGTGATCCCATGATCGGTATATGGTGGGATTGAAATAAATCCTGGTAGTGTACATTTATTGTTGGGCCTATGATTCCATTGAATTGTAATCGCAATATATATGGTAAATCTTGGTTGTATAGGTGAGGGTTTCAGGCCTAGGAATCCCTTGACCAGTAATGGAAGGATACATGGTAAAGCCTGAGAAACCCTAGTTGGTTTTTTTGTCAGTCCCACATTCATGCTTGGAATATGGCACGAGGGTGATTGGCTAAAAGAAATATTTGGTTCAACCCAATCTATGGTCGGGTGGTATGTGGAAGTCCTCGACTTGGTTGGATTTTACATATGTTAATAAGAGTTATTTTCCTCTTGTATTTCATGAGTAAATGTACTTTATCTTATGTGGATTTGATGGTTATTCTATCATTATTATTATTATGGTTATATGTTGGTTTTAAGCATGGTTTCATGATAGAATTTAGTTACAGATCTCATCATGTTTTTATTAGTAAATGAATGGTTATTGCATGGATGACCTAATAGATGATAATGCAACACCATACCTTCCTAATTATTTTCAAATTAGTATGAGACCCCTATGTTCAGATATTCATTCATGAAATTTAGATTTCATTCACCATGTGTTTGACAGAATGAATTTCATGGTCAAGCCTTGTTAGGTCAATTCATTGATCAAGTTTTGTGTTAGAATATTTATCTTTGTGTAATTTATTGTTTTGGAAAGTTTCATCAAGTTCTCGTTGATCTAAATGTTATAAAATTAAATATTACAGAGCAATGAAACACATAAAATATGCGGAAAATACAAGCACACAAAACACATAAAACCAAAGAGACACAGATATACGTGGTTCACCCAGTTTGGGCTACGTCCACCCCGAACGGCCAGTCCTTCCTTTATATTATCCAACAAAATGAAGAGACAAAACCTACAACAATCAGTAGCAATATCTATATTCCCACCTACTAGCTCTACCTCTACGATTTCTCGCTACGAGCATCATACCATCCACGGCCTTGTCTGAGTACCCTCATAAAAAGCGGGGTTTCATCCCCATGGCAAACCTAGAAATAAACATAACTTCTACCATCATATCATCCGCCTAATGAAGCCGGCGGATTGACTAGAAATTACTATACTTTTACAGGCAATTTTACACATTCACTTAGCTTCGGGCGCCCAAACCCACCGAGGGGGGAGCTCCATAAGCGACCGCCCCTGGACCCCCCAAGCAACGTTTAATTACGAGTGGCATTGCCGCCCCATTAAGGTACAAGGTTCCAATGCTGTGATACAAAATAAACAAGATAATCGGGCTCCACACCCAACAATCTCCCACTTGGAGGCTGATTGTAGCAACTCCACTGTTGCTTCTTTTTTTGGACAATGACTCCTCTTTGGACCTGGCTATTTCTCATCTTCATCGTCATCCTTGAAGACCAATTGAAACTGAGCATAATCTCAATTTCTCCCTGGTTACAACTTTTGTTAGCATATCTGCAGGATTCTGGCTAGTGTGTATCTTTTCTAGCTTCAACTGTCCATCTTCCAATACTGACCGTATGAAATGGTACTTGAGCTATATGTGTTTAGTCCTGGAATGAAATGCTGAGTTCTTTGCAAGATGAATGGCACTTTGGCTATCACTGTATAGCGTGCCCATATCATGCTTCTTACCCAATTCATCCATAAACCTTTGTAACCAAATCATTTCTTTACTAGCCTCTGTAGCAGCAACATACTCTGCTTCTGTTTTTGAAAGTGCAACAACACTTTGGATTTTTGAAACCCAACTGACAGCTGTTCCACCTACAGTAAATACATATCCTGTAGTGCTCCTCCTGTTATCTCTGTCATCTGCCATATCTGCATCAACATATCCCTGTAGAGCAATGTTTGAACCACCAAAGCATAATGCTTGATTTGTGGTACCTCTCAAATATCTGAGAATCCATTTTACTGCCATCCAATGTTCTTTTCTTGGATTGTTCATGTACCTGCTTACAACTCCCATTGCATGTGCAATATCAGGCCTTGTGCAGACCATTGCATACATTAAGCTTCCAACTGCTGATGCATATGGAACTTTAGACATATAGTCCATTTCTTCTTGGGTATTGGGGCACATCTCCTTACTAAGTTTGAAATGGCTAGCAAAAGGTGTACTAACTGGTTTTGCATTCTACATATTAAATATTTTCAACACCTTCTCTATGTACTCATTCTGAGACAGTGTTAATTTGTGATTTTTCCTGTCTCTAGTTATCCTCATACCAAGGATTTGTTTTGCAGCTCCCAAATCCTTCATTGCAAATGAATTTGCCAATTTTTTTTTTAGCACATTTATTTCCTGCATGTTAGACCCTGCAACAAGCATGTCATCTACATACAATAACAATATAATATAGCTGCCATCATTTTGCCTTTTTAGATAAACACAATGATCAGAGTGACATCTAGTATAACCTTTTTTAGACATGAACTTGTCAAATTTTAGATACCACTGCCTTGGAGCCTGTTTTAAACCATACAAGCTCTTCTTTAACTTGCACACCAATTTTTCTTTCCCTTTTACCTCATATCCTTCTGGTTGCTGCATGTATATCTCTTCCTCCAAATCTCCATGGAGAAATGCTGTCTTTACATATAACTGTTCAAGATGTAAATCTTCCGCTGCTACCAGACTTAAGATAGTTCTGATTGAATTCATCTTAACAACAGGAGAAAATATTTCATCAAAATCAATGCCTTTCTTTTGTGCAAACCCCTTCACCACAAGTCTAGCTTTGTACCTCTGTTTTCCTCCATCTTCTTCCTTCAGCCTGTAAACCCATTTATTCTGCAATGTAGTTTTACCTGCAGGCAACCTGACTAAGTCCCAAGTCTGGTTATGCATTAAAGAGTCCATCTCTTCTTCCATGGCTAGCTCCCACTTCTTCCTGCTTTCAACCTGCATTGCTTCTTCATAACATTCAGGTTCACCAGAATCAGTCAACAATAAATAATATAATGAAGGAGAGTATTGTTCAGGCGGTCTACTTATCCTGGTAGATCTTCTAACACCACTTTCAGGTGTTTGAGGTGCCTGTTGCTATTGTGGTGGTTGTTGTTGTTGTGGCTCTTGATTATTATTATTTTCAGGCACCTTTACCTTTTCTGTGATCTCATCAAGAACTATGTATTCTTTGTTTTCTTTTTCCTGTTTATTTTCCTGCAACTGATTCTTATACAATACCTTTTCATTGAATATTACATCTCTGCTCCTAATGATTTTTTGATTTTCATAATCATATAAGCGATAACCAAAATCATTAACACCATATCCAATAAAAGTACATTTCTTTGATTTTGCCTCAAGCTTTGTTCTATTTTCTTTATTAATATGGACAAAGGCCTCACAACCAAAAGGCTTTAAAAAAGAGTAGTTTACCTTTTTACCTGTCCATGCTTCCTCTGGAATACCACCATCCAAAGAACTTGAAGGCCCTCTGTTTATTAGATAAACAACAGTATCTACAGCATCTGCCCAAAATTGTAAAGGCAATCCTGCATGCAATCTCATGCACCTTGCACGCTCCATGATTGTTCTGTTCATCCTTTCTGACACACCATTTTCTTATGGTGTTCTTGGAACTGTCTTCTCTCTACGAATTCCATGCTCTGAACAGTACCTATCAAACTCTTTGCTGCAATATTCACCTCCATTTTCTGATCTGAGACACTTCAACTTCTTTCCTGTCTCAATCTCAACCAAAGCTTTCCATTTCTTGAAAGTATCAAATACATCATATTTATTCTAAATACAATAAATCCAAGTTTTTCTAGTTGCATCATCAATAAAAGTAACATAATAACGAGAGCCACCAAGAGATGATACCTGAGCAGGTCCCCATACATCTGTATGCACAAGCTCTAATTTTTCTCTCTTCTTTTCTTTCCCAACTCTGAGAAATCTGACTCTCTTCTATTTTCCATAAATGCAATTCTCACAGAAATCCAAATCAACATTCTTCAAACCTGGCAACAAATTTCTTGAGTGGAGAATCTTCATTCCCTTCTCACTCATGTGTCTAAGCCTATGATGCCATAATGCTGCATCTGCTCCTTTGGAAGTTAAAGCATTAACAGAGTTAGAAATACCATTGCATAAATACAATGTACCAACCTTTTCGCCTTTTGATATTACCAAGGCTCCTTTGGTGACCTTCCAAGTTTTATCTGTGAAAGTTGTCACACAACCTTCACCGCCTAACTGCCCTGTTGAAATCAGATTTTTCTTTAGATTTGGAACATGCCTTACCTCCTTTAATAGCCATTGGTTTCCATTCTGCTGTTTTACAAGAACCTTACCCATTCCAACAATTTTACAGGGTTTATCATCACCCAAACGAACTTGTCCAAAATCTCCTTGAATATAGTCATGAAAATATTTCTTATCAGGTGTGGCATGGAATGAAGCCCCTGAATCTACAACCCAAGAATCAGTAACATTTTCGAAAGAAATAATCAAAGCATCTTGTAACACATCACTTGTCACATTTGCTTCATGATTGTTTTCTTGCTGTGTGTCTCCTTCTTTTCCCTTCCGAGATCTACAGTCTTTCTTTAGGTGTCCTTTCTTTCCACAATTCCAGCACACTATCCCCGATCTGGACTTGGATCTACCTTTCCTTGATTTACTGCAATATCCTGAGCTCTTTTCTCTTTCCATTTTTCTTCCCCTAGACTCTGCACTCAAAGCATTACCCGATGTCTCACTGGAGCTTTTCCGTTGCATTTCCTCACTAAGGATAGCACCGACAACATCATCAAACTTTAAAGTACTAGATCCTGAGACAAATTTACTAATGGCCATAACTAAACCATTCCAAATTTCTGGCAATGAGCATAGAAATAAAAGAGCCCTAACTTCATTATCAAACTTTACCCCTACAGAACTTAATTGACTGGTAATTGTATTAAAATCATTTAAATGGTCTGCAACAAATCCACCTTCCAACATCTTCATATTAAATAAACGTTTCATAAGAAATGCCTTGTTTGAGGCCAAGGGTTTTTCATATAGTTTCACCAACGCCTTAATCAAACCCTCTGTTGTTGTTTCCTTCGAAATATTGAAGGCTACCGACGCCGCGAGGCACAACCGTACTGTTCCGAGTGCCTTCCTATTAAGAATATCCCATTATGCGTCTGTCATAGTCATCGGCTTCTTTGTTTTTCCGCTCAATGGTAGTTACAGATCTTTCTGATATAGATAATCTTCCATTTGCATCTTCCATAGTGGGAAGTTTTGGCCATTAAATTTCTTGACCCTAAATTTACCATCTTCTGCCATTTCTCCCACTCGAACCAGGAACCCTTCTTTCCTGCGAGTTTATCAGCCAAATAGACCTTTGGATTTGATACTAGTTATTAGAAAATTAAATATTACAAAGCAATGCAACACATAAAATATGTGGAAAATAAAAGCACACAAAACACATAAAACTAGAGAGACACAGATATACGTGGTTCACCTAGTTTGGGCTACGTCCAACCTGAACAGCCAGTCCTTCCTTTCTATTATCCAGCAAAAATGAAGGAGCCACTGACCTACAATAGTCCGTGTAATATCTCTGTTCTCTGATCTACCTCTCTGTTTCTCGCTCCAAATACACACATACCATCCACGGCCGTATCCAATACCCTCACATAAAGCGAGGGGTGGGGTTGCCATCTCGGGAAAAAAACCCCTCAACTAAACATAACTTCTATGATAGATCATTCCCCTAATGAACGACCCATATTGGACCTTTGAGGCAGCGTTTAATTACGAGCGGCATTGCCACCCCATTAAGGTTAAAGAGGTCTTGGTGTGATACACAAATAAACAAGATAATGAGGCTCCACACCCAACACTAAGTCTAGCTCTGATAAGGTGGCATAAATTTCGTGGTCTGAGGCACAAAATTGGATGAACAAGACTAAAGTCTCTCCCTTGTAGTATTGTGCATCCAATTGGAGGTCTACAGTCGCATGAATGCATGTGATTAGGAGTTTAGGTCAGTAAAAGAAAGTTTAACTTAGGGTTTGGACACATGGAAGGCTGGTTTCACTCTTGGGGGTCTTGTAGCACCTGAAGGATGTCAGTGATGTTTTGGTTTTTCGATTCCACTTCCTTAAGTGATCTAGGAGGTTGAATCATATGATAGTAACTATTTGTCACATGTTTACCCTGGTAGGCTAGTGAGATTGGGTAAATGTGGGAGGAGGGTGTTACAATATTACAACAAACTATTCATTTATTAATATCAATTTTGTTATATTTGGTTTTCAGATATCAATATAAAAATAGTTTATTAATTTTTTTTCAAGAATATTATGAAAATACCAAATGATCAACAAGCTGATATGTGAAACATGCCAGTATGAATGGCCAAAAAAATGTACAAGGAGATGGTAAAATAAATGAACATAATTGCATCACAGTAGGAGCCATCTCAACAAGAATGTGCTTCAAATGTATGTAATCATGATTGGATTTGTACATATCAAAAAAATAATTTAGCATTAAATATTAGTTTTCAAGTATTTTCTTGCAAAATAGAAAACAAAATGGAACTCATTCAACACATAAAACATGACGACAAGGAAGAAAAGGGTTGATATCAAAGTTTGTGAGTAATTTTTATTGTTTCCTTATAACAACTCAAGGTTTAATTTTTTTGTATTTTAAGTTGTTTTACAACCACCATCCTTGGATGTCTTCAAATATGTGCTAACATACAAAGAAGAGCCATCAGACGAATTGATTAACATTGGGTTAAATATGGGTTGTGAGTATATGTTGGCATATCAAAAATTAATTGTGGAATTTGTAAGTATATATGTTGTTTTACTTCTACAAGTTTATAATTAAAAGAACACAAAAATCCTGTATATTAAATTTATGATTTATAATGGGGTTTAAAACATTTAGGAAACAAAGTATGGAACTACACTAGCAGAAGAATTGTTGCAACAAGGCATGATACTTGGTTTTGAAACCATGTGCATAGTTTATGAGTTACTTCTTGCTATGGTACATTATTTTTCGATTTACATTGATGCATATTATTTATTTCAATTTTCATCATTCTCACCAATGTAGATACATTCATTACACTTTATTTTTATGTTTTTAGATGGAACAAGATAAAAAAATATGAAAAATATTGATGCAATCAACAAAAAATTCCTCCAAATAACCCAAGTCATGGTAGTAGCTCGAGCACAGACAACACTTCCAACGAATATTGATGACATATTTGGATATCAATGCAACCTGTTGTATTTTTTGAAATAATTGTCTTTGAAAATCAAACATTTTATTTCATGTGCATAATGTCCCAATGAAAAGACAAGGGGATACCAATAACAATCCCATTTTGTATGACACAAAGCATTTTATTGATATATAATAAAATACATTTTAATTTATTCTATTGTGTTATCCAATGTTGGTGTGAAATGTTACACCATTGATTAAACATATGGATGATTAAATATTATAATGAAAAAGAGATGTGAAATCTGATAATATAACCAATTTATCCATACATCATATACAAATGCACTAATCAAATTTTAATTTATATAAATATTGCTATAATATATATGTCGTTTGTTCAATGAATAATGGATTTTAAAAATTACAATAATTGCACTGTCACAAGTTGATTTCTCCAAAAAAGAGAAAATATCATACAAAAACATCAGTGCATCCATAACATAAAAATGCAATGGTACATTATCTTATATAAAATCAATGCGACATCATCTTTTTTCATAATCAGTGCCTTTTCGAAAAACGATAGCACTGGGTCGTTTAAGTCTTTAAGCACTGATATTGTTTTAAATTAATGCTCAAGTGCATTGTAACTCTTAACACACCAGTTATTTCATAGAACTAACACCCCAATCCTACAAAATATTATTTCTAGCCTAGGTGCACTATTAAACTTAAAAACACTGGTCCTTTTATATAACAAACACGTCGGTGAATTTATACAAATAATATACATCGGGATTGTGTGTTTAAAAAAAAGCACCAACACTGTATTATTTTTTATGTGCCCCAGTGTTGTTCCTTCATCAAAGAATGCCTCGGGGCTTTATTTTATGTAAGCACCTAGGCGGTATACATTTCAGGCATCGAGGATTTTTTGGTATGTAAGCACTGGGGCGGTATACATTTTAGGTGTCGATTCTCTTTGAATTAAAATCCTCGGTGATTTCAATTATTTATGCAACTCTATGTGTTTATGGATGTAGCGCATTGGGGCTACTTGTTCCATGAAGTGCATAAAAAAAAAACATCCGTTAAAGCCTCTGAATGCCAAAAAAAATTTCAGTTGTGATGAAGTTTCTTTATAAGCTCCGCTAAAAAAATTTCTACCACAAGCATATGTTTTATCAGATGTTTTTTTGACAATTTTATAACACTAAAAACCTCTGTTATAACCTCCACAAGAAGGTATTTTCCTTGTAGTGGTCATGTCTTTGAAAAATATGACTATCGAGGTGTTCTTAATGAAATCAATCAACTTAGGATGGAATCAAATTAATCTCTTGAACAATTTGCTCATAAATTGCTCCACCTTTGTTATGGTTTTCCAAATGAAGATGTGGATTGGGAATTCTTGGATGTGAAATTCTAATTCTTGGTCAATATTTCAAGAAAATATTTTGGGTCATATCCTTCACATGGTCTTGTTCAAGAATAATTTATGTGTCCCAAGGAGGAATTGAATGTTCCTTTAGTTCCTTGTCCCCATCCTTTTGATGTTCCATGAATTAAGCCTATTTAGATCAGAAAACTGGAAAATAAAATCCATAAATCTCATTCAACAACCGTTCTCAATTATGAAGAATTTGCAGATGAAGAATTATTCTTCCTGTCTTCTTTCTGTCAAGATTATGATTACCCTTGTTTTGTCAATCATTCTTAAACGTATCTTGATAATCAACTTGTCAATCTTGAACCCATTATTCAAATTGAATACTTGGAAAAACATTGTCAAGATCACCCCTGTTCTTTTGAATTACGTGGTGATGATTTTCCAAGTTTCATGGTCTTGAATCTTTGTTTTCGTAGGAACACTTTGATTTGAAATTTTTTTAATTAGAGTTTGAATTGATGATTCAAGAATTCCTTTCAGAATTATCTTTCCCAATATGTCATCCATTGTGTTAGGATTTTTGCAGTGAATTTGATTTCGAATTGACACAAGGAAATCAAGGCTTTCAAGAATATGAAATATTAATCATTGACGATTTTTTTTGTAGTTTTGAAGATCTATCGAATTAAAATCAAGCATTTCGGGAATTTTGTGAATCGAAAAATTCTAGTTTGGCTTATAATTAGTGCATTAATGAGTGTTTTTCAAACATACCATTGACTGTGCTCTCACAGTCCAAGTCTCCATCTTTCAAAAGTTCAAATTATTGTCAGGAAGACGGGGCACTTCTGCCTATGCTAATGGTTATGTTAGGTTCCTGCTATCTTGATGACACTTTTGAATTTGATCAGTTTAAAATTTTCTCACAAAATTCTATTATCAACATTATCACTTGGGATGTGGATTTTTTCTTGGTGGATGTTTGGTTTTTACATGTATAATTATCTAAACCTCAAGATCGGAATGTTGATAAAATACCTAAACTCCAACTAACATATAATTCTTCACCCAAATATTTGATCTGGAATGATCCAGAAACAAAGAGTAAGCTTAATGATTATCAAATATTGTGATATGACTTCTCCCCTTCTTCATCCATTGAATAGATTCTCCCACACATTAGCATAGATTATGACCAATCTGCATGTGAATCATAGTCTAATATCAATATTACGTATGATGTAGATATGCCTATTATTAACTTGTTTTTAGAAGGTTTTCAAGCTATTTATTTGTATGACACTATTGCAGATTGGTTAGAGGACTCATATATGTCAAGTCCCATGGGTCATAGTACATACCTTTGTGTATTCAATCAAGTTTTACATGATTGTGAGTAAAAAAGGTGTTCTTGTGGTGTTTTTGTTCAAGTATAGAAGTTAGTTATTGTACACCATTGTGGTTGTTTATCTTTCTTACTAAATTTTATGGCATGTTGCTTTTACTCGTACATATCTTTCGAATCAAAGGTCGGGAGAAACTTCTATGGATGCATTGGAAATTCCACTTCACTTAGCCTTGACCTTCCAACATGTTATTTTAGGTTAGGTTAAGTTGCATTTAGTTAGCTTCCATTGCATTCTTTCTTTGTGTCTTTTGTTTCCCATGCCTTGTATCATTGTTGTTTTAGGTTGCCTTGGTTTATGGTAAGACTTTGCATGAAAATCTGGTTTTGAGATTCAAAAGGATGTGGATAAACCCTTGGGAAAGGAAAATTTTTGTAACGCGCAACCCTTGGCTAACCTGCTACTATTGTTTATTGGATTTGGTTTATATATCTTTTAAGTCTTTGAAATTTGATGGAAAATATGATCCATTCAGTTTGAAAACCATAGGCAGAACCATGATACCCACATATATTTAGGATCTATGTTTCTACACTCAGTTTTGTTTATTGAATAGAGTTTCTCTTACCTATCTGATTGAGTAGAGAAAGGTAAGGGTAAAACTCTTAGCGAGAAAACCATTATCAAAGGTTTATTACCTATCTATGAAGGAGCAACCTCTCCATCTCTCAATAAGTCATGATCCCTCTACCACCCACGTTACAAATGATTAATGAATGTTTCAAGATTATATTTCAAATGAAATAAAGGGTTAATAGGATAAAGACTTCTTGTGCAGAGAGGTGAAGCAAGCAAATTTTCCAGGGTACTAAACAATACTTGTGTTCCTGTAGTGACTCATTTGGAGTACTAAACATGATTACTAGTAGCAGAGAAACATCGAAGATGAAAACTCATACTTTTTTTTCTTTAACTCATGATTATAAATTACCCTTGTCCTGGATCAAAACAATTGTGATGTGGTTAGCTTTTTGTTGTGTGATGTCGAGTATGCGAATGAGAGACCCTATATTTTTAATCAGGAGGAATGGGAAATTTGAGGTAATCTGCCAAGTGAATCAATACTTCCCAAAGGATTTATACTTAGTTTATAAAAGAAAGAAAAACTATAAAAATTGGAGTTCTTCCAGTGTGTCACCAAGTGTTGTTACTGCGACAATGACCCTCCAAATTTTTTTCCTAATCCAATTTTGGAGCCTACACGAATTGTTGTTTCAAGCCATCTTGGGTCATCTTGTTATTTTCTCATGTTTCCTAAGTATTCACTATCCTTGAAATGTTCCTAAGTGTTTATTTTCCTCCTAAGTCAATTTTTCTAAGTGTCGTTTATCTTATCCTTAGATGCTTGTGTCATTTTATAAAGATAGGAAAAACACTAGCTTTTTTGGACTTAGTAACTAGATTTCACTCAACATGCATTACATACAAAAGTAAGAAAGATCATATTTTCTCTAAGATAAAAGCACACTTTCCTAGCTTAGCAGTCACAAAGGCCCAATGTTGGTTGGAACTACTCCCTCCTCCAAGCAAAGCACACTACCAACCCACGGTGGAGCGCGCTTTTAACTCTTTGTGCGTAGCGCATTCCTTGTTGTCATCATCTCCACCCTAGTTGAGCGTACTCCTTCATCTCAGTGGCTACACCCTAATGGTCCTCATTTAAGCACACTCCATCTTGTCCATAAATGCACCCTCTTTTCCTTCTTGCATGCACTTTCCCTTTGTTGCATGTTGAGCACACTCCTAGAAAATAGTAAGCCACTCCTCTTTAACTAACTAACTCATCGATCAACAAGTGGGGGACATGAATGAACCTATTTTGCATGTAGAATTTCTTTATAAATAGTCTAGTCTATCATTCATTCTCACAATCATTCCTCACTCTAGGCTAAGCACACTTCTTCACATCAAGGAGCTTATTTTCGATCTTGATCACAAGTAAGTTTTGCATGCTGTCTTTCTTCACTGCTTTTCCTAGATCTTGTGGCTCTTTTGCTTTCCTTGCTATCGTTTTAGTTTCTTTTCACCTTTTTAGTGGTATTTTCATCCATAATTCCTATGAAAAGTGTCATCTTGTTGTTGCAATTGGCATTTCCTGTGACTCTTCACACTCCATGACCTTTCATCTCTAGTCATCATTGCGATGGAGCCTATAAACACTTGAAGACCCTTCCCCACATTATTATTGTGTCTCAAGCTTGTTTTTTATCCTTACTTGGTAATTTTAATCCCATTATAGTGCAGAGTGAAATTATAGAAGAAAATATCCCCTTTTTCTTGAAAATTGTGCCCAGAAGACAAAATTTCCTTCAGAGCGCACTCTAGATAAACACGCTTCTCTTATTCTTGAAAATTGTGCCTAGAGGACTAGTTTTCCTTCAGAGCACACTCCAGAGAAACAAGCACTATTTTTTCTTGAAAACCGAGCCTTAGTAAGCAGAGGCTTACCTCTTGAGCGTATAGTGCATAAACCAGCAACATCATGCCCTCTTGTTCACTTTTTGTGTTCCATGTGGCCTCACTGTCTCTCCTTGAGTGCATAGCACACTGTTAAGGCTCAGGAACCCTTCCTTATTCCTTGTACTAAACCCTACGCCCTTCTAGCCTCTCTCTTTCTCTCTTTGAGTGCATAGCACACTCTTAAGCCCCAGGAAGGCCTTGACTGACCATTTTTGTTCCGACATGTGCCCTCCTCTTGTCTTGATGCAATTTTCACTCCCAGTGGATAGTTAATACCTTGTCTGACTTATGATAGGCTTATGCTCTCACCTAGATTTGATCTTGCCTCTATCATTGTCTTTGAATGGTATTGCATGTATTAGATAAGGAATTTCTTAAAACTAATTCTTGTTTGCCATGAGTGCATCCCCACATGCATGTGTTCCGGGAACAAGCTATATCACTCTCTCATCCTCTGTTGGAACAATGCCTCCCGCCACACACAAATGTTTCTCAAAGGAAACCTCAGAATCAAGTATTGAGGAGGCAGTGGAGATTGTCAAGCCTATAATGCCTATTATTTTAGATACACAATGATTCATAGAAAAATTAGTTGAGGTCTCATGGAAGGACATTAAGGATACATTCACGGAAGAGAAATTCCCTGAGAATATGGAGGAAATGGAAGTATACATCATCAATAGGTCCATGATACACAAGATTGCAAGCAGATTATCGACGATGCCTTGTGCAAAGGCCATTGAACGGATCTTGTCACACATGGATAACACAAACTTGGTCCTACATAGTGAAAGTGGTAGTGATATTTCCACTTACCATCCTCACAACATGCATTTTTATTATAATATAATAAGGCCTAATGAGTATACAAATACTCAGTTTTATGCAACATCAACAACTCTCAACACTATGGAGATCATTAAGCCCTAGTTCAAGGAGCCTGCTAGATTCTGTCATAGACCAAGTGGAGTATGCCTGACAAGAAATATCAAAAAGTTATATCAATATATAATAGCTATGTGTTGTAGGTTTCATGGTCAGAAAAATGCAGAAGTCATTGAGGAGAATTGGATCTTTCTGCTCAACTTGGTTGGCACAAGAGGTAAAGTATTCAATTGGGAAGATATCCTTTATTATGAATTAAGTCATGTAAGGCAGGACAAAGAAAATTTTCAAGAAAAGAAAGCATCGAATATTTACATGCCAACTTACCTGTTAGATGGGATTTTCATTCGACATGCATTCACTGGGATGAAATGGAACTGGACCCCAAGAGAAATGTTTTTTTTATTATCTATGTTAGCATTATGGCTCATTCTTTTGGTTGGAATTGATGTCAACCTACTATTGGTGTTAGAGTTTGCACTGGTGTTGGTTGGAATTGATGTCAACCTAGTGGTATGTGATTTTTTATGCACATAGGTGATTGGTACAGGTTTTGGGCTTATGCAGTGAGATGGTACTTGGCTTTTGTATTGGTTGCATACCTTACCTTGATGGTTGCAGATGTTAGTGCAGGTTGTTGGATTTTTTGTGGATGCCTTGATAGGTTGTCGAGCTACTACACCTAGTTGACATTATTAGAGATTTTCAAGTCATTTTTATGGTACTTGGTGTATTTATGGACAGGTTTTATCTTGTATGATCGGTTTCAAGGTATATCATTGATGGTTGTAGATGTTGGAGTAGCTGTGGTGAAGCTTGATGGCTTGAGTATTGGAGCAACCGATGGATGGCATTCAGGTCAACCTAGTTTGAATTGTGATGATCATGGGGTTATTATAATTGATTTCTATAGTGTTTTCGTGGCTACAGTGGATCCATAAGGTCTTATAGAAGGTTTTCAAGCAGTGGAGCAAGTTTTGGAAAAATATGAGGAGAGAAAAAGTGTTTTTAGTCATCCTTTGCCACAGTTTCTTGCATGACAGTGTTATGGGAGCAGCTGAAATCTCCAGTCGTTTGAAGGTAGGACTATGGGAGAGAATGAGGAGTTCCAATTTCATGGAGCCTATGTTGTGGGTGTGACCGAGGTTTTTCACTAAAATTCCTCTGCATTCCTCACTCTCATCGGGTGTTTATTTATTTTTTTGGATTATCTTGTTCAAGACTCATTGTGTAAAGGTAAAACAAAGGTTATTTCGCTTCTAGAAGATGGTTAAAATAGAATAATCATTATTAAATGAAGTTAGTGGATACATTGAGTCAAGAAGAAATGAACCAAATCACTTCCAACATATGAACAAGCTCCACTACAAAATTGGAATTAATTTTTTTAACCATTTCAGAAGATTATAAATAGATGGAGATCAAGAGTCTATTTGGTTGGCTCACTTGAGAATAAAGTGTGATGGCTGTGTGAGCTTGGAGAGTGTGAGTGAGAGAAGAGTGGTGTGTTCAAGTTGTGTAGGGATTTATGTAGAATATCTTCAGCAGATTGCAGTGGTATAATATGGTAGCAGAACTTTATTTCAACCAAGATCTTATGCAGTAGTATGGGAAAGGATTGTATATCATTTCCTTCATACTTTCTTATCATGTTTTCAACATATTATCTTTTATGTATGTTGTATGTATTGCTGATTGGATTGTTTCAGTGATTAAGTGAGTTGTGCAAATTGGTTTTCAGTGGGTTTTCTATATTGTATTGAGCCTGTATTGCTAGAGGTTCATGTGTTGTTATAGTTGAGAGATTAAAATTGACTTCAGTCTGAAATATTGTGAAACGAGGGTCAACTAGAAGAGTTGAGTGGGTGCTCCAGCAAACTCAATACAAAGAAAAAATTTCTTCATAAGTAAAATGGGTGTTGGGCAAGGCTTATTGATCATATGGGTGTCTGTAGAGTTTTAGATGAGAATCATAGTTCTCTATGATAGTAGCCATTCATATATTATGTTATCACCAAATTGATCTTGATTGGTTGCTCATCAATAAACTCAATGTAACTCTTTCAAACCACTTCTAACTAAATATTAGCCTCTTCAGTTTGAGAGGGCTCTCTCAAAGGGGGGTTTATGATTTTGAATAAAGATAATAATAGATGGCTCACTATATGAAATTCAACTTGGTTTTGTATGACTGCAGGTTGAAAAATGAAGGCTTGCTACCATTGGGCTATGGAGTCAACTCAGTACTTTTAGTGACAGTGGTTCTTCACATGGAAGCTGAGGCAGATAGAGGTTTTAACAAAGATAATTCATACACATAACATAGGAAAACAAAGTGAGTTCACCCCTAAAGGAATTCAGAGCATAATATTATGAATTCTGAGTAATTAGAAATAAAATCCACTAGAAGTGATTAGACATAAAGATACAAAGAAATAACACATCAAAAACCTCATGAGAATCTTAGGTGTGGAAGTAGAATGTCACTGTATATTACTGATAATGGATAAAACATACAAGCATCAATTTGGTGCAATATTCTCCAACCCTTTGCTCTTCGATGTTTATTCTATAAATAGACATTCTTTACAATCTAGATGATCTGCCCAGCTAGCTAGATCTTCGAATTCTACTCTGACACCTATCATAACTGAAACCACTAACTTGAAACAGAAAAATGACAACTATCCTTTAGAGCAAACAAACTCCTAATAGGAATCTATCTCCCATTTATTACATTCGTTTATCCTATCAGTGAAACAGTTACATAATTAATGTCACATGCTCGAAGGGAAAATCACCATAATTCACCACCACTTTGCATCTTCAAAACAATCGTAGATCTGTGGAACATAATCCTACTTTTTAGGGATGGATGACCTTCACTTTAAATATTGTTTTGACTAATGAGCTGGCTGTGTGGCACTCCTTTTGAGCCATGAATCTCTGTTGATATGGTCCAGTGACATTCTAGAGGTCTCCAGCTGGCTAATGTTCTGTTGAAATGATCAAATCTCTTCAAAAAGCTCCTCGCTATGAAACAGGGCTGTTTAGGCAGTTTCGTAGCAAGTTTTAGTAGCGTATGAAAACTTGCTTTTCCATCTATCTCTTTGACTCCTTTGCTATTCCAACACCTTTATTATTCCAAGACACCTTGCAAATAGTCAATATTCCTTCATAAAACTTGAAAAAACTGAGTTTGAAGGCAAAAATGTACCTACAGGAATTTTCGTAGCGTTTTTCTGGCTTCAAGCCTGAGGTACGCTACGAAACTGTCCAAGAAACCAGAATTTGCTGAGTTCAAGATTGTCTTCAAAAATTTTTCTCCATCTGCAAAATTTGGGTTCTCTACATGTTATGAACCTTATCAAAAACATTCCAACTCAATTTTTTACTCCTGTGGTGTTTCATCTTCATTTACAATCAATTGGTTGATGGGTTCTTCTACCACTTTCATCTTCAACCCTTTCTTTTCTAACTCCACTTGAATCAAATCCAGCTGCTCCTGAAGATATTCCACTTGGTCTTTTAATGCTATATTTTTGGATTGTAAGTGAAAATTTATCCTTTTGATGTGTTTTACCTCTCATCTTAGTGGCTGAGTCCATTTTATCAACTTTTATGTATTGTCCAAGGTTTTTGAAACACTTGTGACTTGTTCTTCCCATATTTTCCTCATTTGTTCAAATTGAACCTTCTCAACTTTTTGTTTCTTTTCCTCCAGCATTAAAAATGATATCTCTTTACTTGGTTCCTTCAAATTCTCTTTGAGGGTTTCTGTTTCTGATTTTTCAATCATTTTCTCTATGCCCTTTCTTTGCTTGATAACGAGTTCCTCCTTTGTTGGTGAGGGAAAATATATGATGCTTGTTGGCTAGGAAAATTCATTGATTTTCTCGGTCTCTTTGCTTTCCATGACCTTCTTTTCATGTCTGGTCATTGGCTTCCTAGGTTGAAAAATGAAACCAACATCATCACCTGCAAAATCTAGTTTTTTAGCAGTCTTACCTTTCTTCAACTTTCTTCCTCAATCTTCAATGTCTTTAGCTTGAAAAATGGGTGACTCTTCAATGTCAATTGCATGTAGGATATCCTCCAAATTTACTTTAGCCAAAGTGTGGCTTCTAGTGACTCTCTTGATGCCTTGTTTGATGACTATTTGATTCTATTTTGCAGGTGCTATTTGAGGTGTGTCAGTCTCCTACAAAGATTCTGCTTCCATGTTCACTGGTTCTGGGGGAGATGATCTATTTTCTTCTTCAACTTCCTCTTCCACAGCTGATGATGAATTAGTTCTAGGTTTGGAGGCTTTCTTAGGAGTAACCACATCAATTTCATAACCACTCATGAACAAGAAGGAAGTCCAATCTCTGTCTAACCTCCTCAATTCCTCTAACACTAACAGCTTAATTAAACCATGATGAAAAAGAGAAGTCTCACTTCCTTCTATCTTGATTTGAACCTTATCTGACATTTTCCCTAGACTTCTGTATAAATAAAAAGGCAAGTCTAGTGACCTCTTACCCACAAAATGTAGAAGAAGTCTAAGATGATAGGAGTAGACCATATGAAACCTTCCTTCAAATGTAAAATACTTTTGAATGAGCATCAACGACTTTGCATAATTCTCCTTCACGAAGCTCCTAGGGATAGCATTTGTTAAATCAATTTCACTGTGTTCTTGCTTGATGAACTCTTTGTAATCCTACATTGTGAATTTGATACCTTTAAACCACTATTCACCTGCTCTAGGGATTCCTGTAGCTGATGAGATGCTCTCTGGTGTCACTATAAGGTTCAAAATTCCAACCTTTGAAGCTGTTCCTGTAAGCTGGTGGTAAAATCCTTTGAAACCTGTAAATGAAAGCCCTGCAACCTTAGATAGAATTGCAAGAAACCAGGTTTTCTGAAAACCTCCATGGCAATAGGGTCTTCATTGAGTAAATTCATGTCCATGGGCTCATACCTGTGACAATGGCCACCCTTATTTGTTTTTCTTCTTGTAGCCATGGATGTCTTATAGTCTTCACAACCTCGCTTGCTTGATGACACCTGCAGATTCAAACTTTCCAGCCACCTGCTTGGCTCGATGATGAAACTCTCCATAAATCGACTCACATGCAAGGATAAATCACAATATGACAAAAGGCTAATTGAGGTAAGATTTAATGGTTTAACTGATAGCTCAAGATTCAATCATGACACATACAAGCCAAAAAAGGTAATGATTACATCAAACACAGGTATGTACATTTGAATTTACCATAACAACTTGAATGACCTCCACCTTAACTCCTCTAATAATAAAATGACATCTCATCCAACTCTGGAAAGACAGGTTAAAAAACGGATTTTCGTAGCGAAATTATTTAAGCCTCTGACAGGTTCGCTACGAAACTATTAGGCAGTTTCATAGCGAAATTTGCTATTTTCCTGTGTATAATGCTACGAAAATTTGAAAAACTGACAGAATGCACCCTTTTGATTTTGAATGCATGGGGAATGACAACTGACACCATATGTGATTGATTTGACTGAAATGGCATAAATGAAGGTGATCATGAAACTTAAGATAGGCTAAAAATGTAAAAATTTTCATATACCACATTGAAAAGCCTTAGGAGACCTTATCCATTTGGTGAGTGTCCTTGAATTGCTTGATGATTGATATAATTATTTGAGCAATGCAACAACCACAAGGGTGTTTCTTTTTTCCCGGAGAAAGGTTTTCCACGAGACATACTTGTGTCCATGTGTTGATTGCTTTTCATGCTTTCATGTTTATTTTTTATGCTCTAATACCAATTGTCGGAATTGTCTTCACTATTGAGTTGGCGATAGGAAGGTTATGAGTCATGACAGGTTAGTTCCGTTATGAGTTGTTGAAACCATCCTTGGGCTATTGTATATCATGTCATATTCATTTTGTAGCCTTGTATCTTATTATAAAACCATGTACTAGATTTTATTGTATATCATTGGTCATGGTCATGTTGAAGAGAGAGTCTTGATGTCTAGTACTCATTGATGGGGGAAGCCATATGGGATGATGGTTGTTGTTTCAGTCATATACTATATATCAATCATATTGTATAGTCATTCCCTTGGTACTTGAGGTGTAGCATTCAACAAGAAGGCATTGGTTACAAGATGATGATGCTGAGGGGGAGAATGCCTAGTATTTTTCTGTTGATCAGACATGGTTTGTTGTTGCTATCGCTACACTATATTGTTGTTGGTTTGAATGAGAGTGAGTTTGATGTAGTTGGTGTTGTTGAGTTGAGTGATGTTGTTGTTGTTACTTCTTATGATGTATTGCTTCTCATATTACATTGATGTTGCTGATGATTATGCTATTGAGTTGAGTGTTGTTGATGTTGGTTGAGAGTGTTCATGGAGAGTTTGTTGTTGCTACTTCAGGAGAGAGAAAGAGAGAGCTATTAATACTATTTTTTGATGTCTTTCTACCATGAGGAGTGTTTTTGTCTATTGATGCATTATGATTTGAACTTGATGATGTATATGATGTGATGTTATTTTTTTACTGGTTATCGTATGATATTGTCCACACTACGTTGATGGTTATATTTGTTGTTGCTTGTTGAGACACAACTAGTGTCTAGGGGGAGTAGTTTCCTTTTAGTTATGCTTACTTGGATGAGCTCAACCCTTTTCCATTGATGTAAAAGGGGGAGTGAATGAGGATTTTTTCAGAGGCCATTTGGTTGGTTTAGCGGGGGTTTCCATCAATTCCAAAGGGGGATATTGTTGGCATTATGGCTAATTTATTTGGTTGGCATTGATGTCAACCTGGTAGTGTGTGATTGTTTATGCACATGTTTTATTGTTACAAGTTATGGGATTATGCTAGTGAGATGGTACTTGGCTTGTGCATTGGTTGTAGACCTTAGCTTGATGGTTGCAGATGTTAGTGCAGAGTGTTGGCTTGTGTGTGGATGCCTTGATAGGTTATGGAGTTACTACACCTACTTGAAAATACTAAAGGATTTCAAGTCATTTTTATGGTACTTGTTGTATGAATGGATGGGTTTTATATTGTATGATCAGTTGAAGGGTCTATCATTGATGGTTGAAAATGTTGGAGTAGCTGTGGTGAAGATTGATGGCTTGAGTATTGGAGCAGTTGATGGATGGAATTCATGTCAACCTAGTTTGACTTGTGATGATGATGGAGTTGTTACAATAGATTGCTTGATTGTTGCAGTGGCTACAGTGTGTCCTTGAGGTCTTACAAAATGATTTAAATCAGTGGAGCAAGTTTGGTAAGAATTTGAGCAAAGGAAAATATTTTTAGTCATCCTCTGCTACAGTCACTTGCATGAAAATGTTATGGGAGAGGATTAAAGCTCCAACCGCTAGAAGGTAGGCATATGTGAGATACTAAGGAGTTCTTGTCACATGGAGCATGTGTTATGGGTCCGACTAAGGTTTTTCACTAAAATTCCTCTACATTCCTCGCGCTCATCAATTGTTTATTTGTTTTTTCGGCTTGTCATACTCGAGACTCATCGTGTAAAGGTAAGAAAATGGTTATTGTGCTTCTAGAAGATGGTTAAAAGATAATATTTTTTAGTAAATGAAGTTAGTGGCTATATTGAGTCAAGAAGCAATGAACCGAACCATTTCCAGCACATGAACAGAGCTCCACTAAAAAATTGCAATTAATTGTTTTAACCATTTTAGAAGATTACAAATAGATGGTGATCATAAGTCTATTTGGTTGGTTCACTTGAGAAGAAAGTGTGATGGTTGTGTGAGATTGGAGTTTGTGAGTAAGAGAAGAGTGGTGTGTGCAAGTTGTGTAGGTATTTATGTAAAATATCTTTATCAGATTACAGTGGTAGAAGATGGCAACAAAACTTTGTTTCAGCCAAGATTTTATGCAGTATTATGGTAAAGGAGTAGTAAGGATTGTATATCATTTCATTCATATTTTCTTATCATGTTTTCAACATATTATATTTTATGTACATTGCATGTATTTTTGATTGGATTGTTGCAGTGATTGAGTGAGTTGTGCAAATTGGTTTTCAATGGGTTTGCTATATTGTATTGGGTCTAAATTTCTAGAGGTTGTTGTGGTTTTCTAGTTGAGAGATTCAAATTAACTCTAGTCTGAAATATTGTGAAATGAGGGTAATATAGAAGAGTGGAGTGGGTGCTTTGACAAACTTAGTACAAATAAAAAAATTTCTTCATAAGTCCAATGGGTGTTGGGAAAGGCTTGTTGATCAGATGGGTATCTACAGAGTCGTAGATGAGGATCATAGTCATCTCTGATAGTACCCATTCATATATTCTATGTGATTGAGTTTATTGGCGATTAATACAATTATTTGAGCATCGCAACAACAACAAGGATGGTTTTTTTTTATTGGAGAAGGGTTTTCCACCAAAAAATATTGTGTTTTCTTATTCATGTTTCCTTATAGTTCTCACATATTTTGATATATTATTTAATCTACTAATGATTTAATGAATATTGTGTTGCAGCAATTGAAAAGTATTTTAAAATTAAATATACACCTTCACTATTGATTCACCTCCCAACCCCCCTCTTAGAAGTGAATACATTTCCAACAGTCTATTGGAATTACAAAGTACTATTAGAGACCATTTTCTGAGGAGTTTATGATTGGCTAGCAGAGCATTTCTTTGTTGTTCTTTATCAGATGATCTTTGAGTTTGAACCTCCTTGAATTCCCAATCAGATAAAGGAGGAACGATATTACATTGTATATTGGTTTTCCTCAACATGGGGCACATATATTATATGCTTCAGGTGCCAAAATTCCCCTCATGTTATGCCAAAGTATGTGACCACCAAGGTAGACTTGCAGAAATTATCCTATCATCTAAACACTGGATTTTATACACAACTCCACCGGAGGAAAAAGGCTCCTTGGCCCACTCTCACTTTGCGAATTGGAATGTATGAGATAAAGAGCCTTAAGGTGACAAAATTTGAAATTGAAGAGCTAAAGTGCCTTCATTTTGGAACTAGGATTTTTCACAGATATGATCCTAGAAAGGTGTGTAGGAAACATTGTGACAGAATACAATACACCTGAGCATATGTACCAATGACTATTTCAGAGGATGAAAAGATTAAAAATTGGTAGAATGCACTAAGAAAGGATCACCTAGAACATGAGGCAGTTCCCTCCTAGGTTCAAAAGGTTCTAGATGTACATATGGAGGAGGTGCAATAGATAGAAACTGCTGAAATGGTCACCAAAACACCTAGGAAGAGGATTAAACATGGTCCAGTGGTAGAAAGTTTAAAGTTGATCCCATGAGAAAGGGTTCCATTGAAGCAAAGAAACATAAAAGGAAAAGTGAGAGGGAGAAAAGAAGGCTAGATGCAAAGAAGCAGCGAGAAGAGGATCCCTTACAAAAAGATGAAGAAGAAGACGGATTATTTTTTTAGTTATAAGCATGATGTAGAGGAGGAAATAAGGAAAGCAGAAGAGGAAGAACAACATAAGTGGTTATACGAGGAAGAAATTTCACAGATGTTGGAGGAAGAATAGATGACCCAAGAAGTAGAAGTATAATTAGAAGAAGAGGATGCTATTGGGACCATCACAGATGAACCAAAGCCTCCTCTTACTGATGGTCATCTCCCATTCAACGAAATGGGAATTTTCCCTCCGCTAGATGATAGGGTCATGGACATATGCAATGATACCTTCAACCAATTAAAGAAGAGAATTGTGCAAGAGAGGAGAATATACTTCCAGAATGATCATGAGCATCTAGTCTCCATATCCATGGAGAAGGTCATAACAGTTAATACTAGGAGAAACCCTCGAGTAGTTATGGCAACCAATGTTTTTTTTTTCTACAACAATGCAAGATAAATCAAAATATTTTATGAGTGAGAATTCATGGTTGAGAAAGTATTTAGCTATATCAAAGTGACAAGTAGATAAGCTCACTATAGAGAATCAACAATTGTCTTCTAATTGTCTCAATATAGTGGAGTTCCATTCAACCATACTTGAGGAATTGAGGCCAATGGAAGACACTATGAAATAATTATATAACTATATGATTCTCTTGCATGAGATTGTGTCACCCGTAGTTGTGATACCGAAGAAATATCAATTATTATCAAAGCTCCTAAAGGTTGCAAGAAAAGTAGTATATTTGATACAATAGTGGGATATCAAATATCCATATGTTCTAGAGTAGTTGGTTAAGAAGGAAAAAAATTCTCCTGAGATGGACATATTATAACTGAGACTCCACATTCATAACTACACTCGTCTTGGTGAGCAGGAAACCAACACCATAACTTCTTACGATTGACTACATAAAAAATTGGATTCCTTTATACAGAAAAATGGAATGCCTTTTGTGGGTGCAATTGGAGAGATAAAAGACAAGGATGTCATTGTTGATTTATGTAGCTTGGGAGGTACTCCAAGCCATAGGGTTCACTGTTTGGAGGGAAAAGCCCCACAAGGGTAACATGTGGGATTGGAACCCAAGTGTGGGCCTTTGCACCCATCGGTATTTGGGTCAAAACCATGATGAAGGTATGACATGTGATGGATGATGATGATAGTGCTCGGCGATACGATTCCAACGCATCGAGAATCATTTGAATATGAGTTGTCGTTAGAGAGAAATGAATTTTTGAAGTTGAAAAGGTAATTATTGGTTGCCAAGTTATGTGGGCTTGGTGTAACACACTCCAATATGTGTGTTTCTTCATGATTCGTTGGAGCCCCTTATATGTCTATAAATTAAGGGTGAAAACATTTCATTTGAGCATCCAAGTTTGGGCAATACAACTCAAGAAGAGCTCTGAAATTTTTGTGAGGCATAGCTGTAGCTTGGAGAGGCTAAAAGGATAGCGTGGAGAGGAGCCTAAGGTAGCGTGGTATTTCTGTTTGTCGTAGGTGATAGCATGGTGATATAAGGGTTGTTTAGGAGGTTTTAAGGTGTTGTTCAAGAGGTCGGGTTGCTGGGCAGAGAAGGTCGCAGATAGGAGGAGAAAGGGACTATTGTTTAAGGTAGTTGTGGGACTGTTTGAGGAGGACTGAAGCTACAATCCACTACTGGGATAGACCGTAGGCCATAGCCAGTAGTTGAAGGCCCTTAAGTGTTGCGTCTATGGTGGAAAAAAACCTTAAAAGGCACCATATGTATGGAGGAATCCTTATAGGGTGGACCACAACCTTTAGAGGCTAGTTTTGCTAATTTGCATGGAGGCGTGAGGGCAGTGTGGTGTGCCCCAACCAGTGGTGCAATATTGCAACAATGTAGCAAGGTGAAACAATAGTGATTGGAGATGTGTATTTGGTCAATTTGATGATTGGATTGGATGAAGATTGGAGTAGCATGTTGATGTCAAGTAGATGACATTCCATGGTGGTGAAGTGTCATCTTAGGAGTAGATTCAACAGTGATTGAATTGGGTGCCATAGGTCTATTGGAGGGCAACGTGTTGGCTACCAAAATTATCCCTAGACAAGCTATCTTGAAGGATGAAGAGCATTTGAAGTTTGGGTGAAGATAGGTGCCGAA
The DNA here is from genome assembly GCA_034641835.2 of Pinus albicaulis. Classification (NCBI taxonomy): domain Eukaryota; kingdom Viridiplantae; phylum Streptophyta; class Pinopsida; order Pinales; family Pinaceae; genus Pinus; species Pinus albicaulis. The sequence continues at coordinate 480,577,426 of CM076579.1, forward strand.
GTGAAACACTTTGACGGATGAAAGTTTTTACTATCCTGGCAATTTGGAGCTCGGGAATTGGCCCACCCAGAGAGTAGATTAGATTAGCCCTAGTACACTCTACAAAAGGACATGTAGCAGTGTAATGTGGCCACCCTCCTGGAGTCTCAATGTGTAGTGGCCTTGATGGACTAAGGAACTACTAGTGAGCAGTATGCGTGCGACAGACCGACATGAAAAGATACGACATAGAAGTATTGCAACTAATTTTGTCATTGTATCTTGTAAACCATAGAATATTGTATTAAATCAGATTTGGATTAATATAACAAAGATTGGTGGTTGTACATTATTGTACAATTTTTCTTTAAGATGTGTATATTGTGCATATGTGATTTACTGCTTTAGATTTTCCGTTGTGAAAAGTATTTTATGGTTGAGATTCTTGGTTTGGTAGCATTAGTGATTTAAGACTCTAACCTAGACCCAAGTTCACGAAAATTCAACATGGTATCATAGGGAGTCTAAGCTACTTTGGAAGTCAGTAAATCAGAGTTTGTGCAGAAAAGTACAATGTGAGAGAGAGTTGGTCACATTTTGAATGAAGGAGTCACTACAATGTCGAAGTTGTAGGCTGGTCTCCAGTATGAGGACAAGTTGGAAAGGTTGTCCAAATAAACTCCTTGGAAGGAAAGGATGAAGTTGGTCTTGTAGGTCAACATGATCTGGGATTTTTCTGAGAAAGATATCAAGCAGCCAATCGAACCTAAGGAACTATAAATATGGGAAGATTTGGATACGAAAGTGAGGTTGATCATCCAGGATGGTGTGAAGGATTCCTTGATACCTCATGTGTCTTAGAAGAATAATGCACATAAGATTAGGATGGCTCTTCAGAATTTGTTCAAGAATAAAAACGAGAACCGGGTACTGGTATTGGAGGATAATTTGAAGTCCACCAAGATGATAAAGGGTGAAGGAATGACTTTCTATTTGACAAGGTTGGCTCAAGTTCGACATGAGATTTCTATTGTCGGTGTCAAAATTTAAAATGCAGAGATGGTGAGGATTGCCTTGAAATGGTTCACCAAGGAATGGAAGCCCTTCATCAAAGGAATCGTTGCTAGGGAGAAGCTTCCAGATTGGAATAAACTATGGGATGAATTCATTTAGGAAGAGTTGTGAGACGATGATCTTCTTCCATCCAGGAAGGTAGATGAGGATGTGGCACTTGCAACAAGAATGAAGGGTAATATATGGAAGGACATGAGTGTAATTAAGTGTTTCAACTGTGGCGAGTGTTAGCTCATGTATGTTAGTGATAAGAAATAAATCTTTCACATGTTTTCCATAAATTCATAGGCCAATTTCTTTTACTTTTTCAAACAAGTTCTCAGAAAATAATTTTGGTCACTAAAGAGGTCTAAGTCAAGTATGTTGCTCCTTCATTTCACTCATCACCACCATCATTATCAAGGTCATTTCCATTATGATAATTTTCAAGGTCACCATCTCCATCATCATAATTTAATAGGTCTAGGGCTATGTCACTCCGCCTCATATAGGTCATTGTCTAGGCTCATCTCTGCCTTTGAAATTTTTTCAAATTGTCACCTAAAACAAGGCAGCAACCGCCCATTCCACTCATAAAAACCTAAGAATGAGCTAGCATGTTTACGAGATGAAATAATGACCAATTTTCTTGTTTCAAATGGATCAAGTGTTTTTAAAAAAATCTCAAGCAACTCATTTCTGTCTCACTGTCTCATGCAAAGAGAAATTTTGTCCTATTGTCCCATTAAAGGACCAAAAATTTATTTAAACTTTCAAAGCTTAAAAATAGGTCAATTTTGACCTACTATCCCAGTCAAAGACAAAAGGGTCATTTCCAAATTTCAAATACAACTTGTCTTGTTTTGAAAATGTCATATCCAAATGTGAAAGGTTCAAAGTTTCAGAAAAGCATTCTTACTGTCTCATAAAGGAAGGCAAATTTTGTCTTACTATCTCATAAAGGTCAATTGTGTCTTAGTATCTCATTAAAGGATCCATAAATTCATCTCAAGTGTCAAAGAGTTTAAAGAGGTTCATTCTATACTCTTATCTCATTTTAAGGAGAAAAAATTCATTTCCAAGTGTAAAAAGTTCAAAAAGTCATTTTCGAATGTTAAAGGTGAAATATCATCTTCGGTGTATAAAAGGGAAAAGGTAAACTCATTTCCACTCATTGTTGCTCTTTGATGTATGTGAAAACACCTTTCAAACTCACTTTCCCTCCAATGGTGTTCCGACCCCAAAATCCAAGCCTCAAATTCAATTAAAAATCCATTAGCTACCCTTCAAATCACCCTTTTTACGATTTTGAACTGAAGTGTTACACTTCTAGGAAGAGTTGTTACGTTTCTAGGCACTCCTGTTATGATTTTGGAAGGTGTTGCACAATAGGTGTTACGCTTTTGAGAGCTTCACAGGTGCTGCGCAAGCACTGTGCAACACTATGTTACGCTTTTAAACCTCTGCTATTACGCTTTTAAAACCACGTTGTTACGCTCTTGTAGGTGGTGTTATGCTTCTGTAGGAGAAGCAGTTTTCGACTTTGGGCTTGGGGAACCTCTAAATTACTTCAAGCTCAACTCCTTTACCTTGTGTAACCCTCATACAAGGTAAGTCTTCATTCCTATGCCATATTTTGGTTGAAGTTTGAAGGTTTGAAACATTTCATGCTCATTTTCTTTTTCTCCATATTTTCACTATCCATACATATAAACAAATTCTAATTTGACAAACCCTAAACTACCCACTGACCTAAACCCTAAACCCATCATCTAAACCCTAATTCATACATCCCATATGCATTATACCCACACTCTTATCATCTACACCACTACCCTAAACATGTCAAATACAAGAAAACCTTAATTTCTATATATTTCACACTGAAAAACCTTGGGAATTTACTGTGTTTGCTAGAATTTTATACCCTACACTCATCCATTTGTCCTTATTCCACTTTCAGTGTGGAGCTAAGATACTACTCTATCCACTGAATTTTTCTTAGAATTTTTTCTTGTCTCTATGACCCTCATTTCATCTTATCAACTTACCCTACCACTACATTAGCTATTCTCATACTCAAAATTGGGAATTTCTTGTGTTTTAGGCATTTTGACACCTTCCTCACACTCATTTCCCCTCATTCCACCTACAACTTGAAGCTCACACACAACACAACCTACTCAATTTTTTCTATATTTTTTCTCAGCTTCAAGGCCCTTCATTTAATCCACTAAACTCACACTTTCCTACACTCTATTTTTCCAGATTTCCATTCATTCACAAATTTCATTAACACCCTAGGGTTTTCATCATTCTAGTGACAAACACAATGGAAAGTGACAAGAAGAGCTTCAAGGGAGGGTGCCATATCAGGCTAGAAACCCTCACAATGCATGAATTTAATGCTCGCCATTGGCTAGAAGATGCTTTGAGAGAGCTCAGTGTTTGAGATTTTGTGAAAGGCTCATGGAAGAGGGGTATCATATTTAGTTGACCAACCTATTTGCAATAAGCTACAACATGGGAAAGGTCACTATTGCAGGTATGGAGATAAGCATATCATCACACCTAGTTTCGTCAGCTACAAGTATCCCTTCTCATGGAGAGAAGTGGTTTAAAGGCATGGAGTTAGATATTAAAAAATACAAACAATTTCTCAAGCCTCATGCTAGAGAGGAGTCAGACTACCTATTTCCTTTCAGACACCTCAGAAACAAGTATGCTCCTTTGATGATGTTCACAATGAAGTACTTCACTTGTGAAGTGTAGTCTCCTATTTTTCATAGTATAGTTTTGTCACTCCTATTAAGGGTGATTTTAGGTGAGGTATATATATGGCACTAGATTGAGGAACAATGTTTTATATCCATAATTATATTTCCTAATATGTTTACGTATGTCATATTGATCACTGGATTGGGTAACAATGTTTTATATACATAGTTATATTTCCTCTTATCTTTATGTATGGAAGATTGATCATTGGTTTGGGAAAATGTTTTATATAGTTGTATTTTCCCTTATGTCTGGTATATTTGATTATGCGTTTTATATGGTGTTATGCATATGTTTCTCTTTTTTCATCTGACTTATGTATCAAGTGTATGACATGGATGGTGATCCTGGATTGAGACATATATACCCATGGATGCTCATGGTTATGTGGAATAGATGGTTAAATTATGATTTATGGATGATACATGACTTGTATGATTATATATGTGTCTAACATTGTACTGAGCAGGATGTGGTAGGGGACCTGGTCATTTTCCAACAAGGATGTTCAATTATGAATGACTGTGGAAGTCATTTCTTCAAAACCTAAATGATTGTGGAAGTCATGCACCATTATTGGTAAAATGTGATTAAGTTAATTTCATTATGAAATTCATATGATTCCTTTGATCTATGAGATTTTGATGTGTGCAGGTCTTCGAACAAGGCCTTACCAACGAACCATCAAATTGGTAAATGCTCACAATCAGTACCATAAGGGGAAACACAGAGTTTCAAAGAATAGTAGATGGGAAAGCATGGAAATTAGGGCGTGGAGTCCCGAGTCCAAGAAATATAAAGATGTGTAATCTTCTATATTTAGTGTTGAAAATGCAGCAAGATGATGGAGCTTGGTGAAATGAAGTCGCCTTCACCAAGTGGGCCCGCTGGCTATTTTTGGCGCAAAGTCTATTTTTAGACTATGTCTATTTTTAGACATATGGATCATGGACCGGGAGCTGCAGTATGCTATTCTTGGAGGATTGGTCATGTTGGTAAAAATAGATGGACCTCTATTTTTAGCATTTAGGTCGAAGTCTATTTTTAGACTGGCGGGCTAAAAATAGAACAGTCAAATATTATTTACCCTTAATAATATTTGGACTCTAAACTTCAGCTTACTCTCTTGGAGCACTTCAGTTTGACCCCCGGATGTGGGACATGCAGCTGCCAGAAGGATTTACGCTTTTCCTATGGGTTAGTTGAGCTAATGCATAGTTGATTTCAGTTAGAGCTCAAGTGGCAGAGTTCGGTGGAGTTGATGCGACAGTTAATGGAGATGGTGTTCTGGTTAACTAGTTGAACTAGTTGTATTTAGTTTAACTGGCTAATACACTAGAGATGAGTTGTGTGAATTAAATATTATTTAATTCACAAATTATTAACTCATTATTCAACTAAAGAACACATTAGTTTAACTCAGTGCATGGACAGTTCAGTGGCGACAAGTGAAAGAGGTAGATGAAAGGGTTGAGTTAGCTATCAGTTGCGACATTAGTTGTGCATGAGATTTGCACCACACTTTGAGGAAATTATCAATGACAATTGTGCAGTTGGAGCAGGTTGGATTCGAACTTGGATCTCTATTTATACTAGCCTTGATTGCGCAATAGAGGCAGGGAAATTAGTGGGTGTGTTTTGAACCTGTGACTTGTTCAAAACCAAGCTAGTTTTTGTGTAGCTTTGTGAGATAGTACTGAGTACTTGTGAGGAGTATTGTGCTATGTATTTGCTGCATGTTCTCTCCATCTAATATACAGAATAGCTGAGGGGTTTTCAGCTATAAGCTTTCCCCATACATACTGTGTTAATGTGTGTGATGATTTGATGTGCTATCGCTTCTATTCTTTCCGCATGTGACAATTAATTGTAGAAGAGATTATGTGCTATGCATGCAATTCGAAATGGATGTGTGATCAGGTTAATCTCCATTGAATAAGTGATTTATTCAGAAAATTTCTACATTTAGGGTGCAGAGTCCTGAATATGTAAAAAGATCAAGTTGTGGATTCTTAGATCTTTGGAGTAGATCAGGGCGCGAAGTTCTCAATCTACTAAGGCACAGAGATGCATGAAATAGGGGTGCGAAATCCCTATTCTCCAAAATAAAAATACCACTCATGGATAAATTTCCTTAAATCTCAATCTAACAATTCTGGAATGAATTTCTAAAAATATAAAGTCATGTCTAGCATCTCAAGCATGAATTTTCGAAAATAGTAAATCTCCTTGCATAACTTGGTAATCAAGCATAGTTGAAGGAAATTCAATTAACTTATCATTAATCAATCCTAATAGCTCAATATTGACTTAATCCTCAATATTATTAATATTATCATTATCTTTTATGTGTCTATGATATTTTATTAAAAGGGAATTACAAATTAACTTCATCTATTCATTCACTTCCCACCTCTCTCCTTCATAACTCTCATGGCTCTATGTAACTCTCTCTATTTTAAATATTATGTTACACTCTCTTTTATGCACTCATAAAAGAATGGCATATTCCTCTTACACTCATTAAAGATATGTCATAAAATATTCCTCTTACACTCTCTTTAATGCAGAGGTTACACTCTCCTTAAATAAGGCATGCATGCCTCTTTTTAATGGCATAAGTTACACTCCTCTAAACAGAATACAATGCATGCATATTACTCCTCCTTTATGACAATAGTTTGTTGCTCCTCCTATATTGAGTTTCATGAATTCTCACTTGGGAGAGAAGAGTGATGCTAAGAGGGAAGAGACTTGAGGAAGATTGTGAGAAGGAGAGATATGGAGAGTATCCAATTGCTTCCAAAAAAAATCTAAAATCCTTACTAAACTACTAAGTATCTCCATCTATTGAGGTTGAACATGAGTGGTATCTGGAGGAAGTGAAAACTATCTCTCTTAGTTTTCCTTTCATATATCTCTATTGTTGTAATTTGGTACTGCTTGTGATCTTTTGTAGCTCGGGGGTTCCAGGGGGAGAATTTCTAGTTCCTGGATATGGCTGGGAGGAAAAATGGGTGGTTCATAATGAGTTGGTAAGGATATTGGCATTGGAGCATAGCCTTATTGGAGCTGGAGCATACATCCATCCTTTTGGAGTTGTATAATTTCATTGTCAGGTATGTGGATCAAATTATATTGTGTATTTTTGCAGTTCATTTCATATTTTTTGTTGGTTTGGTTGTTTTCTGAGAATTACATGTATATGAAGTGTTGAACACAAAATGTGAAGAAATTTTGTAATGGTTGTTGAAGTATTTTCTTGTATAGTGTTGAATCGATTGACTACAAGTACTAATGGATGAAGCATGTAGGCTGCCATGAATTAGATGGAAACATTTTAATGGCTTAAATTTTGTTTTTCCTTCTCTTTGTACAGCTCTAGATAAGTTTTCATACTATGTGTTTGACATAAGTCATAAATGAGATTGTAGGATTTTTGGGTTGCTGTTATTTTGAAGAATCGCATTTCTGGGCATCCCTGTTGCGATTCAGCTCAACTTCAGGGGGTATCCATACCAAAAGAGCAGTTCATCCCGACTTTGATTTCAAAAATCAAGTTTTTGAAGACCGATTCCAAAATCTGCTCTGTTTTGCAGATTTGTTGTTCCATGTAGGAACTGCTTGTTGTTTTGTTTTGTTGTTTGGTTCTTTTTATATTAGATCTACCTAATAATTTATACTGATTAATCTAATATTGTCTAACCACTTGGAAATTGTGTTTAAAGTCTAAATGGTTAATACTTTGAAAATTTAAATAACCTTATGGCAACATGTTTTATGACTGCCAACTTTTTGTCAAAATTCACCAATGGTTGTACCTTACAACGTTGTGAGCTATGTTTAAAATTCCTAAATATTTATATTCATTTATTGGTATAGATTCACAATGAATATGGTTGATTGTCTACTTATATCTTGAGTTCAATTATTGGCACTACGTACAAAAAAAAAATGAAGTCATGTAATTTTGGATTCATGTTAGCTAATTGTTGTGAAAACACCTTTAAGAGATAGTGGTTGTAAGTGTTTGACAAAATGCCTCAATGGATTTACATTTCATAATTGTAAATTGGTTGTCATAATGTTCAATGGTTGCATCTAATTACGTTTATGAACTATCCATAAAACAGAAAGGCTTAAGTTAATATAGGATTTGCAATCAAGGTGTTTCTAGTGTAATAACTCCATTGAGTTAAAGTGTACTGCTGAAAAGTCAAAATTGGGGTAAGTAATTTGTTGCAATATTATCTCACATATGAATTCCTAATTATTGGATGCCAACCCTATATAATTTGAATTATCCTTTTAAGTAAATAATTCATAAGCATGTTATTTAGGAAGAAATCAAATTAGTCACTCTTGAACACATTTAATTACAACAGAATTAACAATTAGCTTATTGTAAATTGTGGTTCATAAAGGTTGAAATTTATTCATCCCACTAAATAATTTATATTTTAAAGGTGATTTTACTCTTGAGAAGCAAGTATTATGGTTGTATGTTTTGGTTCTTGATAAACCTTGAACCTTGTAGCTTTGAGGATAAGTTAGTAGAATTTAGGGTGTAGTGTAAAGGATACCAATAAAAATATATATATGACCTTGCATTAACTTTTATGTCCTACAAAAAAAAAAATATCGCATTTTGATTCCATATAATATTTCTCTAAAATAATGATGGTAGGTAAGGTGGGACCTTACATATGATATCAGACCTAATTTTAAAACTCTAGGACCTAGGGCTTGCCTACTAATAATCAAAGCTAATTACTTTATTTACTTGCTTGATTTTTTTGGTCAGGTTAAGTAATCATGGAGAGAGCATCAAAGAGGAGGAAGGAAGTCTCATCTCCACCTCCCCAAGCCAAATAATCTGAACAAACGTCCATTAGGGAAGTAAGGGAAATGATGTTATCTATCAAAAGATGATTGAAGTATTGATTAATAGGGTTGGGGGAAATCCTTCAATTCCTGGTTCTTCATCTCAAGCAGAAAGGCAAGAAATACCATCTGATGGAGATGCACATAGAGAGTTGGAGAAAGTTAAGCTTCATATATTTAAGGGTACCACAAAAGGGGAGGTAGCAGAAGCTTTGTGGGAAAACATGTGCCTGTGTTTTGAGTTGCAGAACTATTCTAGCAACCAAAAGGAAAAGTTGGCTATTTACCAACTTAAGGAGAGTGCAATATTATGGTGGAGGAACTTAGAATCCCAATTGGGGTACTCCATGTATACCTTGACATGGGAATTATTTGAAGAGAAATTTCGAGCAAAGTACCTTTCCATTGAATACTTGGAGAGGAAGTTGAATGAGTTCCATGATGTTAAGCATGGAACTAAGACAATCCTTGAATATGAGGCACGATTCATGGAATTGCTTAGATATGCCACCCATCCAAATACTGAAGCCCTCAAGGTAAACAAGTTTTTATATGGGTTGAATCCTATTATAAAGGAGAAGGTACGCATTTTGAGGCCTACTACATTGCATGAGGTAGTGCAACAAGCAATTATAGCTAAGGAAGAATTGTTGGGGAAAAAAGGCGGGGATAAAACCCCAAATCTATCATTCCATGGGAAACCTCCTCGAAGGGGAGGCCAATATGTAAGACAAAAGTTAGGTGGTTCACATCATCAAGGATTTCAAAATAATCATACTTTTAAGGACCAAGGAAATAATTCAAGGCAAAAACTTCAGCAAAGTAGTGCTCACACACTAGAAACACCTAATAAAAGGGTCAAATTTATGAAATTTCTCCCACTAATGGATGTTGTACTTGTGGAGGACCTCATTATGAGAGATATTTCCCTGAAAATAAGACTGAAGCATAATCAGAGCAAGAACAATCCATTATTGGAGATGTGGGTAGAGCCCATATGACTCATGCAGTGTTGCAGAATCGCCAAGTTGAGCATCAATCTATTGTGCTTGAAGAATATTGTAAGCTAAATGGTATGGATGTTACTATTTTGATTGATCCTGGTGCAACTGAAATTTTTATTTCTCCTAATGCTTTATTGAAATGTAAATTAGTGGCAATAGAACAAGATGATTTTGATCAGGTTGAGATGGCATAAAGACGATCTCAAAAGGTTGAATTCTTAGTGAAAGAGTGCCCTTTAGACCTAGGAGTGTGTGTCACACATGTGAATATTTATGTGATGCCACTTGGTCACTATGATGTGATAATTGGGATGGATTGGCTTGAATCCCGCTGGGCTGTGCTCAATTGTTGAAACAAAGCCCTTCAGTTTTTGAGTGATGAGGGTCAATCTAGGGTTATCCATGGGAAAAGAAGACCTATTTCTTTAAGACTTATCTCATTATTGCAGATGAAGCAAATTCTTAGAAAAAAATGTCAAATGTATGTTGTAATGACTTTAAATGAGTGAGAAATTTCATCCTTTGAACAATATCCTTTCCTTTTAGAATTCTCTGATGTCTTTCCAGAGGAGTTGCCTGGTTTACCTCCAAAGTGTGAGATTGACTTATCAATTGAGCTCAAGCCCGATACCGAACCTATATCCAAAGCTCCCTATCGAATGCCTATTGTTGAACTTCGTGAGTTGCAAGTGCAACTTAAAGAGTTATTGGATCGGGGTATGATTAGACCTATTGTTTCACCTTGGGGAGCTCATGTGATATTTGTAAAGAAGATGGATGGATCTATTCGAATCTATGTTGATTATAGAAAATTGAATAGAGTAAATATTCAAAATAAATATCCTTTGCCTCACATTGATGATCTATTTGATCAAATGAAGGGAGCCAGTGTATTCTCCAAGATCGATCTTCAATCAGGATATCATCAGCTTAGAGTTAAAGAAGAGGATATTTCCAAAACTTCTTTTTGAACTCGTTTTGGTCATTATGGTTCCTGGTTGTTCCCTTTAGGTTATATAATGCCCCAAGGGTTTTTATGAGTCTGATGAATGGTGTATTTCAGAAGTACTTGGACAAATTTGTACAAGTTTTCCTTAATGACATCCTAATCTATTCAAAGTCCCCAGAAGAGTACTAACAACACCTAAGAGTGGTATTACAATGCTTAAGAGAAAATAAGATTTATGGAAAAATGTCCAAATGTTCTTTTTTAAAAATCAAAAATCCGTTATCTTGGACACATTATCTCCAGTGAAGGAATTTCTGTTGACCTAGAAAATATCGAGGCAATTTCAGAATGGCCAACACCCTCTAATGCGCATGAAGTGTGTAGTTTCATGGGTATGGCAAGATACTATCGGAGATTTGTGGAAGGGTTTTCAAAAATAGCCAGCCCAATCACTTCATTGCTTACGAAGGGAGCGCGATTTAAGGGGAGAAATGAGTGTGAGCAAGCTTTTTCCAAGCTCAAGCAATGTTTGACTACAACTCTGATACTGAAGGTTCCAGATATGGATAGACCATTTATAGTATGTACATATGCATCAAAATATGGATTTGGTGCCATTTTATCACAAGAGGGTAGGGTGATTGCATATGCCTCTAGGAAGTTAAGGCCTCATGAAGAAAACTATGCAACACATGATCTGGAACTAGCAGCAATAGTTCATGCCTTGCAAATTTGGCGACATTATCTCATGGGAAAGAAATTTGAATTGAAAACAGATCATAGAGGTTTGCAACATATATTTACTCAAAGTGATATTAATGTTATACAAAGAAGGTGGTTATAACTCCTAAGTGAATATGATTTTACATAACTTACATCAAGGGTACATTGAACAAAGTAGCTGATGCACTTAGTTGAAGGCCACACATCTTTTCAATAATTCCACTGAAGATTGATTTACAGGAGTGCATCTTGAGGGCACAAGATGTAGATGAATGGTGTAAGGAGGTTAAAGTTTCTCTTTGTGGGGAGGAGGCTAAGAAAAGCAAGGTAGAAGGCTATTCTTGTGATGATGATGGAATGTTGAGATTTATGCAAAGGATTGCAGTCCCAAATCAAGATGGGCTTCGTGAGTTAATTTTGAAAGAATCTCACCATGCAGTATATATGGCTCACCCGTGAATCCAAAAGATGTATGCTTATTTAAAGAAAAATTTCTTTTGGACAGACATGAAGAAGGATGTAGCAAATTTTGTGGCAAAGTGTTTGGAATGTCAGCTAGTTAAAGCAGAGCATGGTCATCCAGTAGGATTTTTGCAGCCCCATAACATTCCCGAGTCCAAATGGGAAGAAATATCTATGGAATTTATTGTTGAATTACCTGAAACAACCAAAAGGCATAACTCCATTTTGGTGGTGGTGGATAAGCTTACTAAAAGTGCCCATTTTATACCTATTAGAGATACTTACAAAGCAGCTGAAATAGCACAATTATTTATAAAGGAGATCGTTAGACCTCATGGTTTTCCTAAGAAAATCATATCAAACAGGGGTTCTATATTCACAGGAATATTTTGGACTAGTTTCCAAGGAGCCCTTCAGACACAATTAAATTTCAGTACAACTTATCATCCATAAACTGATGGTCAAACTGAAAGAGTAAATCAAGTGTTGGAGGACATACTTAGAATGTATGTAATGGATCAACAATCTAAGTGGGAAGATTATATTCCTCTAGTGGGGTTTGCTTACAATAATAGTTATCACCGCTCTCTTGGTATGGCCCCTTATGAGCTATTGTATGGAAGACCATGCAGAACACCTTTAAGTTGGGATAGATTCGAGGACAGAATCTCGTTAGGTCCTGAAATTCTTCAAGAAATGGAAGAATAGGTGTGTCATATAAGACACATATTAAAGGAGGCACAGGATAGACAGAAGAGCTACACTGATATGCATAGAATGGATTGTAGTTTTAAAGAATGGGAATTTGTTTTTCTTCGAGTAAAGCCTCAGAAAAGCTCTATTAGATTTGGGAAAGGATCTAAGCTCTCTCCTCGATTTTTTGGGCCTTTTGAGATCATCAAAAGGATAAGACCTGTGGCATATCATCTTGCTCTACCACCAGTTTTTCATCACATGCATGATGTATTTCATATTTCGGTGTTGCATAAGTATGTTCATGATCCTTCTCACATTTTAGATTGGAATTAATTATAGGTAATAGGTGAGGGGACTCTAATGGCAAAACCAGTTTGCATTTTCTACCATTGCACTCAACAGCTCAGACGTCGCATGGTGGACCAAGTAAAGGTCCAATGGGACCCGTACAGTCCTAGTTCCGCCACTTGGGAAGATGCATCTTCTATGCGTCTCGAGTTTCCTTTTTTGTTTAGTCAAACTTAGGGCCAAGTTTACTCCAAGAGGGGGAGTATGTAGTGTCCTATTTTTCCTAGTATAGTTTTGTCACTCCTATTAAGGGTGAATTTTGATGACTTATATATATGGCACTAGATTGAGGAACAATGTTTTATATACATAGTTATATTTCCTCTTATTTTTGTGTATGTCATATTGATCATTGGATTGGGTAATAATGTTTTATATACATAGTTATATTTCCTCTTATCTTTATGTATGGAAGAATGATCAGTGGTTTAGGAAAAATGTTTTATATAGTTTTATTTTCCCTTATGTGTGGTATATTTGATTATGTGTTTTATATGGTGGTATGCATATGTTTCTCTCTTTGCATCTGACTTATGTATCAGGTGTATGACATGGATGGTGATCCTGGATTGAGACACATAAACCCATGGACGCTCATGGTTGTGTGGAAAATATGGTTAAATTATGATTTATGGATGATACATGACTTGTATGATTATAGATATGTCTAACATTGTACTAAGCAGGATGTGGTTGGGGACCTGGTCATTTTCCTACAAGTATGTTCAATTATGAATGACTGTGGAAGTCATGCACCATTATTGGTAAAATGTGATTAAGTTAATTTCATTAAGAAATTCATATGATTCATTTTATCTATGAGATTTTGATGTGTGCAGGTCTTCGAACAAGGCCTTACCAAGGAACCATCAAATGGGTAAAATCTCACAATTAGTACCACAAGGAGAAAGGCGGAGTTTCAAAGCACAATAGACGAGAAAGCATGGAAATTAGGGCGTGGAGTCCTAAATCTAAGAAATATAAAGATGTGGAGTCTTGTATATTTAGGGCGCAGATTCCTGAATATGTAAAAAGATCAAGTTGTGGAATCTTGGATCTTTGGAGTAGATCAGGGTGTGGAGTCCTTAATATACTAAGGCACGGAGATGCATGAAATTGGGGTGCGGAATCCCTATTCTCCGAAATAAAAATACCACTCATGGATAAATTCCTTAAATAAAATCTCAATCTGACAATTCAAGAATGACTTTCTAAAAATAGAACATCATGTCTAGCATCTCAAGCATGACTTTCCAAAAATAGTAAATCTCCTTGCAAAAACTGGTAATCAATAATAGTTGAAGGAAATTCAATTAAATTATCATTAATCAATACTAATAGTTCAATATTGACTTAATCCTCAATATTATTAATATTATCATTATCTTTTATGAGACTATGATATTTTATTAAAAGGGAATTACAAATTAACTTCATCTATTCAATCACTTCCCACCTCTCTCCTTCATAACTCTCATGCCTCTATGTAACTCTCTCTATTTTAAATATTACATTACACTCTCTTTTATGCACTCATCAAAGAATGTCATATTCCTCTTACACTCATTAAAGATATGTCATAAAATATTCCTCTTACACTCTCTTTAATTAATATGTTACACTCTCCTTAAATAAGCCATGCTTGCCTCTCCTTAATGGCATAAGTTACACTCCTCTAAACGGAATACATTGCATGTATATTACTCCTCCTTTATGAAAATAATTTTTTGCTCCTCCTATATATGAGTCTCATGTATTCTCACTTGGGAGAGAAGAGTGATGCCAAGACGGAAGAGAATTGAGGAAGATTGTGAGGAGAGATATGGAGTGTATCCAATTTCTTCCAAAACAAATCTGAAATCCTTACTACACTACTAAGTATCTCCATCTATTGAGGCTGAACATGAGTGGTATTTGGAGGAAGTGAAAACTATATCCCTTAGTTTGCCTTGCATATCTCTCTATTGCTGTATTTTGGTACTGCCTGTGAGCTTTTGCAGCTCGGGGGTTCCAGGGGGAGAAGTTCTTCCTGGATATGGTTGGGAGGAAAAATGGGTGGTTCATAATGAGTTGGTAAGGATATTGGCGCTGGAACATACTCTTATTGGAGCTGGAGCATACATCCATCCTTTTGGAGTTGTACAATTTCACTGTCAGGTATGTGGATCAAATTATATTGTGTACTTTTGTAGTTCATTTCATAGTTTTTGCTGGTTTGGTTGTTTTATGAGACTTACATGTATATGAAGTGTTGCACACCAAATGTGAAGAAATTTTGTAATGGTTGTTGAAGTATTTTCTTGTATAATGTTGAATCGATCGACTACAAGTACTAATGGATGAAGCATGTAGGCTGCCATGAATTATATGGAAACATTTTAATGGCTTATATTATGTTTTTCCTCCTCTTTTTACAATTCTAGATAAGTTTTCATACTATGTGTTTGACAGAAGTCATAAATGAGATTGTAGGATTTTTGGGTTGCTGTTGTTTTGAAGAATCGCATTTCTAGGCATCCCTGTTGCGATTCAGCTCAACTTCAGGGGGTATCCGTACCAACAGACCATTTCACCCTGACTTTGATTTCAAAAATCAAGTTTTCGGAGATCAATTCCCAAATCTGCTCTGTTTTGCAGATTTGCTGCTGCATATAGGAACCACCTGTTGTTTTGTTTTTCTATTTGGTTCTTTTTATATTGGATTTGCCTGATAATTTATACTGATGAAGCTAATATAGTTTAACCTCTTGGAAATTTTGTTTAAATTCTAAATGGTTAATACTTTGAAAATTTAAATAACATTGTGGCAACATGTTTTATGACTGCCAACTGTTTGTCAAAATTCCCCAATGGTTGTAACTTACAACGTTGTGAGCTATGTTTAAAATCCATAAATATTTATATGCATTTATTGGTATATATTCAACAATTAATATGGTTGATAGTCTACTTATATCTTGAGTTCAATTATTGGCACTACTCACAAAAAAAAAAATGAAGTCATGTATTTTTGGATTCATGTTAGCTAATTCTTATGAAAACACCTTTAAGAGATAATGGTTGTAAGTGTTTGAAAACATGCCTCAATGGTTGTACATTTCATGCTTGTAAATTGATTGTCATAATGTTCAATGGTTGCATCTAATTACGTTTATGAATTGTCCATAAAACAAAAAGGCTTAAGTTAATTTAGGATTTGCAATCAAGGTGTTTCTAGTGTAATAACCCGATTGAATTAAAGGGTACTGCTGAAAAGTCAAAATTGGGGTAAGTAATTTGTTGCAATATTAGCTCACATATGAATTCCTAATTATTGGATGCCAACCCTATATAATTTGAATGATCCTTTTAAGCAAATAATTCATAAGCATGTTATTTAGGAAAAAAATCAAATTATTCACTCTTGAACACATTTAATTACAACGGAATTAAAAATTAGCTTATTGTAAATTGTGGTTCATAAAGGTTGACATTTATTCATCCCACTAAATACTTTATATTTTAAAGGTGATTTTAGTCTTGAGAAGCAAGTATTATGGTTGTATGTTTTGGATCTTGATAAACCTTGAACCTTGTAGCTTTGAGGATAAGTTAGTAGAATTTAGGGTGTAGTGTAAAGGATACCAATATATATATATATATATATATATATATATATATATATATATATATATATATATATATATATATATATATATATATATATATATATATATGACCTGTATTAACTTTTATGTCCTACCAAAAAAAAAAAAAAAAAAATCACATTTTTATTCAATATAATATTTCTCTAAAATAATGATGGTAGGTAAGGTGGGACCTTACATGAAGGAATATTCTCCAGGTTGTATAGGTATCACATTAGGATTTTGATGAATTTAACCTCTATCAAAACACTTGATTTTCCATATTATTTGTACAAGAGTTTGATCAAGATGACTTAGAAGGTTCAAAGTAGAAGAGATGATCATCACACTAGTATCTTTCATCATTGCCTAATCAAGCTCATTGTGTTGCATCACTTGTCCTCTATCAACATGACTTGGGAAAACTTCTTGGAGAGATTTTCAGCAACGCCTACCATCAGCCCTTCTATCTTTCCTAGTACATCATCAACACAACCAATGGAGGTTGGCTCTTCTAGCATGCCCAATTAGTCTTCAAATTGCGCCTAAGTCTACCAGAAGTGTTCTTACACTTGAAAACATTGTTGAACAATGTGAGATAGAGGAGCAGCCTCTTTTCCATAAGAATAATGAATCAGTGCCATTGGAGGTTGAAGTAGCACAACATGTGTAGCTCAGATCAGATGAAGAGATCATCCAAGATAAATATAAAGAAACAGTAGAATTGAAAAAGGTCTTCTCCATTCCCAAATCTCAAATTACTTTCCTTCAATAGGAAAATTTTCAATTGAAAGTGAATCAACTCCTACAAAGCACGCCCAAGTTAGACATAGAGGAAAACAGAGGTAAAGGCAAGAATATTATTGTTGTTGACCAAATGTAGGAGATGGAGGTTGAAACACAAACAAGAAGACCAAAAACAAGAGGCCTCAAAAGGGCACTGGAACGAGAAAGAGAGTTAGCTCATCCACCTGAAGAGTTGACCTTTGATGAGCTTATATCCATGGAGATTAATCAAGACAAAGAGCTTTTGTTGTCAAGGGTAAATGCACATTTGGATAAGCTCTTGAAGAGGGCTAAGAAGGATATTAAGTTGGAAAGACATATGGAAAATAATTATCACACCGAGAACACAATTTCTCAAATAAGGCTGAAACAATTGAAGAAAAGAATAAAAGAAGCACAAATGAATCTTAAAGAGAAGGATAGCTTGGACTTGTTGGCTAAAAATTATTTGTCTTTTTAGCCAATCACTCGCGGGTGCTATAGAATCAATTTTGAGAATTTTTGAACAATTTTGGTATTTTTTGTGATTTTTGCACAATCCTGGAAATTCCTCATTGCAGAAGGGTAACAAAATTTTGTTGCTCTTATTTTGGGGGAATCCAAATGATGATTTATTAACGTGGATGGTTGTGTTTTGATGAGTAAATCACAGATAAGGAATCCCCTTGGCATGACAAGCTGTAATTTTGGAGAAAAAGCTCAAAAACCACTCATTTTTCATCTTTCTGCCACCTTTTTGGAGCCTCTATTACGCTTTTGGAGTAACCTTGGGAGAATGGATTTTTGAAGGCCTTCCCGTGGGTCATTTTGAAAATTTCAAGATGTTATGGAAACTAGATGCACAGGGCTAGTTGACCATTCTTTTAGAAGTGGACGTGGAGTCCTAAAATTTCCTCAAAAGTTCCTTCAAAGTTCTGTTATGCTTCTGCAAATTTTTGTTAGCCTTCTGTCAAAAATGTTACAAATCAACATTGGATTCCTCACGACACTTGTCAAGCTCAGAAAATGTCACAAATTTGAGGTTTTGCTTTTCTATGAGTTGGCATTAGATTTATTGAGTTGGTTTCTGCCTCCTATCATGAAGGAATATGTAATTAATGTAAGGGACAAACACTCCTATTTTATAGCTAAAATTCAGGGAATGGTTCCTAACCTCCCTAGAAACTAGGAAATGACTCATATTTTGTATTTATGATCCATTTTGGATGGGATTTCGACTTGATGAGGTTTCATAGTCCATATTTTCTATAAGTAGACTCTCTTTAGTATTTTTTTGGGTTGGATAGTCTCATATTGCAATGGAACTCTTGTAATCAACAATTTGGAATGAAATCAGAGACAAATTTGCAGGAATTGTGTTGAGATACTTGTTGTATGCTTTGGAGAATCTGTTTTTCTTATGTATGTTTATCATTTCATGCTTACTACCATGAATTTTTCTTCATATATGTTTATCTTGTAAGTTTATGAGCATAAATCATGTTTATGCATGCTCTTTTTTAGACAAGGTTTACAGTGTTAGGTTTATTTACTTCTAAATTGAATGAATTCACCTCAGTGATCATTCAAAATCTCTTCGATTTCATAATATACTCAATGAATTATTAAAATTATTTCAAAATACCTATCTTGCCTCACATATCCTTTGAAAATTCACCTTGAAGTTCAGACTTAAAAACCTTATACACAGTCTACTCACTAGTACATTTGGGGGAAATTCCGACACTTGGTTCCGGTGCTTTTGACCAAATGTCAGAAATTTCCCCAAATTTTTTCAATCCCGCCTGAAACCATCGCTATACCTATGTTTAGAGAAAAGTGTTGCAATACCAACACTTAGACAAAGTGTCGCAATTGCGACGTTTGGAGGAAGACGTCGCAATTGCGACACTATGCCCCAAAGCGTTGCTATTACGACGGCTGCCTCCAAACGTCGCAAGTGCGACACAATGTCTAAGTGTCACAATTGCAACGTTTGGAGGCATCCGTCGCAATAGCAACGCTTTGTCCGCCGTCGGTATAATGACACTTATATGTGCGCTACATAAAAATACAAAACTTATATGCGCGCTACATAAAAATGATTTTTTTTAAAACTACATTAAAGTCTGATATCACGCGTGCATTTGCCCTCCGCTCTTGCAGAACAGCATTCGGCCTCAACATTCGCCCTCAACTCTTGCAGAACAACATTTTCCCTCAGCATTCACCCTCAACTCTTGCAGAACAGCATTCGTCGTTAGCTCTTGTAGAACATCATTCGCCCTCAGCATTTGCCCTCAGCTCTTGTAGAACAGCATTCGCCCTCAGCTCTTGTAGAACAGCATTTGCCCTCAGCATTCGCCCTGAGCTCTTGCAGAAAAAAATTCTCCCTCAGCATTCACCCTGAGCTCTTGCAGAACAGTATTCGCCCTCAGCTCTTGCAGAACAGCATTCGCCCTCAGCTCTTGCAAAACAACATTCGCCCTCAGCTCTTACAAAATGGTAAGTTCTTACTGTAGGCCCTTCCTCCTATAGTAGGGTTTACTCTATTTTGGTTTTTTTGGTCAATTCCATTGGATTGTGTTAGGCTGTAGGGTTCTCTCTAGATGTCTTCCAATGTTCTTTCGGATGAGTTTCAAAGAGGATGTGTAAGATGTGTTTGTGCTTACATGAATTTGACTCCACCAGTTTCATGAAGTTTAAGCTATGGATTTTAGTTCGACAAACTCATCCATCTCAACACCTAGTAATGAATTTCCCTTGGTCTGATCTATATTGAAGGTGAAGTGCAAAGTGGTAGAGAATGGGAGATCGAAAGTCATCAACTTTATCACATGGGTAGTACTTCAGATTGAAAGTGATGAGCTTTAGTTCTCCAGATTTGGGGATTTTCTGATGAAATACCAAAGGTCACATCCATACAACCATATCAAGGTCAATGTTGAGATCATTCTCATATAGATATAGGTCACTGATATATAGGGTTAATATCATCATCACTATCCATGGAAACCGAATGGATACAAAATCTGTGATTGTGGTTGGCTCATTTATAATTATTACCCATTTACAGTAGAGCACAGAAACACTAAACATGGCTCGAGCAGAGCCTTTACAATAGGCAATGGAATTGCAGCTGCTTCATCAATAACCAATAGCTCCACTTGAGAAAACTTTTCATAATCTTGGGGCTGGATATACTGCAGAGCAAACAATTGTAGTTATCATTCATGCTCCAATATATTAATATAATTTTTACATTGAACTGAAGAAAGGGAAACAAGAAAATGCTAGCCATCATACAATGCTTTGACATAAGAGTTTTGAGTGACATACTTGAAAAAAAGAACTCATCTACTGATATTTATAATCATTTGAGTTATTCAAGTTAAACACAATGTCAAGAATCAAGATTCAATACCCTCTATTATCTTCATCACCCAATACAAGATTTAAATTTTCCCAAAGAAACGCTTATTAATTTGGCAGCCATTATTTCTCCCTGCTTTAAAAACCCTACATTTAAATGAAAACAAGCATTGCATTTCAACTACAAAAATCTATTATTGTTCAAATGTACATGTGTGCATCACTTGTGTAGGGTATTCCTTTTCCACTTTCACATTATCCAAGAATGTGTGCAGTATAGTTCATATTTTTTGTGATTTAGATTATCTTGAAAAAGGAAAGGTAAATTGTTTCCCATGGAAAAAGAAGGTTTTCCCTTTTTACTACTGGAAATGGTACAACAAAGTTCCATTTCTACCCGAAACTCCTATGAAACAGGAACCAAATAAAGGCCATGTCCTCAATGGACATCATTTGACTTTGAAAATGGCCATTGCACCGTGTTGTTTCTTATATTACATCACGATAGTTTCTTAGGTCATTTCTTGTTTCTTGAGATGAAAAACAACCAAAGAAATCGTGAAGATCCTTTCAAGAAATAAATGACCATTTCTCAATCATATCTCAACTATTTTTTATTTTATTCGGTGGTTGCTTACTTTGAGAGAAATTTGACACTTTTATAAGGAATATAACATAAAAACACAAAATGGGAAGGAATTGATGAGGTAGATGACCTTTAGTTGTTGTCAATTAAGAATTGATAATACACGATGCATGTTCTGTACTACAAACTAGATTCCTTCCTAGAGTTAGGACATGGAGTATTGAATTAAAGTTGTAGTTTCTAACTTCTTGTATTGGTTGATCAATCTTGAAATTTAGACATTGCATGTCTTCATTGCTTCATGTTTGAATAATTTGCATCATATCGTACAATAGGAAATTAGGAATTATGATTATTATTACTTTATGGATCTGTTAAGTTACTTTTAAGTTTGCATGGTTTAGTGTGAAATTATTCTAGTGTGCCCCTAGGCCTAGGTGAAGGAATGCCAAGGACTAAGAACCCTAGTTTTTAAATGGTATTGTTTCTTATACCCAAAAACCCCTCAAAATCACTTCTTATTAGTTCTTAACAATAGTGTTGTAAACAATTTGAGAATTGATATAGAAAAATCTCGCACTTCTAAAGATAAAGTCCTAAAGCTAAAGTGTGATACCATGTGTAATTCAATAGCCCCATTGTCACCTTACCAACCTCTTTTCACTTCGGGCTAGCTCTCCTCCAACTCAAGGGGGGTTCTCCCTAGTAGATGTTAGGGATCTAATGGCCCAACCAAACCAAGTCAAGAGCCCCCTAACTCTCTATGTTTACTACTATCAATCAAAATATTGAACAATAGGGTCGGACATGCATCCGAAGATAAAATTGCTAGGGTATTTTTGGGTAATTTCAAAGGGAAAGTCCCCAAACACATATAATCAAGGAATTATAACGTGATTTCAAACATTAAATATCAACAAAATTGTTTGAAGGATATTGAAAGGAAAAAGGTGATGGAAGATAGAAAGTGCCTTACTTAAATGCTCTAAGGATTTTTCAATAGTTGCTCCAAAAGCTTCACTTCAAGGCCCTTCAATATCGTCTCCAACAATGCTATACCATCAGCTTCAACAATGTTGCTCCAAAAATGTCCTCAAGGTATTCACAACAAGTTTACTAGAAGTTGCTCCAACAATATATTCAATAAGGTCTTCATTATCAACTCGTCTCTTGTTTGGGTGCCTTAATGTGCAATGACATGTTTCCAGGACTGAATTCAATGCAAGGCATATTTGAAACTCTAACTTTGTCTTCCGGTGTCTTATTAGAAATTATTTCAGTTTTCATTTTGTTTTTTCAAGTTAGATATTGTTTTCAAGTTTTTACATTTATAATTTTATTGCAATGTGGCAGACTGATCAGGGTAGTACAGGAACAACCCCGAGATGGGATGATCGCGGAAAGAGGCCAGCAGAAGAACATGTAAAGTGCCAGCATTGCTCTATCTTCAGGTATTTTAATTATTTACATAATTGAAATAATATTAATTTTGTTCAAATATACAGACACCTAGCCATGGTACGCCTGATGATTCCCTCTTTGAGAAAGAGCTTTCTTCATCCCTGTCTCCAATGCTCTTGTTGTAAAAAAAGGCACGAGATGCAAGGTCAGAATTTAATACTTTGATAGACGTGCCTCAAACACCTGAAATAGAAGAGAGGATAAAACAACTTATGAGCCAGCTAGAAACATATCAGGTAATAATAAAAAGTCAAAAGGATATTTTTTTTGTTCTGCATGAGATGAATTGTGATAGTTTGATTTTTAATTTTTACATTGACTAAACTAACAAAAGTTTCTTTTGTATGTAGCGTTTTCTGGCACTTTTTGAACTCGGTGTTGGTGGTAGTGGGACACAAGGGCAAGATATTGCCCAACAACCCTCTCGTACATCTTCTACTCCTTTAGGTGCCAGCCAAGAAACACACCCTGCCCAAGCAAACACCCAGCCAACCGCTGAACGTGTTGGCAGTGATGAGGCTGATATGGCCAACTACATTATTGTGTTTCCTGGAGCTACACGTGTCAGCTCCACAGGGACCATTAATGGCACGTTGTTGGTGAACGATGAAGGTGTCCCTATAAGGCACGTACAACTCCCAGGTAAATTTTAATATTTTAACTATTTCATGTACTCTATCTAAAACATATTTATCATGATTTTTATTTTTAAATTAATGATAGTATATATATATATATATATATATATATATATATATATATATATATATATATATATATATATATATATATATATATATATATATATTTGTTTAGGAAACAATGATTTTTATAGGTTTTTAAAGAGCCATGCATTGGTAATTTTTGGCCCAACCATACAAACAAGGTGGAATTCCCAGAATTCCAACTTGAAAAAAGAACTTCTAGATTATCTAGAAGCCCTTTTTGGGGTCGGCACATTTGACAGAAAAGCGGTGGCTCAGGTAGCCGGCAAATATTTGAAATATACCAGGGACACCTATAGGACGCAATTGCAATTTAACCCTAGATATGAGCGTCCTCTCACAGTTCCAAAGAGTGAGTGGAGAGCACTCATCCATGACGGAAAAGAGAAAAGTGCAAAGAAAGAAGGAAAAATGCCAACTGGACCCGCAAGGTAAATTACAACTTTAATTCAATAGCTTTAATTTTCTCTATGTCTAAAATAAAAGTGTGCTACGTCATATATGACTTCAATATTTTGATGCTAGGTTGCCTGACACCTCAAAGGCAACCAAAGCTAGGATTGAAAAAAAGGGCCATCACAAGCTAGGCCGGGGCGGCTACTTGAAATTAGCTGCAAGAATTGTAATTAAGTAGCTAAACATCTTATAATTAATTGTATCGCCTTCCAACGTTTTTGTAATCCTATCAAATATGATTAAAAATACACAATCATATGTAATGTAGGGTGATGAATTCGGAACAGAAACTACAGAGGAAGCTAAAAATATCGCTTTTCATTTCGGCTATCAAGCCGTAGTTGAATGTCGCAGAAGCTTGGGGCAGGTCCCAAGATCCAGAATGCCTGATAAGGTAAAACATTAACCTTTCAATATTTTTTTTTTCGTCCATAAATTTAATGTCTAACAACTTTGTTTAAATCAGGGGAGCAGCACTACCGACGAGGAAAATAACCCAGTTTTAGAGCCAGATGTAGATGATCCTCATGTGCAACCTGATCATTATAGTGGGGACCAGGCCGACAATGCTATTATCAGTGAGGGCCGTGACGATAATTAATTTCCACCTATAATTTTTTCTAATTATACCTTGATGGTTTTCCTTATAACATTTTTTGTTTAAATGACAGAGAATGTTTCCCTTGAGGATCTTACCACCAGAGAGGAAGACAGGGCAACAGTCCCAACGGCGACAACTGGTGCACCAGGTAAATAATCTCATTGCAATTTCTTTTTATTAATATTACCGAACTAGTTCAATGATATTTAAAAACTGACAATTAAAATTTAATATTATCTGTTTTTGTAGGCAATGCCCCGTCACTGGATGAGACCAGACATCGTGGCTATGCAACTAGGTCAGCAGTGCGGGTCGAAAGGCATGAAACAGGAGTAGAGCACGATGATATTGATGATGTAATTAGGAGCTTTAGAAATAGGAAGAAGAAAAAGAAAATTTGATAATGTAAAATATTGTATTATTATAAGACAAACGTTACCATACTTGGAACATTTTTTGTGTTATATAAAAAACTCATTTATCATACTATTTTTATGTCAAGCATTAATTGCAATGTTTCCTTTCGTACTTTTTGTTGAATTGTTTTTTTATTAGTTATTGAATATATTTTTATGCTCATGAAAGTAAAAAATGAAATATAGATTGGGTATTGGGGAATTGAGAGTGATTTGAGGGGGGGGGGAGGGGCCATAAGAGCTTCCACCTTCACGTGGTTGGCCCTGTTTAGTAGAGAATAATTTATTGGAGCGATTTAATCTTGGAGCAAACCTCCCTCGATCTAGCGTAGCAACAAAAAAGTTACTGTTGACTTAGTTGCTACTCTTTCAGATCGTGGGAGGCTTGTTCCAAGTTCATGCGACTCCAATAAATTTTTCTTGAAACGAAGAGGAGCTTATTCAGGTATGTTTTGACATTTTCAAAATATGTTCTAACATTATCATAATAATGCATCTTAGAGTAAAAAATACTACATCAATTACTTGTATTTATTGTATAGATAATGATGGATTTTGATTGACTTGGCAGTGTAGGTACAAATCCTCTTGCATCATGAGCAATACAACTTGTCAACCAGGGTCATGTCCAGGATATTTTTGCTTGTGCGCTTGACCGGGTTCGTAATGTCACATTTTGTAAGTTCCTTTACAGTTCATAATTCAATATTAAGCTTGTTCATGATTATTATCTAGGTTTTTTGTATGTGTTTTTTCATCTATTTGATTGTAAGTAACTCTGCATGTTTCCTGTTGTTCACTATGATTTCTCCCATTACCACTCCCCGGATGAATCTGACTTTATTGTTACATAGGTTACTTTATTGTTACTATGATTTCTTTATTTACGATTTCATAGGTTACATCATGTAAAGTTGTCAATCTCAGGTTGGTGATGAGCTTTAGTTCTCCAGATTTGGGGCTTTTCTGATATTTTCTCCCTCGTGTCATTCTTGCATCACCTCGTTGTTTGAGCATGCCAATTGTCTACCACTTGTACCAATTGGCACATGTCAATCTCTGAGTGGTGCCACATTTCACCTATTTTCAGTGAGAGTTCAGGGTTTCTCTAACATAGCTTCAGAAATCCGATTCAGTGCCTGCTTGAATATTGTCACATAATACTCATGGTTTGGATTGATGAGCATGTTCTGAATGGTTGGTTGATTCATAAGAACCACCCATATAGTCATCTTGAGATATTTTAGAATTTTTCTCGGGTTTCCTTTTTCACCGTTTCTAGTGGGTGGGATGGTGTGGGGTGATCCATCAATACTGGTGCTCTTGTAGTAGGGAATTTGTTTTTGGGGATATAAAGGAGAATTTGATGTAGATATCCCATTGGATGCATTCATAGATGGGCACGAGAGGTCAAAAATTTAAATTAAAAATATGCAACCTCTAGCATGGCAACCTGAAGGCCGCGAGAGACACTGGTTAAAGATTGTTTTGTGCTGGCCTTAATATAGTCGTGATTTCTTTCTATTATCTTAATGCAAATATATAGTCCGGTCTCATTAAAATGAGGATTGTGGTTGCATTTCTCTTTGGTTGTTTCTCTCTTAATGCTCCAGAAGTTGCCAAAATTTGCAATAGTTGTTTAGTTTGCCTATTACAACTTAAAAGTGGTTTTTAGCAATGGGAGTCATGTTTTTTAAGGTTCATACTAATATGAAGATCTTGTAATTCTATATTCAGGATAAGAGAAGATGGTCTCTACTTTGGGCAGTATGACAACAATTTCCACATCTACCTCATTGGGTAACAATGGAAAGGGGAAGAAGTTGGGTGCAATGTTTGATAATTATGGCAGACAATTGTCTTCTCTTTCTTTTTTTTCACCCATTTCCTTTAATCGCTCAAGCAGAAGAGGGACTCTGAGATTACGCGACAGAGAGAAGGTAGTTAATACAAGAGCTATGTAAAATAAGTTGTACTTCAACAAGGATGGCTCAGTGACAAAAAAATTGCAGGTCAGAGAAAAAATTATGTTTAATGGAAGGTCACCTGCACGTGAAACTTCACTGCGGTGGATCTTTCCTTGTCCACTTATATTCGATTTTAATGTGTTATTTTAATTTTTCATGGAGGGTTGTTTTGGCATATGGTCTGGCATTCAATTGCACACTTACTGAAAGCATTGTCAATTTGTCTTGCAGGCGGTGTGAACAAACATGCTGATCTTGTTGGAGTCACCCTTGGGGCGAAGGGCAAAATGTTGTCTTGGAGAGCAAGCATGGTTCTCCGAAAATAGTTAATGATGGTGTGATAGTAGCTAAGGAGGTAATTTATAGATGTGTGCTCTGGTTTTCTTTTTAACGTTGTATTAGTTCCCCCTCTTCAATGTCTTAGATTTGGTAGGCATAATTTGAAAACTCAAAGGTGAAAGGAAACATATTTGTTACCCAGTGGTCTACTTGGCCTATGGACTAGCCACATTAGAGTAATGCATAAATATTTTCACAACAATAAAAGGAAAGGGCTATGGCTGAGTCAAATTTTATTGTTATTGACAGTGTAACGAAATGTATCTCAATGCTATGGTTTTGGCCTTTTTATTGGTTGAATTAGAGGACCTAGTTGAAAATATTGGGGCCAAGTTGGTAAGGCAAGCTGCGGCAAAGACAAATGATTTAGCTAGGGTTGGAACCACAACATCTGTTGTTCTTGCACATGTTGGAATATTGAAAAATTCTATAACAATGAATGGAGAATAAATCTCCCTTCCTCTAACACAGAGAAAATACAAATTTCTTTGACAGGAGATAGAGTTTCAATACTTTGAAAACAAACTTCTATTCCCTTCAATAACTCAAAAAAAAACTATTACACTTCTTCCTCACTGAGAGGGATTACAAAATTATGACTGCTACAAAACACAGTGTATAAAACCAACTCACTGTCTGTTCAAAACAAACATACTCTGTCTCTAAAACACTCTGCCACGTTTTTCACTTTCACACTGCTGTGCATACACACTTAAAAAGTTACACTCAGTCTTTCACTTTTTACACACTGTTGTGTAATAAAAAATTTACGTACTGTCTATAAAAAAAACTACCAAGCTTTTTCGTCCTTTTTATTTTTATATGTCGTAACATATAAAACATATTATAATAAACCCTCTTTTAAAAAAAATAAAATTAAAACTAAATTCTATGGCCCACCTTTCATTTCGCATATGATATATATATAACATATGTATATATTAAAGCATACATAAATTTAAACTATCAAAACATTAAAGAACCCTTTCCATCAGACTTCAAAAGTCTGAATAGATTGAATTTCAAACCAAATTCGTGTTCCAAAATGGGATGTTGACGTCTGCCTAATTTGTAACGCGAATTCTCAATCCAATGTGCCTTATAAAAAATTCGAGTCTGGTTTTCAAGTTTTCAGATTCCCTTCAATTTCATGCGATCCAATATTAATGCTACACGTGTCCTCCTTTTGAATTTACAAAACTGGGGGGTAAATTTCTGTTTGTTTAATTTCTGGTTGGTGAATTGCGTTAATGCTGGTTGTTGTGTTTAAATACAATCCTGTACAGAAATATGGCTGCAGCCGTCTACAAAAAAAACTTGCAGGAATTTTAAATGCTGAATTAAATTTCTGGATGGCGTGCAAGCAACCTCCAAAAAAAAATGTTGCTACTACATCCGTCCTTCGGCTGCAGCAGTTGAAGTTAAAATTCAACAGCACAGGGTTTAATAAGTGAGGGTGTAAAGGTAACTTTTTGTCGATAGTAATGGATTAAGGTCATCTATTCATTTTTGTAGGGTCTTATGGTGTTTGGTTTTTAGTTTTGGGTTGGGCTTATTGAGCCTAAGATAGTTCTTGAGTGAAAAAATTGCTATCAGGTATTAAAAAATTTTGGTTCTTTTGTCAAAATTTATGAGCTTGTTAGGAAATACAAAACTGATAATGGTTGTATCTTAAATTTGTGGAAAATAATTTGAAATGAAACCTTTTTGTTTAGGTTGTTGCAGTAGGTGCAAACCCCGTTCAAATTACTAGGGGCATTGACAAGACAATAAAGGCCCTTGTTTCGAAACTCAAAATTTTGTCAAAGGAGGTAAACACTTGCCTTTTGAGTAGGCTGGTTTTCCTTTTTGCTGATGGTTTGGTGTATCTAATTGAATTAGTTGCCTAAGGTATTTTTGGTTGCAAAATCCTTTTCATTTTTCATGCAGTATTGGCCTTGTGGAATACATTTGATTGTGTGGTCTTGTTAGATCTACAACATTTGTAGTTGTTTAGTCTTATGTCCGAGGTGCACTTTTATTATGGAAATAGTTGATGTAATATTGTCATTTAATCCTTACTGCAGGGTAGCATGTTGAGAAGTTTCTTGTGAAACATTTGGTATTCAAAATGACACTTGATCCTATACAGCATCATGCACTTGACTTCAAAATTCATATTCAAAGTGTGCCAGACAATTCTTGTAAAATTTCAAATATTTATGTTGTTTTAAACCATTATCTTTTTCATGTATTGGATGTTGAAAATGAGAAAAAGACTTTGGTATGAAACCAACTGGTGAATAATTTCCAGTAAAACAACCACTTCCAAGACATGATTTAGAAGTATAACATATGTACTTATGAAGCATAGAAAGATATCCTTGATGCATTGTCAATGTTTGGCTAGGGTTATTTTTGGAGAAAATAACTCCTTATTCCTAGAATAGTGATCTTCAATACAAGTAAATGCCGGAGAAGAGAGATCATCGTGTGACATAAACCTATTAACAAAAGTGAACAGGGAATGATTATTAATTATGGCATACTAAGTTGTCAGTGATTTTGACTATTTGTCTTTAACATGTAAAAATGTTAAATTCCAAACATACATCATCATGGTTTGGCATCATGAGCTTGACTAATTGTCCACCATGCTCATAATTTCATTGTTGTCTTCATATCTATAAACAACATTTTAAATAATAATAATAATAAAGTTCTATAAGAAAAATCTAGACCTCCATGCTGTTGCTCCTTGTGAGACAAAGTCAAAATTGCATTACACAATCTGACACATAAGAATCTCCTATATCCCGGTGGTATGTATCCAAATTCTTATAATAGTGTCTTCAAGACTTATGTTGACATTGCCAATGAGATATTTAAGTAATGAAATATGGAGCCTTCTTCATTGTTTTATATGTAACAATGTTTTATTAATATAAAGATTGATGGTTTTGTCTTTCTGAAAATGAAATGTAAAAATAATTTATTGTGGTCAATTGAGAAGTTTTTTTTTTTAAAGCTTTTCATTATGGAAGGGCGACATAGATATATGCCCTTCTAATTTAAATTTGGACCTGCCCTTAAAGTTTGATCACTGTGTGGGACCTTAAAAAACAATAAAACTATTCCGCCGCGCGTTATATAAAACATATAACAAAACCTTTGTCAAAACTTCAAAAAAACCCTTTAGTCGTGGGTATTTCATCACGAATTGATCATTTTACCATGTACCTTCTTCTAGAGGAATATTATTCCACTTGATTAGGTACTTCATAATGGTTATATGTCAAAGAGATACAGAATGTTTATCTATAACTTTTTGTGGTTCAAGAATCAGCTTTCATTCTTCATCTAATTTTGGAAGTTCTATTTACATTGGCATACTTTTTCCCAAAACCTTTTTTAGGCAAGATACATGAAAAACCTTATGAATGCAAGAAGAAGGAAAATATAACTTCTATACCACTTGTGAAATCCTATGAATAATTGTTTAGGGCCATAACATTTTTGAGCTAATTCTTTATTCTTCTTTTTCTTGAATGAAGATTGCTTATAATGCTATAATCTAAAAAATACCCAATTACCCTCCTCAAATTATCTTTCACTTCAATGTTGTTCCCCTTGTTGTTTTATCATGTTTCATGTCATTTGAAGGTTTTCCATAATAATTTTGAAAGTTTCTTTATTATTTTCCATATGTGACTCTGTTTCCTATACTTTGGACTTATCTTACAAAAAGTATGAGATACTAGGAGTTGGATATCCACAAAGGGCCTTAAATGGGGAAATTTTAGTAGATATGTGATAGGTAGTATCATATTACCATTCTTCCTTGACGAACCCACTTCATCCATTAAGATTTATTTTCTAAAGAGTAACATTGTAGATAACCTTAAAAACATTTGTTAACTATTTTTGTTTGACCATTTGATTATGTTTGATATGTAGAACTCATGGCAGCTAGTGTTTCTCCACTCATATTAAATAATTATTTCCAAAAGTTTCTTGTTACTATTACTTTAGAAAAACCATGAAGACTATGAATTTATTTCACGGACACTTCTGCCACTTGGCTTTTTGTTTATGTACTTTGAGCTCTACAAAAAAAATCTACAAAATTTGTCTATATAAATGACCACAAAAATGTAATACTTACCTTTATATTTCAGTAACCCTGTAATAAAGTCTATTGATATATCTTCTAGTCTTTGAATATGTATGTGGAATGGTTGAAGTAACCCTAGAAATTTTACTATCTCTCTTTTATTTATTATGCAAACCTGACCTTCTCTTACAAAATTTTGAATATCTTTCTTCATTCCTTCCAAAAATATATTTTTTGATCCTTTGAGATGTTTTAAGGAACCCTGCGTCCTACCATTAGAGAGACATGGGACTCCCTTAATATTTTTTTATTCAAATATGCTTGCATGCATAAAAACATTCTACATTTGCACCAAAGTATATCTCTCTTTCACTCCCAATGCTCCATAGAGTTCATCCCATCATTTATAAATTTTAGTTTTTGTTTAGTACTATTGTCATTTTTCCATTATGGCAAGCTTCTTCTAGCCACCTAGGAATAGAAAATGTAATTGGATATAAATTTGAGGACTCTTCTATTTTAGAAAGAGCATCATGTACTAAATTTTCCTTACCCTTTTTGTAGATTATCTCAAAATTAAAACTTTGCATTTTTTCTCCTCATTTTTGTTAATCTTCTAATGAAAGTCATAGCTTCAAAAAATACTTTATGCTATCATGGTATATCTTGACTTTAAAGTACCTCCCAATGATATACTATCCCCATTTTTTATTGCATGTAATATTGCTTCCATTTATTTTTCATATGTAGATTTCACCAAATATTTTCTTTGAATTCCTTGCTTTTAAAAGCCAATGATATCCCTTATTGTGTTAATGTTACATAAATTCCTTGTCCTAGTGCCTCACACTCTACTATGAATGTTTTACCAAAATTAGGTGCAACCGATGTTCGTGTAGAAGACATGGCATCCATTAAAAGAGAGAATGCCAAAGTAGCCTCATCATTCCATATAAATGATATTTTCTTCAAGATATATGTGAGTGGATTTGAAATGCATGCATAATTCTTAACAAATGATCAATAATATCATGTAAGTCTAAAAAATCTTCTAAGAACCTTGATTTTCTTAGGAATAGGTCATTTTGTAATAGCTTGCATCTTTTGAGGCTCCAACTTCACTCCTTCCTTTTAAACAATATGAACCAAATACTCGAATTCTTATTTCCCAAAAGCACATTTGGATATTTTTACATAAAAATGATTGTTCTCAATAATTTATATAACTTTTCCACATGTTTAGTGTGGTATTCCCATGATTTATTATAAATATGTGTATTATCAAAGAAAACCAACCCAAATTTTATAAGATGGGATCAAACAAAATTGTTCTTAAGTCGAGCCCGCCGGACTTCAAACGGCGATAAACCATAATTCAAGCCAAATTCGCGTTCCAAAATAGCCTGCTGACGTCGGCCAATTTTGTGACGCGAAAACCAATTGAATTCCGCCCTAATCTTTTTCGGGTCCGAAGTTGGGCTGGCGTACGGAGGGAGAGTTGTGACGCGAATTTCTTATAAAATTCGCCCTAATCTTTTTCAGATCCGGAATTCCACTACGCGAACGGCCCAAACAAAGATCTGCTCCAATCAATTTCTGCCATGTGTCCTCAATCAAATGTTGCCCTGTTCCCGGATGCGGGTGCATTCGATGGCGTTTAAGGTGATGGGACATGGATGTGGCGATTTCATACCAATTGCATTAAGTTTTAACGATGTTCAATTAAGTTCCAAGGTTTTCACATCAAATCGCATTAAGTTTTAACACTGTTCAAGATCGGACTTCCACTCCTGTTAGCAATTCCGCATGATCCAATATGATCCGGACTTCGGCTCTCATTAATGATCAGAGATTAATTATGACAGGCGTTCTTCGATTGCATTGCAGTCGGGTCGATAAAATGGCGTTTCGCTATGGTTTTTCAGACGAGCCGATTGCTGGGTTACACTGCCTGCTCACTGTGACGAGAAGGAGAAGTGGCCAGCTGAACTACTGCTTAGACCTTAGTGCATATCTGCATTTCTCTCGGTCTGGTCTGTGTCTGTCTTCCTCTGTTTCTTGGAATTCTACTTCTCCATCTCGTCTTGTGCCCACTGCTGAGACTGCATCCATGCCTCACCTGTGTCAAAGGATGCATTGTCGCAGGGGGAGCACTAGAGGTCAACCCCTATGCACTCCCTCCAGCCCCTCAACCGAGTCGTCTTCCCAATCCAGTGATTATCATGCAGGTCGCTATCCAGATACTAGAAGTGGGCGGGGTCGGGTTCTAGGATCTGGCCACCATATGGGCTGCCTTGCTCCTCATTTCCCTACCGCTTCACCTTCTCCCACGACGTGCACTGCGCTTTTTTCCTTTAATTTCTCTCTGAACCGCCCACGAATCATAGCTTCAATTACTGTGGTTTTTCGTGAGGAGGCCCAAATGGAAGAACAATGCACCCGTCCGGTGGGTTTGAGCTCAGAAAAAGCCGGCCAACATTCGGGCCTTCAGGAGGGGAGCGGTGGCATGAATGTGGAGATAACACCTGGCGATCCTGGACCTTCCGAAGGATGGTGCCGAATCGTCGAGGAACCACCAGAGGAGTAGTTTGGTTAATTTGTTTTTCTTGCTTCGCGGCCCACTTAATTGGGCTTCTTTTAGATTATATTACTGTGCTGGACCTCTGTAATATTTTTGAATTCTGTAAACGTTCAAGACTAGTTTCCCCGTATGAGGGCAATATTCTTTTTTTGTTTTTTGATGACAAATTTGCCATGAGTCTGGGCAATGTTTTTGACTTCGGTGTAATTTTATTCCCACTGTTAATAGATTAACTTTACTTAGAAAAAAAAATGTTGTCCTGTTTCTATTTTAAACCTGTTTTTTGAAATACAGAGCCATGTTTATATGATTTTTTATAGTCGAAGCGCTGTGGGGTGGTTTATTATATTAATATTTCACGGTTGAATTATGTTCATAACAATTGGAAAAAAAATGTTGCCCTGTTTCTATTTTAAACCTGTTTTTTGAAATACAGAGCCATGTTTATATGATTGTTTATAGTCTAAGCACTGCGGGGTGGTTTATTATATTAATATTTCACAGTCGAATTATGTTCCTAACAATTGGAAAAAAAAAATGTTGCCTTGTTTCTATTTTAAATTTGTTTTTTGAAATATAGAGCCATGTTTATATGGTCTACGTATTATACTCTTTCTCTGTATATCTATAGGAACCTTTTTGCTATGAACAGGGTGGATGTTGTAGCGGGCTAGTAATGGAAACATGTGAGCCTGAACCTTACATCTCGGATGCAACAGATGGTTACCAATTTTGGAATCAAGCAAGCCTGATCTTACAAGCGAGCCTGGGTTTCTGCAGATGGTTTTTATTTCCGAGAACAAGCGAGCCAGAACATACAATCGACCCTGGGTTTATACATATTTTTGCTCTATCATGGATGCTTTTTGTGTGAGGCGTATATCAACAGTACATGTCTCTGCACATTTCCCGTATCCGCTTTATGATACTATTTTATGTGTTGATAGGTTATCACTCTGCCTTCAAAACTAGCGATGCTGGTTTATTGATATGGTCTGATGGTCTTTTTATATTTTGGACATATCACACTCCTCACATGATTAGCGTTTTTCTCTGTTCAAGGATTTTGGGTACTTTAATTTGTATTTGGAACATTGGACGTCGGTACGTACTCTATCTGTTGCTTTACTATTCTACATACTGCTATTTCACTTTCTTATAGATGCCTCGGGCATATTTGGATGCTTTCTCAGATTTGTCGATAATCTCCATGTGGACCGTTACCGGGTTTTATATCATGTCCCTGTATGTGACATGGGGTATTTTTCTATCATTGTCTGGGGTGGGACTTCCACTTTTCTGGATGGATATTTGGGTTCCAATCTTCAGATGTGAAAATGTAATGACTTCATGGACTGTTTTACTTCATATAATATATTCAAAAAAACGTTTTTTCTCTTGTGAAAAAAAAATGATTAATGTTTATTACTCTGCCTTCAAAAATAGCGATGATGGTCTATGTTGCTGGTTTATTGATATGGTCTGTTGGTCTTTTTATATTTTGGACATATCACACTCCTCACATGATTAGCATTTTTCTCTGTTCAAGGATTTTGGGTACTTTACTTTGTATTTGGAACAATGGACATCGGCACTCTATCTATTGGTTTACTATTCTACCTACTGCTATTTCACTTTCTTATAGATGCCTCGGGCATATTTGGATGCTTTCTCAGATTGTCGATAATCTCCATGTGGACCGTTACTGGGTTTTATATCATGTCCTTGTATGTGACATGGGGTATTTTTCTATCACTGTCTGGGGTGGGACTTCCACTTTTCTGGATGGATATTTGGGTTCCAATCTTCAGATGTGAAAATGTAATGACTTCATGGACTGTTTTAATTCATATAATATATTCAAAACAACGTTTTTTCTCTTGTGAAAAAAAATGATTGTTTATAGTCGAAGCGCTGCAGGGTGGTTTATTATATTAATATTTCACGATCGAATTATGTTCATAATAATTGGAAAAAAAAATGTTGCCCTGTTTCTATTTTAAACCTGTTTTTTGAAATACAGAGCCATGTTTATATGATTGTTTATAGTCGAAGCGCTGCGGGGTGGTTTATTATATTAATATTTCACGGTCATTGGAACGCCCACAATTCATAACAAATATTGGAGATTTACTGTCATGTTTTAAAGTTTCATTTAAAAAAAAAAAATTGAACCCGTCGTCGGTATACTGATGCCTTGTAAGCATCAGAATTGCAACAGCTTAAAAACGTCGAAAGAGCGACAGCATAAAAACGTCGGACCACATTTCGTCAGAATTGCTACTGTTTACAAACGTCAAAAGAGCAACGTTCAAAACTTCGGACCACATTTCGTCGGAATTGTGACAGTTTACAAACGTTGGAAGAGCGACGTCCAAAACGTCGGACCACATTTCGTCGGAATTGCAACAGTTTACAAACGTCGGAAGAGCGACGTTCAAAACATCGGACCACATTTCGTCATAATTGTGACAGTTTACAAACGTTGGAAGAGCGACGTTCAAAACGTCGGACTACATTTCGTCGGAAGTGCGACAGTTTACAAACGTTGGAAGCGCGACGGTTTGGGAAACGTCAAAAGAGTGATGCTTGTTTGGAAGCGACGGAAAAAGTGTCAGTAGTGCGACACTTTGTAAGTGCGTCGGAATTGCGACGGGATGGCAAACCACGTTTTTCCCGTCCTTGAACTGTCGCTCTTACGACGACTATGTGTCGGAATAGCGACGAATTTGCCATCGGAAATTGGGCCAAATTTTCTAGTGTACTCACTGAATTTTCTATCTAGCACTCAAAAACATCAAACAAATCATATTTATTGAGCTTATATACCTAACCTAAGATAATTAGATACTCATTCGTTCCTTTGACTGAAAAGGTGACAGTGAGAGAGCCATCTCTGGTCCTCGTAGGGCTAGCTACCTAACCTAAAGTTTGGTCTATGGTTACCTTTCTCCAATCCTATTTTCAGCCTTGGGAAGATAAGGAGAGTGGTAACATTTTTGGCGTCGTTGTTGGTTAGCGATTCCTAAAAATTCCCTGGGAATATTTCTTTAATTCTCTGAAATTTATACTTGTAGGTGACAAGATCTATCATTCAAAATAGGTTGAATTCTTAAATCTGAGCCAAAGTCCAAAATTCATATCTTAAGCTGACTCATAAAAGACATACTAGGTCAAACCGAGACCCAAATCCCTCACCAATTGTGTATGACCCTAAGAGTTTTTTTAGAAAGCATAAAACCAAGTCTCGGAAGGTTGGAAGAGCTATTCCTCCACTTGTCAAATCAAATTATTTGCCTACGAGATTTGTTTCAGAAGATTTGTTTTATAGTTTAGAATCTGAAAGAGATTTGTTTAGAACTAAGTCTGAGACTTTTCTTTCAGAAACCACCTTTGATCCTTTCAATTTCAAGGCCTTTGCACCATTTTATGAGTCTTTTAATTCCGAAGTCGATAGTGAAGTCTGGTCTAATTTTCACAAACTCAAGAGCTTGGTGGATAAGTTTCAAGAAACTTCAGAGAAGGCCTATTTCCAATATCAGCAGCAGGATTTTACTTCACCTGTCATCAAATCTTCTCATAATGCTACATCATCAACCCTTCCTTTCATGGCATCATTACCTCTGCAATTTTTCACTCCATCAACACCTCCACCACCTCCTCTATTAGTCATGGCCATATTTTCTCCATTGCTCCTACCAGTTCAACTCACTCCACTACCTTAGAACTATGGTCAGAGGCTTACTCTTTTCGATGGAACATCAAATATTATAGCTTATCAGCACATTGCCAACGTGATTGATTTCATAGATCTTGAAGAGATCAACATTGACAATGCCAAGATGTGCATCATTGCACAAATTTTCTCTAGAGAGGTAAATAAATGGTTTCGCTCCCCCACAACTGGTTCAATAGGTACTTCACAGCAGCTGATTGACTTCATTATGGTGAAATGGGAAGAGAAGAAAAATCCATTGCAGATTTTAGCTAAGTACAACGCCTTGAAAATGAATCCCAACGAGTCTGTCCAAGACTTTACATCTAGATTCAATAAAATATATGATTCAATTCCTAAGAATATTAAGCCTCCTCCAGTCCTTTCTTTGCTTCATTATCCTGATGGTTTCAATCCTGACATGGCCTATCAGTTGAGGGAAATAAAACCATTAACTCTTGAAGAAATACAGAGAAACGCAATGAGCGTGGAAGCTAATTTGATCATCAAGAAGTCTAAAATCAAGACGGAAAAAAGAGTCATTATAAAAGAGGAAACATCCACTTCATCAGAGGGAAAATTAGATACCTTGATCAAGACCATCGAGAATATTATGGATAAAATGTCCATCGTTGATCGACAAGTTGAATCCTCCATTATAAATCCCAATTTCAGGGGTCAAAATCAGCAGCCTTAATACAGGATCAAGCAAAGGGAACAAAGGGTCAGGATCGACAAAGTCAGCAACAAATTCACACTCCATTTCATCAGAATTATAATGAAGGCCCTGATGAAGATGATGAAGAATGAATTTCTGGTGAGAACCATTTATTTGAGGAAAATCAATAGCCTATTTTCCTCACTGAAGAAGATCAATTTTCTGCACAAATTTTTGCACCAAATGATTAGCAATATGTCTTGTCAAATGATGACATGTTATTAATACGCACAAAAAATTATCATAGGGGATTTTAGAATTCTCTTTCTCAAGTGCAGAGACAGTATGGCTTGAGTAATAGGAATGTTACTATAACCTCCAAAAATAAAAAATCGAATGCTCAAGTAGATGCTCATCACAAAGAAGTCGCTGCCCCAAATCAAAGTAAAGACAAAGGAGTTGTTGTTCCTAATCATGCTAAAGGAAACGAAGCTTCTTCCAGCAGTCAAAGAAATATAAAGAATTCCAAGAATGAAGACATAAGAAAGAGTCTTCACACAAAGATCAGCCCAAGAAGAAAGATGCACTATTGAAAAAGGTAGAAAAACATTCTGCCATTTTTAGTCTTGAAAATGAAATTTTCAAATTGAAAGTCTCCATTCCTCTAACTGAAATAGTTAAGAATGATTAGTACAAAGTTCAAGTAGCTAATTTTCTTAGATCTTATCAAATTTCCGACATGGTTAATGTTAGTGATGATCACCCTGAGCTTATTTTTGGTCCTATTGTTGATGTAAAACTAGAAGATAGTGAGGTCCCTCCATTTTATCTAAGCCTCAAAATCCATGATTTTATCCTTCATAACACCATGATTGATTCCAAAGCCTCTCATAACCTAATTCCCAAGGCCATTATGGATAGGTTAGGACTAGATATCACAAGACCTTATCATGATCTTTATTCATTTGATTCAGGGAGGGTGAAATTTCTTGGCCTCATCAAGGACCTAGTGGTGTCATTAGAGAAAATCCCAGCCAAGAATGTCCTCATGGATTGTTGTTGTGGCTGATATCCCTCCCAGATATGGAATTTTTCTTTCTCAGTCATGGGGAGTGAAGCTTAGAGGTACCTTACAACTTGAATTTTCATATGCTACCATTCTCGTCTATGGACAACTTAGGAAACTATACCGGGAAAGTGAGATGAAGTACATGATCAACAGACGAGAAAGGAAAAATAACCATCCTATACATGTTGTTAATACATATTTAGAATCCTTTATCTTGTTCAATGATGAATGTTCAACACCTTCCGAAGTTTTGTTAGAAGAAAAAGAAGAAAATTCTGAATTTTCAAATTCTGTTTTAGAATTGGCAAATGTAGAAATTTATGAAAAAAGTGCCAAGTGGTTTGGAACCAAGCGCATCACCTCAAAAAAAAGTGATGAAACAGTGAAAGAAACAAAAAAATTTGGTACAACAGAAGTCTCTCAAACATCAATCAAAGTTCAACCATCTGATTTGCAATTTCTAGATGAGGAAAGTAGTTTGTGGATTATGGATTTCAATGGAGCTATGGGAAAAGAAGGGGCTATAATTAGAGTGTGGATTCACAACCTTGTAAATCAGTCATTAAAAATTCCTCGCAATGTTCAAATGTACTCCTACAAGATGGATTTCGAATATTCAAACAATGAAGCTGAATATGAGGCTTTGATAGTTGGTCTGAAAATTATCAAGAAGCTAGGTGCCAAGAAGATTTGTGTATATGGAA
This sequence comes from Pinus albicaulis, assembly GCA_034641835.2. Lineage (NCBI taxonomy): Eukaryota > Viridiplantae > Streptophyta > Pinopsida > Pinales > Pinaceae > Pinus > Pinus albicaulis. Next base: position 480,617,436 of record CM076579.1, read on the forward strand.
ATTACGAGTTAGTAATAAAGCAAGTCAAAGGGGAATACCAGGCCAAGCATCCAAGGATGCAAGCTTATCGTAATGCAGTGCTATACATCCTAAAGACATTCACCGAGTAAAATTTATCATTGATCCCAAGGGACAGCAATGTTATTGCTGATTCTCTTGCTACTTCTGCCAGCATGTTCAAAATTCCATTGTATCCTAATAAGAAGTATGAGATAAATGTCAAACACTGCCCTGATGTCCCAGACAATGTTCAGTGTTGGCAGGTTTTTGAATATGATAAATATATCAGCAACTTCTTGGAGATGGAAGAGGCTTTTGTGAATTCTCAAATTGAAACCCAATGCTATGAAGATGAACAAGAAATCCATGCAACAGAGATGCAAGTGCTTCAGTTGAAAGATAACTCCTTTCCAAGAGGTTTCGTACCTTTGGAAGAGATTTTTGATCAAGATGGTTTTGCACACAAACCGACCATGTTATCGACGGAAGTGGGAGTGGAAGATCTCAATCTTGGCACTCCAGAAAAGCCAAGGATGATAAAAATTTCAAAGTCTTTGAGTGCAGAAATGAAAGGTAAATACGCAACAATTATGTCTCAGTTTGCTGATGTATTTGCTTGGGAATATTCTGATTTTAAAGTCTATGATAAGAGCATAATTCAGCATACCATTCCCTTGAAGCTGGATCAGAAACCTTTTCACCAGAAGTTAAGAAGAATGAATCCCAAGTTACTGCCCTCTATTCAAAAGGAGGTAAATAGATTATTTACTGCTGGTATTATAGTGCCTCTTCGCTTTTAAAATTGTATGTCTAATATATTTCCAGTGAGAAAGAAGACAAGAGAGATTCGATTGTGCATTGATTTCAGAAATCTGAATAGTGTCATTGAAGGAAAATTACACACTACCAAAGATGGACCATATTCTGCAAAGGGTAGTTGGATCTTCTAGACTTTCATTCTTGGACGGATAATTCAGTATAATCAGATTTTATTCATCCAGATGATCAAGAAAAGACAACCTTCACAACATCTTGGGGTACCTTCATGTATGCCAAAATTCCTTTTGGATTGAAGAATGCAGGGGCTACTTTTTAGCGAGCAATGGATATTGCTTTCGCCAATGAAAAGGATGTCTTTTTGGTCATTTATATTGATGATATCACTGTTTTTTTACAAGACATATGAGCATCATTTTCAGCACTTGAAAACAAATTTTCAGAGATCTAGAAAGTTTAGCATATTGTTGAACCCAAAGAAGAGTCTTTTTGCTATGGGAGAAGGTAAATTCTTGGGACATATCATATAAAAAGATGGAATTAGGATAGATCCTTCAATGATTCAAGCAATTCAGACCTTGGACTATCCTAGGAGAAAAAAGGACATTCAGTCATTCAATGGAAAAATCAAATTTTTGAGAAGGTTTGTTCCCAATATTGCTGAACACTTAAGGAAAATTACTGATATGATGAAGAAATATAGTGAAGTAAAATGGTATGAAGAGGCGAAGAAATCATTTAATAAAGTTAAATTGGATTTATCTCATGCTCCTATCCTTATTAGTCTGGATTATACACTTGATTTTATCATTTTCTTATTTTCCTCGGAGCATACCCTTGTTGTTGTCCTCATGCAAAAGAAAAATTAGAACACGGAGCAGGGCCATTGCCTTCTTCAGTAGAACTATAAGAGACACAACCTTGAAGTACAACATCATTGAGAAATAGGCCTTGGCATTATTCAAAGCATTTAAGGACTTCCAGGTCTACATTCTCCACTCTCATTTCATTTCATATGTTCCAAACATTGTTGTCAAAGATGTGCTTACACAAAATGATCCTGAAGGGCGGCGAGGTAAATGGATCGCTGCTATGTTGGAATATGTCCTGGAGATCAAGCCCACAAAGCTGATCAAAGGACAAGGCCTGGCGAAGCTTATGGTGGATTCAATCTCCATGATTTGGACATCAATTTTATTGCTACATTATCTGAAGAACAAGAGGCTGAAACATTACCTGAGGTATCTGAATTTTTCTCTTTATCTCCTTGGTATGATGATATAGTTAATGTTTTGCAACACTTGAATCCTCCTCTTGGATTGCCAAGTAGTAAGGCTAGATCTTTGAAGTAAGGGCTTTTAAGTACTGCATTCTTAATGGTGTCTTGTATTGGAAATATCTGGGTGGAGTGTTGCTGAATTGTTTGGTTGAAGGAGAAGTTGAAAAAGTGATGATAAAATTTCATAAAGGTGACTGTGGCGGTCATCTTTATTGGAAGACTACAACTAAAAATATCTTGTGGGCGGGCTTCTATTGGCCAAATTTATTTTATGATGTTTATAAAACAATCATGAGTTGTCATGAATGTCAAATATTTCAGGGAAAGAGGAAGCTCTTGCCTTTGCCCTTAAAACCAATTGAAGTTCAAGAGCCATTCCAACAATGGGGACTTGACTTCATTGGCAAGATCCATCCTCCATCATAGCTCAACACAAATGGATACTCACTACCAAAAATTATTTCACCAAATGGATTGAAGCCATCCCCATGAGGCAAGCTACTGATACTGTTATCATTCAATTTCTTGAGAACAATATTCTGTCTCATTTTGGCTGTCCACAAAAAATCATTACTGACAATGCAACTACCTTTAAGTCCAAGAAAATGATTGAATTTTGTGATAAGTATCACATTAGGCTTGGTCATTCCACAACATACTATCCTCAAGGCAATGGGCTTGTTGAATTGTCGAATAAATCTTTGGTGAACATATCAAGAAGATGCTACAAGAAAACAAGAGGAATTGGCACAAAAAGCTCACCAATGCTCTATGGGCGGATAGAGTTATCAAGAAGAGATCAATCAACATGTCATCTTTCCAACTCGTGTATGGTGTTGACACGGCGTTCTCTACTTCTCTAGCTGTACCGGTGATGAAAATTTTGCAAGAGATCAACAATGAACCAAATGAAATTCAACGAAGAATCGGCCAAATGATCCATCTACAACAGTCATGAGATGAAGTCTTCAGTCATACTTCAAAGCTTCATGAGAAAATAAAAAAGATTTACGATAGGAAGACCAAAGCTGATGATTTCAAGCTTGGGGATTTTGTTCTTCGTTGGGATGCCCGGAATGAATACAAGAGTAAGCACGGAAAGTCCAAAAATCTATGGAAAGGACCTTACAAGATCAACACATTCAGAGGTAATCAAGCATTTCTACTAGAGGATCTTGAAGGGAAAGAAGTGTTTGGAGGACTAATCAATGGTAGGTTCCTCAAGCACTATCTTACTTAATAATTGAATATGATGTTCATTGTCACTGTACATATCATTTTAATTTGATGTCAAAGAAATAAGGAAGTTGTTGCAAAAGTTTGAAGCCCGAGGAGAAGGCCATGACACTTCTACATTCAGCTCATGTTTTCTTTCAAAATTTTCAAAAAAGTTTCAGTCAGTTGTCAAGTCAGAGTCAAGTTAGTTTTTTCTAGTCAAAGTCATTTCCAGATATATTTTATCATTTCAAAGTCAATTTTGACTCCATTGCCTAATGGTAAGGCTACCTTATCTACGGGGTTCTTGACACCTCCTGAAGGAGTTTCCATCCCCAGCTGGAGCCATTGTTAGCTCAAGTATGTCAGTGATAAAAAAATACCTCTTTCAGTTGTTTTCTATAAAGTCATTGGTCAAATTTTTTTACTTTTTGAAACAAGTTCTTAGAAAATAATTTTGGTCACTGAAGAGGTCTAAGTCAAGTATGTTGCTCCTTCATTTCATTGATCGCCACCATCATTATCAATTTCATATCCATCATCATCATTTAAGAGGTCTAGGGTTATGTCACTCCACCTCATATAGGTCACTGTCTAGGCTCATCTTTTCCTTTGAAATTTTTTCAAATTGTCACATAAAACAAGGCAGAAACCCTCCATTCCACTCATAAAAACCTAAGAAGGAGCTAGCATGTTTAATAGAAGAAATAAAGACCACTTTCCTGGTTTCAAATGGATCAAGTGTTTAAAAAAAAAACTCAATCAACTCATTCCCATCTCACTGTCTCATGAAAAGAGATATTATGTCATGTTGTCCCATTAAAGGACCAAAAAGCCATTTCAACTGTCAAATATTCAAAAGAGGTCAATTCTGACTTACTATCCCAGTCAAAGACAAAAGGGTCATTTCTAGTTTCCAAAGAAAACTTACCTTGTTTTGAAAAGGTCATATCGAAATGTGAAAGGTTCAAAGTTTCAGAAAAAACGGTCTTACTGTCTCATAAAGGAAGGAAAATTTTGTCTTACTATCTCGTAAAGTTCAATTGTGTCTTTCTGTCTCATTAAAGGGTCCATAAAGAGGTTCATTTTATCCTCTTATCTCATTTGGAGGAGCAAAAAGTCATTTCCAAGTGTAAAAAGTTCAAAAATTCATTTTCGAATGTCAAAGGTGAAATAACATCTTCAGTTTATAAAAGGGAAAAGGTAATCTCATTTCCATTCATTGCTACTCTTTGATGTATGTGGAAAAACCTCTTGTTGAGGTATAAAAGGTATCTTTTTAACACCTATTTATCCTACATTAATTGTCAATCTAGGAACGACTTTTTGTTTCAAGAGTGTACTTTGTCTGAGGCTGCAATTCAATCTAAGAGTAATGCTTTGTAATATGTAGTACAGTGTCCTAAATACAAGAGTAAACGGAAGCTTGGAAAAGAAATCTAACTACAATAACATGAACTCAAATTCTCTAAAATCCAATCATTCACTCAACAAACATCAATCAAAGATATAGTAGCGATAACCCATTCCTCTAGAAATTGATGCAATTGAAACCAATCTAAGAACAAGATAATCAATCTGGGAACGTGGGAGAAATAACCAGTATTCTCTACAGTTGATGATCCTGCTTTAAAGCAATTAAAAGGAAAATAGAAATTGAACTAAAGCTGCTAATAAAAGTAAACTAGGAAAACTCTTTAAAACCAAACTCCTTGCAAACTGTAAACTAATGAACTGGAAATGAACTACAAACTGGAATTGAACAGCAACGTAAATAAGCAGCAAAATATAACTAAAGGAATTGAATAGAAAATCCTAACTGATGGAATCAAATAGCGAATCCTATTGAATAGCAAACCCTGTTAAGCAACAATCTGAAATGAATAGCAATTAAACGGAACAACAATCAATTGGAACAGAAATGCTAAACAATAAAGCTCTGTAGGGAATAACAAGATAAATGATACAAGAATTAAGATCCTTGTTAGAATGGAACAATAAGGCAATTCATTAATGTAACATAAGGAAATCAATCATCAATTCAACAACGAACCAATTAACTTGCAATTGTAACGAGAACAAGCACACATTATCACACGGCAATAATTGAAAGGTAGAGATACAAACAACAGATCGATCCACTAGGGCCAGGCCCTTAGCACCAGTGAAACACTGCTGGGTTACTACAGAGCTTAAGAAATGGAACGGAAACGCGTCTTTGTATTAAATAGTGTTTACAGCGATCGCTCTCTGAGTACGAAAATTAATAAGAAAATGCAGAGTTATACAAAGAATGCTCAATCAACGATTCGACACCTTTGATCTCTAAAGGCATTGCCTTTTATAAAAATTTCGACGGATAAGACAAGGAACATGATAAGACTAAACAATGATCCCTCAAGATCGAAAGATCTTGAGGGATTCGCTCCTTTTCTCTCTTTAGCTAGCGCTTGATCTGCTTAGGCTGTAGTCGTGCTATTCCCTGTCTTCTTTTGGCAATGCGTTCTAATTTCCTTCTCTTTGAATGGATATGATCTATCATTGGAGGAACAACAGTTGCTCCTGCTTTAGCCTTGCCTTTCGAATAGTTGTTTACTTCATTTGTTTCCTGTTTTTACAATAAAAGGCAATTTTTAGTTAATTTTCACAATAAACATAAGTCTTTGCAATTCTATCATAATTCTACAATAAATCACCTTTCTAGAATAAAAAGAGTTATGTTTAAAGGAAAAAGATGAGAAAATACAAGGTGAATTCATACCTTTTTTAATGCTCAACATACCCCCCTACTTACCTTTTTTCATGTCCTCATGAAAACCATAGTTTACATGCAAAGCCGTTAAAGAATAGGCTGGAGAGGGTTTTTCATTAAGAGGTCTAAAACCATGATTTGCAGCTAAAACTTCAAAGATGTGCCATGTCTGTCCTTAAGGTAACTCATAAATGGATTTATAATCTGTTACAGGATACCATATAATGGGACTTTGAAACCTACAACCTAGCCAGAATGGGCCTTCCCTCAAGATGAGGTTACTATAGAGAACCAGGCGGCCAGTAGCTAATCCAAAATTTTTATAGTCAAATGGATCTTTGTCTTGAACATTCCGATTGGAAATACTCCATCAGAATTTAGCTGTTGTATAGGCCTGGTCTCTGATAGATAGAAAATATTATACCCCATTCAAGACAATTGCTTTATGGACAGGCCACAATGTTTGGATATAACACCCTTTCTTGTCATTAGACTCTTCTGCCTAGCCCATAATTGTAATGGGTGTTTTGGTTCACTCCTAATCCACAGGTCTAACCCATTTTCTTGCCTTTGGAAAGTATTATAGGCCTTGAGCCATTTCAACTGATTGTCAGCAAATGAAATAAATGCTTGATATTGGATGTCACCCACAAAAGGGTTGGGATTTATCTCAATTTCATTCTCCAATATAAAATTGTGCAAGTAGAATTCAAAAAGCAAAAGTTGTACTTTAACCCCATAGAGTTTGCAGCATTTTACAAAATAATCTACAGTGTTTAACTCTATAGACTTTCCTGCCCTAACTGCTTTAATTTTTAACTGTAAATATCTCTCTAATAAAAAAAAGCATAATTCTTAGCAGGGCATCCACAAGCTAAAACATCTATATATAAGGAACAGAGAGTATCCATTTGATTCTGGGCCATTTTTAATTTATTCCTTACCTTTTCAGCCTTCTCCTCTGCCTTCCGACACTTCTCATAGGCTTCAGCCTCTGATGCATGGATGTTCTTCATTTGCTGCTTAACTTTTGGTATTTTCTTTTTGGAACAATCTCCTCTTCAAGTTTTTTTCTTGCCTGATGAGCCTGTGCCAACTCCTCTTGGAGTTTTGCTATGGTAGGGTCAGTAAAAGTGTTTTGACTGCAGGCCTGTGCACTTTCATTTGAGGCTATTGAATCTGGAATAGTTACCCACCGTTCCATGTCTTCTTGATTGGGCTCAGCTTGGGTTTCCATAGTATCTGCAACCTGGGGCTTTGTTTTGGTAGCTACTTTCCTCTTTTTCGGAGTTCGTTTGGTGGCTATATTCCTCTTCTTTGGGGTTCGTTTGGGAATTTTCTTCATTTTAAGAACCCTAACAGTTTGTCTGAGTTGTTCCACTAGCTTTTGAAGCTTTTTCCGTTCCCTCCGAATTTTTTCAAGTTTAGTTACTTTTTCTTTCTCCTCCTAGGAAGAACGGTTGTTCCTTTTTCTGTGCTCAATTGTTCAGCTGGGGTTTTCTTTTCAGTAGCTGTGCCTTCGCTCAGGCTTGCTTCTCCATTTTCTACTTCGAACACTTCTTCAGTGTTCATATGCTCCCGGCTACGTTCTTCGGGGTTAGTAACCTGAATTGGTTCTGCTGTCCCCTAAGGGTTTTCAGTTTGGAACACTTCTTCAATGTTCACTTCTTCCTGGCCGCATTTCTCAGGGGAAGCAACCCTAGCTGGTTATGTTGTTCCTTGAGGGTTTTCTTTTTCTATTTCATTGGGTATTCCCTCGGCCGTGTCTTTACCGGTAACAGCTTGTTCCTGCAATTGGTTCATCTCAAAATTGAAGTTCAATGGGCTGTGGGGTTGTATGTATTCGCTCATGTTGGCAAAAATTTGGGCCAATTGGTCCTCCCGCAAAGGGCTTTGTGGTGGACTTGTAATGGTGGTTTTGGGAGGTTCTGCTCCCTCTCTTTCATTCTCACTGCTGTGATTATCTTCTTCCCCTTCACAGGTGTGGTAACTTCCTTCTTCCTCATCAGAGTATCAAATCTCTTCTTCTACACTGGTATGGGGACTTCCTTCTTCTTCCTCATTTCCTTCTTCCTCACCAGTGTGGTGACTCTCTTCTTCCTCATCATTTCCTTCTTCTTCATCGGTGCAGTGACTCCCTTCTTCAAGTTGTGGGGGTTTCTCATCCTCCGAGCTGGGAAATTCTAAGGGCTGGCTACTGCTACCCTGAAGACCTTCTATCATTCCCCTGCTTCTCCTTAACCTAGAGGATTGTCTACGTTTTGATGGTTCTGCTGCTGTGCTATTCATTCTTTTATGTTTTGGGGTAAGTAGGGCTAATCCTCCATCAATTGAAAATATCAGTTATTCCCAACTAGTCTGTTGTTGGGCAAGACTGTAACTCACTATCAATCGGATTAAGCAATGGTGGCTTACCACCATGTCTATATGACGAGATTTTCTTATACTTCGGGTGGCATCATGCAATGAAAAATTTACAAATGCAGGCAGGTTTATGGTACATTTCTGTTTTAACAATTCTAATAGCTTAAGGTGGCGAGGTTTTACCACATATTTTCTCCCGTCGCATGTTATGTAGCCCTATACCACTTTTGCCAATTATGTCCATGGTTCTCCCAACGTCGCTGGCTGAACTCCTTTTCCTTTGACGACCAAGTTCTGCCTTTCATCTCGGAAAAGCTTCATGGCTTCTTGAAGTTTCACTTTCTTATGGGTCCATATGGTTCCTTCCGCTGGCAGACCAGACACCTCTGTGATTATTTCTTTTGTTACTACTATCTGCCTACCTCTAACCATGGAGTAACCTTCCTGCAAATTCTGTAAAAACTCAATGGCTACCATTTCATGAGGTTGTTGCAGCCTTTTGAGGTAGGTAATCCACCCTATTCTTTCCAGAATTTCTTGTGCAGCATTAGAAATAGCTAGCACCTGTGGCTCACTACGAATTGGTCGCCCTCCCATTCTATCTGCACACCGTTAATTCTTCACAAATGCACAGTAATGTAATGGAACAACACAACACAGTATATCGGAATAATACCATTAAGTTTTTGTTATTACCGAGAATATAGGGATTCGATTCGCATGCAGGCATATAATATAGGGATTTGACTTGCATGCTATCATTAGAAGGCATCCACGCCCCCCTTGAAGGATGATAAGTCATCCTCGACTGTCAAGTAGAAGAGGAAGGTACGACACAGCAGTTGTACAGCAGGAAAAAGCATACATACTTATGATATGATCAATCAAATTATTGCATTACTGAAATCGATGCGTATGATTAAATTGTAAATAGATATAGAAATGTTTATGTAATGATTCAAAGATAAGGGAAAGGGATAGCTGATGTGAAAATAAGTACTTATGCTGTCATTACCCACTCAAACTATTATGATCGATTTATAAATAAATTTCATATATAGTAGGTTCAAAACAAATGGTTTAGGGGCATACTCTCTTTTGATATTAGATAAAGATATAAGAAAAGGGTTTAACATTACTATTGATTTGTAAAAAATATGACTCCAATACCATCAGCAGAGCTCTATTGCCCACAGGTGTCCATAACCTTGACAAAGTTGCTTTCTCACCCTTGGAACCATTATCCTTTATTTATGCCTAGGGAAGTGTTGTGTGATGTCATGATGGATGCCATTGTGCTGGCTTGGGGACAAGATAAATCACAATGTCATTCACCGGAAAGAAGTGAAATGTGGGCAGGCCGGCTCGTGATGAGACCTCCTGTTCCAAGGACTTTTTTAGTTTTTTCTGAGTTGTCCATTGGACCATATCCCTGGCGTGGTGGCCATAATGGGAATGCCACTTCACTGCTTCCTTATGATCATGGTAGGCTGGCTTTTGATGAGACCCCCTATCCTCCATCTGCCATATCATAGAATTGTTAGTAATATATAGATATTTTCCTTTTCTTTTGTCTCCCTTTTTTTTATATATATAGCACTTCCCTACTTCTATATAAAGGATGGCTCAACACTCCTTAAGAGTAGGGATGGTGGAAGAATTATGAACATCTCAATAGAGAAAATATGCCCTTATCCTTATTCAATAAATAAAAATCAAAGAGAGTTATGAAAATTTAGGGAAGAATCAACATGATAAAGATAATCGATCATATTAATTTTAGTGATAATAAGACAGCAAAGTGATATTGATGGTTATGTCCTTTCCTTTTTCTTATCACTACAAAACAATTTCTTAAAGGTGATAATTTTTCTTGATTTGCTAATTCCAGTAACCTCTAATTTGTGTATCCTTGCATAAATTATATGTTTGCTTTTCAAGGAGTCATGAAGAATTCAGAAAAACTCTCAAAAAATTGTTCAAAATCAAGAAAAATGCACTCAAAAAGTGTTGTTCCTTTGGAAAGGAACAACATAAACAATCTGAAAAAATGTTGTTCCTTTTGAAAGGAACAACAAAAACAATCGGCCAAACTGTTGTTCCTTTCGAAAGGAACAACAAAAACTATTAGCGAAAATGTTGTTCCTTTGGAAAGGAATAGCAAAAATAAACAACAAAAATTGTTGTTCCTTTGGAAAGAAACAACAAAAACACTCGCAACAATGCTGTTGTTCAAAGGAATAGCAAAAATTCGCAGCAAGCAAAGTAAGAACAACTTAAGAAATGAAATTCTATAAGCAAAGTAAAAGAATTTTTTTTTTGTACAGGTTTCAAAATAAATAAATGATTCAATGAATGGGTGCTGAGGAGGAGTTATCTCCCTCAGCAAGAACTTGCGTGGTAGAATCTTCCCATAATTGCTGGTGAAAGGATTCCCGAGTAAGCGGTTTATAGTAAAGTCGCACTCGATGACCGTTTACTTTGAAGGAATGTCCAGATCCATCAATGGTGGTTAATGTAATGGTGCCATTATCATGCACTTTGTGTATCTTGTAAGGTCCAAGCCATTGTGTCTATAGTTTTCCTGGAAAATTCTGAAACCTGGAGTCATATAGGAGTGCCCAATCTCCTTCGTGGAAGATTTTCTCTTTGATGAGGGCGTTGTTCCATTTTGCTCTCTATTATTGAATTAATGCAGTGTGTTGAAGAGCAGAGAGCCTAATTTCATCTAAATCATTGATTTTTTGTAATCTTCTAGCCTGGGCTTCATTTAAATCTAAACCTACCTCCTGGACTGTTCTTAATGTCTAAATTTCAAACTCTATTGAAAAGATGGGCTCTTTTCCAAATACCAATTGATATGGTGAATACCCCGTGGTACTTCTCCATGTTGTCCGGTATGCCCACAAGGCTTCAGGCAATCTATAAGCCCAGTCGCGTCTGTGTGAGGCAGTTGTTTTTGTCAGTATAGAATCGATCACTTTATTCATGCTCTCTACCTGGACATTTTCCTGTGGGTGGTATGGAGTTGTGATTTTGTGCTGAATGTGATAATTCTCTAATGTTTCAGTGAGTTTGTTACCTAAAAATTGCGGTCCTCCATCTGTGATTATGTCCCTTGGGAGGCCGTATCGCACAAATATTTGGAAAAGGAATTGTATTATAGATTCCTCTATAGCTTTCGAAAGTGCCTCTGCTTTGACCCATTTAGTAACATACTCCGTTGCGACTAGGATGTATGTTCTTTGATTCGATGGTGGGTTAATAGGACCAACAAAGTCGAGTGCCCAACGTTCAAATGGCTCGATTACTAATTGTGGGTTCAAAGGCATTTCGTCAAACTGTCCAGGGTGACCTGCCCTTTGGTAGCTATCACAAGCTTGTACAAACGTTTTGGCATATTTAAAAATGGTAGGCCAAAAGTAGCCTGTCTGTAAAACCTTGTGGGCATTTCTACGATCTACAAAATTCCCGCCACATGGCCCGTCGTGGCATGCTTTCAGAATATCAAATACTTCGTCCTCTCGGACGCATCTCCTGATTTGCATATCTGATCCTGTATGAAACAGGTAGCCCCCAATCCAAGAGAATCGGGTACTACGCTGTATTATCTTCTTTCGTTCATTAAGCGTTAGATGTTTAGGTAATTTACCTATTGCCAAATAATTTGCTATATCAGCATACCATGTGGTTCTAACAGTAACAATGAACAAATGCTCATCTGGGAAGTGATCTTCGACTACTGCTGCATTTGTTGGTTTTGGCATTCGTGACAGGAAATCAGCTACAGGGTTCTCTTTTCCAGGTCGATATTTTATTGTGATATCGAATTCCTGCAATAAAATCAACCATCTTGTTACACTATCATTTGTAACAGGTTTACTGTGATCGGTATATAAAACTACAGGATACCCAGTTATATAATGTGTTACACCATTTTTTGGTCATCTAACCTATTATTATTAGATCAACCCAAGTACACCATGTAAGACCAATTTTACCTAAAGTAAAATTGCTTTCACCACATTTGTTTATATTGCATGGTCATATTTAAATCAAAACAAGGATATCAATTAAATAAATCATTATTTATTTGATTATTTCCTAAGAATAAGTTATTTAAATCATATTCTTAGTTAAATTTGACTAAATCATATATAAATAATTAAATAAACCATTATTTATTTAATTATATTCCCCTCATTTCCCTTAAATAACAAATAAATCATTTATTTATTTGTTATCTATAAATAAAGGAATTGACCCAAGTCAAAAACCCTTTTCCCTCCAACAAATATAATAAAATATTCCTAAATGGTGATTCTAGAATATGATTAATAATATTTTATTCATGCACCGAGTTCTAGAACACCCCAATATTTTGTTATAAATAGGAGGGTTTTCCCCATTCATTAGTCACCTCCATTGCATTAGATCACACTAGATCTACTCTTGGTCACCATTTCCATTTGTTTGCATTTTGAACTCCCATTGAGTTCCATGTTTGTTAGGGTTTTCCACATTAACCAAAGAGAAGAATTTTAGATCTGAAACACTGAGGACTTCCAAGAACCCATCCCACTGAGGAGAACTGGAAAACACCTTTCTTGTTTTCCTCTCAGGTGCCCCATTCTTTAATATAATATAAGATTCTTTTTATACATTGTTCTTGTCTTGTTCATTGTATGCATGGAGCCATTTTATATATTATCTGTTTAATATCTTTTATGCTTAGATCTAATTGTATGCAGCAAAATTAAGGATATTTTGCAGCCATATTTGATGTTAGGGCTACTTGATATGCATAGCTAAAGTGATCTTTTACGACGAAAGAATCATACTAACAACTGGCGATTCCACACGGGTTTTCTTTTGTGACCGCTGTCGCTTTATATATTCCTGCATATCCAGCTATTTCAGACCCTAGTGTTTCTCTTCAATTTTCTGTTTTTCCTATTTTATGGTGTTTTTCACCTCTAAAACCCTCAAACATTCAAATTTTTAACTTCCGTGTGTTTCTGGCCCTATTGCGCAGGTGACAGACATCAGCCGCAGCTGAGACGACATTTTTTTTCTGAAATATGCCGCCAAAAGTGCCGGAAGTGTAGGTCGCACTTTTTGGCCCAAAAACTGCGTCCTGGGTAGCGGAAAACAGCCCAAAAACTGCGACTTGAGCGAAAAACAGGTCAAAAACTTTGACCTGGACTTTTTTCTGGAATTTTTCTGGAATTTTTCTGGGTTTTGTCTGAACCTCTGTCAGGGTTGTCTGACCTTCGTCTCCACCCATTTAGACCTTTTCTTGCTCTGTTAAGGTGGAATCTAGCCCCCTAGGGCTTGAGTACCCTCCACTTTTTGTGGAAGAGCTTTAGCTGCTGTAAGTGTCTAAATTTTCAGAGTTTCCGCCATTTCTTTTACAGATCTGATACCTCATCTTCAGATCCCTTTAAGATCAGCTACTTTCCCTTTCAAATCACCTCTTATATTTTTGTTTGGGTTTGTCTTTAGGGTCACCTCCTTTTCCCTACTGTCTTTAGTTGTTTCCCTCCTCTTTTGCAGCAACCTTGCCTCTACCTCTTTGTTGTTTTCTGCACCTCTTTTCAGCAGATTTCTCCTTTAGATCCCTGTCCCTCCCGACCTTAGATCTATTGGCCTCTTTTTAGCATGTTTTTATTAGATTTTTTCCTCTTATAGACTAGTTTTGAGAGACCCGCCTTCTTGGGTTCGATTGATGCATTATTAGTTGTTAATTTTCTGTTATTTCAGTCTTATTTATTGCAGATTTATTATCAGTTACGCAGCACACTTTTTATTTTACTCTCAAAACGTCTGGGTTTAAAAATTAAAAGTAACGCACACCGCACACCGACCCTAAGTGAAGAAGCGCCTGGTTAACATCGCCTGGCAAAGACTTTAAAATCAATTGACACCGCACCTCTCTGCCCTTGTTTCGACCTTGACCTCACTTGATCTTGCACCTCCCTGCCTTTGTCGGTTCTTCAACTTCCCGTCATCATTGCAAGGCATTTATCCTGGAGACTTATTAGCCTTCACCCTAAGTTTCTGGATGGTCGACTTCCTCCTTCCCGTCATCGTCAAGTTAGTCCTCCCCCGATTCCACACTCTGACTCACCTTATGATTCTTTGGTTCCTCCCCCTACTTTTGGTTCTCCATGTTACCTTCACCATGTCTGGTCCAGGGCCTAATGCTAGTGGCAACCCCGGCCCTAATGATGGGACTATTACTAGCGGAACCGCCACAGGCACTCCCTCGACTGCTCCCTTGCTCCCCTTCATGGCAAGCCTCAGTCTTCCCGATTTTAATCAGTTAATCAATGATCCTATCTGCCACTATGTTAGTTGGCCTGCTATGCCAACCAAGCTCCCCTCTGACATTCCCAAGTTCGAAGGCCTTGCTGAAGAGGATCCCTCCAACCATATCCGATCTTTCCACATGTGGTGTTCCTCCCATTCCATTACTGATGATTCCATCCGTCTTAGATTGTTCCAATGCACGCTTACAGGTGAAGCTTCTAAGTGGTATGTTGATCAGCCCACTTCCTCTCATACCACCTTTGCAACTCTTGCTCGAGCTTTTTTATCTTACTTCCAACTTCCCCTTCATTATGACACTGGTATCGAACTTTTGACTTCTTTTCGTCAATCATCTACGACCCGCCTATCTGATCATGTCTAGGACTGGCGAAGAAGAAATAGCCTATGTTAATCTCCTACCTTCGAAGACCGTGTCTACATGGACTGGTTCCTTAGATATCTCTTGCCACCTATCGGGAAAGATGTCGCATCACATTTTCCTCCAACCGAAGAAGTCACCCTCCAAATGGCGTTAAAATATGACCTGATCTACACTCAGACGGGTTATGTTTATACTGTTCTACCTAATCTCCCCAGACCCAGTAATGCCCCTGCACCGGGGGCACCTCCTACCGCCGACAGTATCGTTGGAGCTATCTCTCATCCATCTTCTCAATCTCCCATGAGCTATGTTTTTTGTGGGGGAGGGGGCAACACTTCCTGCACTTCTCCCCCTCTTGGTAGCATGCGTCCAGGATCCGGCATGCCTCCTCTTTATGCCCAACCCCCTGTTTACCACATTGTTACCCAACCTCATTCTCATCCACATTCGCAGCCTAGTGCTCCAACTCCTCCAGCATTAGCACCCCCGCCTCCTTTGTCTTCTCAACCCCCGCACTAGCAGCCACCACCCCCTCAGGGGCAGATGTATGCTCAGCAAAGTGCGACCAATCCTTTCCCACAGCAAAGCTTCGTGGCTACCCACCCACCTCACGGACCAGTAACCACTCAACCTCCTCCATCTGGTTCCTCTGACTACTAGATCCTCATGATGAACTCTGACCAACCTATAACCGTCGACCTTAACCATCACACTCAGTCTCGTCCCTACCCCCAGCCTCCTGATCCATCTGTCCCCAAGCCACCTTCTTCAGGTTCTACAGAGCCTCTTTCAACAACTAATGGTCCCTTGCATATCCCTCCGCCCAAAGCCGAGGTTCATACCAAGATTCCTACGGGACCATTACACCGAAATGCTGCTTCTGACCAACCCGCCCATTCGTTTAGCATAGTAGATGAGCTGGCCCAATCTCCTGTTGCCATTTCAACGCTGGAACTCCTCCAGTCATGCCCTTCCCAAAGAAAATCTCTATTATCTGCCCTGGGCGCTGTAGATCCAGCTGATGACCAATTGATTGTTTTCGATACCCATCAGTTAGAGTCTCCTCCTCTTCCTGCTTCCGTAGCTTTCCAAATCTCAGTCAAAATCCGAAACGCTAACATTTCGTGGTGCAACATTGACGAGGGGGCATCCACCTGTGTGATGTCTGCTTCGGTTTGGAAACAACTAGGGTCTCCTCAGTTGGCCCCTTCCACGATCACTCTTCGAGCGTGGGATGGCCACGCCTCCCAGCCCATTGGCCTATTCCGTAATTGTCCTATCACCCTTGCAAGCAAGATTGTTTGTGTCGACATTGAATTTATCGATGCCCCTCTTGACTACAACATTCTTTTGGGGCGTAGTTACACCTATGCCATGTCTGCCATCCCCTCTATAGTCCACCGCAAGATGTTTTTCCCCCATTATGGAAATATTGTCACCATCGACCAGTTAACTTATCATGCACCAAAATCTCAGTCTTCCCCTGAGTCCACTATTTCTGCTGTCACTAACAAGCCAACCATTGATTCTTGGCCCAGTGTTTCCCCCGACGTCTATAAATACTCCCCCTTGCTTGGAACCTTTCTAGACCCTCCTCCCGTATCTAATCCTAGCCTGGCAAACATTTGCATGATGCAATCATCTTGGGCTGACCTTACACATCCCACTTTGGCTAGTAAGCAACCTCAACCCCACCCACCCCCACCAGCTCCTAGCCCCCCGCCCTCGCTAGCTAACCCTCTTCCTCTGGAATCTCCTTCCCCAACTAATCCTCACAAGCCCCTCTACCCTCCTGGGTTGATTCCGCCTGATTTCAACCCCCTTGGCCCCATCCTTCCTAGCCATTTCCCTGCTGGTCAGATCCCTTTCCTCGCTCCCCCTCCCGGAGCTTCTTCCATCCCTATCTTGGCCACCCTCTCCCTACCCAACTTGACCTTGGGTATACCCGTCTGGTACCTTAGCCCCCCAGCCACTACCCCGCCTGGTCAACCCAAACCATATCTTGCTTTAACCTCGGTTCAACCGATACCCATGACATCTACTACTGCCCCAGCGCCTCATTCACCCCATCTGACATCTCCTCCTGTTGCAACCATGTCGGGTAACAATAACAAAGCTCGCAGGGGGGCACCAAAGAACAAGGTTACCCCGACCACCTCTGCCCCTCCTCGACCTTCCAAGCATACCATCCAGTGTGCTTTGTGTGATGTTGTCGGTCATGCCACCCATACCTGTCCTGAATTGCCTCATCTCAAGCCCATGGTTAATGTCGCGTTCCCTAAGTCCATGGTCCCGGAAGCCTCTGTTCCTTCCGCCACCGCGGCCAAGAACCCTAAGACTATTCACACCAACCACCCCTGTGCTTTGTGTGATCTCCATGGCCATTACACCCATCTCTGTCCCCTACTCGAGGACTTCCGCACCTCTCTAGCCACAGTCCGCCAATTCAAGGCCAAGCGCACCGAGTCCACCTCTCCCCAATTTACACGTTTTGCTTCGATAGAACTAGAGGACACGAATGCTCCCATTGACATTCCCCCTCCTAACGTCGAGCTGACGGAGCCTTCATTCAACATTTACTACCTATCATCATCCATGAGACCCTCAGGGAACATTCCCTCTGAATCCTCCCCGGTTGTTTCGCTTGACCTTCCTTCAGCGATCACCCTGGACTCACGATCAGTAGAACCTTTATCTGCTTCCTCTTTTGTCACCCCTTGTGACGATGCACACGTAAACCTGTCTTCTCATGATGATGAGTCAGGTAGCTTCACCACGTCCGGTGGTCCTTCTTCCGCCAGTCACCCCATCTCCTATCACGATGACGACATTATGGAAGGAATCATCTCCCCTAACCTTCTCTATTCCCCCTTACATCGAACCCATGAGTTTGAATCACATACACCTTGTGGCCATTACATTGCAACCTAATGTTTGGGTAAGGGGGAACCCATATTTGAGAGACTAGGAGAAGTAATTCTACACAACTCTCCTAGTGTATCTAGTCACGTCGACTCTAGAACCATTATCCTTCCACATTTAGAAGAACCTCTAGAGTCCCATACCACTTCAGATCACTCTTGGGATAATACCCCTTCTCGTTCCCTCATTTTACATCAAGAACCCAGCCTCTTAGACATTGTTGTTGACCAACCTATCAGTTTTCTAAGAAAGCATCAGTTCATTATCTCCAAATCCTCTTTTCGGGATAGTGACACCAGGTATGCCAACCCAGAAAATTAAAGTCCATTTGATTCATATATGCAGTACTAAAAGAGATTGGTAATCCTCCATTTCCTTTCTCAAACTGCATAACCATAATGAAAACAAATGGCGCACCATATCATTAAAATGTGTTTAGATTCCCCTTTTTCTAAATACATTTTGGCATGACCACCACATGCTTGGGGGCACCTATGCCCCTCAACCATAAAAATCCCAGATCTCAGCCACACACAGCACTGAAACCCCCTTTCTCTGATAGGTCGCAATTTTCAGGTCATTTCCTGGGACAGGTCGCAGTTTTCTGCCCAGTACCTGCTACCAAGGTCACAGAACAAACCCCAAAAAAGTGCGACCTGGCCTGTTCATGAGCTCTAGGTACCCGTTAGTTTTTAGTACTTTGACACTTCACCAAGACACATTTTGTCCATGAAGGGTCTATTCACCTCTTCTCAAAATCGAATTTCTTCACTTACGACACTTGTACCTGGGGCACCACTTTGCCTCCTTACTCATCTCCTTTCTTGTTGATTTTCGTCATGAGCTACCCTATTGTACTCATGCTTTTCTGGTCCCCCATTGGACCCATACTATGAGGCAGCACCATCGAGTCGCCCTTGTTTAGAGCATCCGAGTCGAGTCATCATCACATTCATGGAGTCTATCACGAGTCCCTTTGTACCCTGCCATAGTCCTTCATCCTTTCTTGCTTGGTCCCTCTCTCGTGTCACACATTATGGCCTTCAGTACCCTTGTCCCCTATCCCTCCTGATATTGTGTCAGTCACTGCCAAGCCATTCATGCCCTTTATGCTCTAACAAGGGAAGTCATCCAACCGCTCCTCCGTATCCCTCATTCCATCATCATCATCAGTGTCTACTTGTTCGTCGCTCTACTATTTTCACTCGTGCCTTAGTTGGGGTTCCCTTATTGCCTCACCTATGGTGGACCTACTTCTGTCAACATCAGCCCATTTACTCTAGAAGCCAGGTCTAGGGGGCAGTGTACCTTGGTTCAAGCTCTTTTTCAGCATGATCGTGATCTATACACTTGATGGTCCAGTGATGCAGCAGCAGCTCTTGGTGATTCCCGAGTGTGTGTGAGATATCTCAACCCTCATGAGGGGGTGGCCCTGCAGGTAGCCCCCCACATACCCGGATGACTTCTTCATTTCAGCCCTTGATGCAGCTCCTATCATTTGATGATATTGGTCTCATCCGCTTGCAACGCCTCTTCGATTTGCATGTATCAGTCCGATTTTGCGAGCCCTTCCCCGTGTGTAGGGGGAATTTGGGTATATTTGTATCTCATGTACTAAACTATTATTGTATAAGTCCTGACGGTTATTCCAGGCATGGCATGTATGTGGGATTCATCATTCTATTTCTCTGGCTCATGTTTAGGCCAGCACCTATTTCATTATTGCGTTCCGTGGTTTTTCGGGCGCCTTATTTCTTGTACTACTGTCTCGGCGGGCATAGGTATGCCTCCCCCGCCGCCTTTAGCATTGGTACCCCTTCATAAACTTGAGACTTGTTGCACCTGTAAGTCTCGTCTCCTCAGGGTCTATTCCTTCAACACTTTAGATTACCATACATTCCTCTCTCTCATTTCCATCTTACTGTCTATTGATTGAGTTCTTACAATGTACTTCAGTCATACGATTTGCTCCTAACACTCATACGTTGGGGGGCAATCTGTTACACCATTTTTTGGTCATCTAACCTATTATTATTAGATGAACCCAAGTACACCATGTAAGACCAATTTTACCTAAAGTAAAATTGCTTTCACCACATTTGTTTATATTGCACGGTCATATTTAACCCAAAACAAGGATATCAATTAAATAAATCATTATTTATTTGATTATTTCCTAAGAATAAGTTATTTAAATCGCTATTTAAATCATATTCTTAGTTAAATTTGACTAAATCATATATAAATAATTAAATAAACCATTATTTATTTAATTATATTCCCCTTATTTCCCTTAAATAACAAATAAATCATTTATTTATTTGTTATTTATAAATAAAGGAATTGACCCAAGTCAAAAACCCTTTTCCCTCCAACAAATATAATAAAATATTCCTAAAGGGTGATTCTAGAATATGATTAATAATATTTTATTCATGCACTGAGTTCTAGAACACCCCAATATTTTGTTATAAATAGGAAGGTTTTTCCCATTCATTAGTCACCTCCATTGCATTAGATCACACTAGATCTACTCTTGGTCACCATTTCCATTTGTTTGCATTTTGAACTCCCATTGAGTTCCATGTCTGTTAGGGTTTTCCACATTAACCAAAGAGAGGAATTTTAGATCTGAAACACTGAGGACTTCCAAGAACCCATCCCACTGAGGAGAACTGGAAAACACCTTTCTTGTTTTCCTCTCAGGTGCCCCATTCTTTAATATAATATAAGATTCTTTTTATACATTGTTCTTGTCTTGTTCATTGGATGCAGGGAGCCATTTTATATCTTATCTGCTTAATATCTTTTATGATTAGATCTAATTGTATGCAACAAACCTAAGGATATTTTGCAGCCATATTTGATGTTAGGGCTACTTGATATGCATAGCTAAAGTGATCTTTTACGACGAAAGAATCATACTAACATAATGTCTAAACTTATTTACAACATGAATTACAGCTAAAAATTCCTTCTCAGTCACAGTATAGTTTAATTCAGCAGGAGATAGATTTTTGCTAATATAGTAAATTGCATATGGTTTATTATCCTCTTCCTGCCCAAGAACTGCTCCAATACCTGTGTCTTAGGCATCAGATGAAATTTGGAATGGCAAATCCCAATTTGGGCCCCTCAGCACTGGGGCTGTTGATACCAGATTTTTCAGATCCTCAAAAGCATGGTCGCATTTATCTGTCCAATTGAAATCAACATTTCCTGTTAATGCATATAAAGGTGCAGCTATTTGAGAATAATGTTCTATGAATCTTCTATAATAGCCAGAAAATGCGAGAAAGCTACGTACCTCTGTTTGTGTGGTAGTAGGGATTAACAAAATGATTTGAATTTTAGCTGGATCTACCTGTATTCCAGCTGCTGAGATATAATGACCTAAGATAAGTCCTTCGATCATCATCATATGACACTTTTCACGGCTCAAGCAGAGCCTGTTGTCAATAAATTTTTACAACACCTTTTCTAATGTTTCTAATGCTGGCTCAAAATCATCTCCGTAAGGTGTGAAGTCATCCATATAGACTTCGAGCCCTTCATTTATTAAATCTAAAAAGATGCTCAGAATGGCCCTCTGAAATGTAGCAGGGGCATTGCATAGGCCAAAGGGTAAGACTCGATAGGCAAATGTCCCCCAAGGACAGGTAAAAGTGGTTTTGTCCTGGTCCTCAAGGGCAAGCTAGATTTGATTGTACCCACTGAAGCCATCTAAGAAAAAAAAGAATTTCTTTCCTGCCAATGTGTCTAATACCTGGTCAATGAAGGGAAGGGGAAAGTGGTCTTTCTAGGTTGCTTTATTCAATTCTCGGTAGTCAACACATATCCTCCACTTTCCGTTCTTCTTTGGCACCACTACTAATGGAGAGACCCACTTGCTATCAGATATTGGGTAAATGAAATTGACATCCAACAGCTTTTGTAATTCATCTTTCACAATATCTTTAAGATGAGGGTTTAATATTCGTTGGGGTTGGTGAATGGGTATAGCATCTTTTTCTGTATAGATGTGGTGCGTACATAACTGGGGGTCAATTCCCTTCATGTCTGGATAATCTCATGCAAAGGCTCCCTTATATTTTTGTAGTAATTGGACCGTTTTCGTTTCTTGTTTAGCAATCAGATTTTTTTTAATGTTTAAAGTTTTTCCTAGTTCAATTTCTACAATTTTGCTATTGTACACAGAATTAGTGGGTATTAATTGATCATGAATATCTTTCAGGGGATCTTCTTCTTCTTTATTATCAAATGCTGCCTTGATCATGTGACATTGCAGATGGGATCTGATTTTTGGTTTGTTAATGAAACCATTAATGATGTCATCCTCTATTTGGTCTTTAAAATCGAGGGCATCTTCTATGGTTAGTGGTGATCTAATGTTTTCCATGAGATATGATACAGGTTGTTTCCTTGTTTTGATTATTGATAGGCTTGGTTGGGCTGGGGGATATAAAGCTAAGTTCTTGACATAGTTTCCCCTAGTTATAGTCATACTGCGTTGTCGGTAGCTAATATAAGCATCGGCAGTTGCCAACCAAGCTCTACCTAGGATCAAGGGGTGTCCATCTAGCCGGTTCTTTGGGTTGATAATCAGGAAGTCAGTAGGGTACTCCTAGGAATATATTGATACCATTACATCATGTAGTGTACCTTCTGGCTTGACTACTGATCGGTTAGCTAATTCCAATAAGGTTGTTGTTGGATCTAATGATGTAATGCCAAGTTTTTGACAAGTGGTGGTTGTTAGGATATTAATTGCAGCTCCCAAATCAACTAAGGCATTTGGAAATGATTATCCATTGATTTGCACAGTCACTATAGGATTTCCTCGGTCTTCATATTTTACAGGTGTTTCCATTCCTGATAATAAGTCAGATAGAGTACCGACTACTTGGACAGTTGGGTTGGTTGTTGTTATCCTCTTTGGATTTTTTATACATAATTCCTTAATGGTTTTTTCATAAATAGGAATGTCTTGGATAGCTTGCAGGAGAGGGATTTTTATACACAAGTTTTTTAATTCTCCCAGAAGATCAAAATTAGGATATTCTATTGGGCGAGGTATGATTAGTCGTTCTGGGAATGGTGGAGAAGAGGTGGTTGCTTGTTGTTGAGTCTGTTGTTGGGTTTGTTGTTGAACCACATTCTCTTTTTGCAATGTTTGTTCTACAGGTAATGGATCTTCAATTTGAACATTTTTGTCTTCCTTTGTTTCCACTATGCGCCCAGATCTTAGTTGAAGGTCATTGCACTCCCTCAGTTTAGTTTCTAGTTTTGGTGGTTCCATTATTTGGACAGACTGAACTGGCCTATTGTTTGGGTTTGGGTTGGGTTGGGCTGGGAGTTGCGGTCTCAAGTTAGTTTGGGGGTTTTGTGGCAATGTATAGGGGGCTGGCAGTGTAGGTTGAGGGAGAGGGATTGTTCCAGCTGGCTGATTTGTAGGTCTTTTCCAGTTTGACTTCCAGGTTTGACTCTGCGAAGTGGAGGGGGGAAATTGTGTTGGATAAGCATTGTTTTGCCAAAACGGTGGACAGAAAGGAAAATTTGGCCAATTAGTTTGAGTTGTTTGATTTGGCCATGGCGATGTAGGAAATGGCTCTTGTGACCAATTGGGGAAAGGTGGCTAATTCTTCCACATTCCATTATATTGCTGAGCATTATATTGAGGAGGCTGAAAAGAAGAGAATGGATCAGTTGGCATACCTGATTTTCGTGGCTGCCATTGTCGGCACTGATTAAGTAGGCATACCACTTCTGATTCTTCTTCTGCCTCTTTATAGACTACTTTTAACCCAGGAAGAGAGGGACAACCTTCTGTGGGGTGATCTTTTGTGCAGATGGCACAAACTTTGACTATATCTAGTGGGCACTCTTTCTGGCTGTGTTTCTTCCTGCACTTAGGACAGAATATCGCCAGATTTTGTTCTTCTTCTGCTTGCTTTTGTTTGGCTTGCATAATGTCGAACTGCATTGTCAGAGTCCCTAGAATATCAGTTTTAAAATCCTCCAGCAGATTGCCAATCTCTGCGCGGGTTACACCTTCACCGGAGGTCTTACTATCCCTTGTGACCATGTCACGTTCTACTGATTTTAGACTTGTGTTGCCTCTCGAACTCCTGATACACAAATCAATAATGTTAGCATAGCTTTCCTGATATATATCACCTTTTCCCATAATATTTAATGTTTCAACCCATTGATCCTTCATCCCTTGAATTAATGTAGTTTTCAGCACATTATCAGGTAAGGGTAAAGATGCATAAGGAGATCTTTGGAGGTTGTATTGAAATCATTCCACATATTCTTCCAGAGTTTTATTAGGTTTTGCTGTCATCTAAAATATTTCATCTTTTAGTTCCCGGGACTTGCAATAATCCTGATATTTCTTTAGAAACACAGCTTTCATCTGATCCCAATCATTTATAACACCTCCACCTAATCCCATAAACCATTGTAAAGCTGCTCCTTTTAATGTGGAAGGAAATAATTTTAATTTTTGTCGATCGGTGGTATAGTCATACCCCCTGCATAATACATCAAATTCAAACAGAAATGCATCTGGATCTTCCGCTGTTAAACCATGGAATGTAGGAATATGTTGAAGAGGAATGGCCTTCATAGGTGCATTAACTGCAGTGTCCACAATGGGATATTGCAGTGTGGAAGTTTGTTGAGGTGTTTGCTGGTTCTGGTTCTGGGCCATTTGAACAAATATGTGCCAATATCCTTCTGGGATTTCAAGGGAATTCTTAGGCTGGCTAGAAGGAATAGAAATGACCTTGACAACACTCCCTTGATCCGGAATAATAAGTGTTTTCTGTTGGCCTACTATCTAAGGAGATTCAGGTCCTTTGTTTTGAATGATGTTGACAGCACTTCCCTTATCTAGGCTGCTCACTATTTGGATTACTTCAAGAGGAGATTTTGGTTCTTCAGTTTCCCCTGTTTCCCCTTCTCCTTTGCAGAGATTACTAGAGTTCCCTTCTTGTGGAGAAATTAGGCGAGAATTCTCAATTTCTTGGCAATCTTGCTCAATTCCTTCTCTCTGGCTATGTATCTTAGCAAAGGCTACAGATGGTGACTCTGTAGCCTGAAGGGAACTAGTAGGTTGTCTGGAAATAACTTTCCTAGGTCCTACTGATGGCTGAGATTCAGTTTTCTTAAGGATTTCGTCAATGAAATTTGTTCTCCCAAGGGTAACCAGTCCCTTAGGTTTTTCAGGTTTAGGAGGAATTTTGTTCTGTTTAGATTTTCTATTCATTCAAAGAAAATGCAAGGATTAATTCCTACCTAAAATTTTTACCCAATTCTGCTGTGAAGCGGGCCGTGAACAAGTATGTTTCTTGCTCGGTGCGTAGGTTATTACCTTCCATCTTTAATACCCAATTCTTCCCAAGCAGAAAAAAAAAATCAAATGTGCATCACTCCTTCTAAATGGCTACACTCTCCCCGGAAATGGCGCCAAAATGTTGAGGTATAAAAGGTATCTTTTTAACACCTATTTATCCTACATTAATTGTCAATCCAGGAATGACTTTTTGTTTCAAGAGTGTACTTTGTCTGAGGCTACAATTCAATCTAAGAGTAATGCTTTGTAATATGTAGTACAGTGTCTTAAATATAAGAGTAAATGGATGCTTGGAAAAGAAATCTAACTACAATAAAATGAACTCAAACGCTCTGAAATCCAATCATTCACTCAGCAAACATCAATCAAGGATACAGTAGCGATAACCCATTCCTCTAGAAATTGATGCAATTGAAACCAATATAAGAACAAGATAATCAATCTGGGAACGTGGGAGAAATACCCAGTATTCTCTACAGTTGATGAACCTGCTTTAAAGCAATTAAAAGGAAAATAGAAATTGAACTAAAGCTGCTAATAAAAGTAAACTAGGAAAACTCTTTAAAAGAAAACTCCTTGCAAACTGTAAACTAATGAACTGGAAATGAACAACAAACTTGAATTGAACAGCAATGTAAATAAGCAGCAAACTATAACTAAAGGAATTGAACATCAAATCCTAACTAATGGAATCAAATAGCAAATCCTATTGAATAGCAAACCCTATCGACATCAAACCCTATTAAGCAGCAATCTGAAATGAACAGAAATTAAACGGAATAGCAATCAATTGGAACAGAAATGCTGAACAAAAAAGCTCTGTAAGGCATAACAAGATAAATGATACCGGAATTAAGATTCTTGTTAGAATGGAACAGCAAGGCAATTCATTAATGTAACATAAGGAAATCAATCATCAATTCAACAACGAACCAATTAACTTGCAATTGTAATGAGAACAAGCACACACTATCACATGGCAATAATTGAAAGGTAGAGATACAAACAGCAGATCGTTCCACTAGGGCCAGGCCCTTAGCACCAGTGAAACACTGCTGGGTTACTGCAGAGCTTAAGAAATGGAACGGAAATGTATCTTTGTATTAAATAGTGTTTACATCGATCGCTTTCTGAGTACGAGAGTTAATAAGAAAATTCAGAGTTATACAAAGAATGCTCAATCAATGATTCGACACCTTCGATCTCTAAAGGCATTGCCTTTTATAACAGTTTCAACGGATAAGACAAGGAACATGATAAGACTGATCCTTTTCTCTCTTTAGCTAGCGCTTGATCTGCTTAGGCTGTAGTCGTGTTGTTCCCTATCTTCTTTTGGCAATGCGTTCTGATTTCATTCTCTTTGACTGGATATGATCTATCACTGGAGGAACAGCAGTTGCTCCTGCTTTAGCCTTGCCTTTCGAATAGTTGTTTACTTCGTTTGTTTCTTGTTTTTACAATAAAAGGAAATTTTTAGTTAATTTTCACAATAAACATAAGTCTTTGCAATTCTATCATAATTCTACAATCAATCACCTTTCTAGAATAAAAAGAGTTATGTTTAAAGGAAAAATATGAGAAAATACAAGGTGAATTCATACCTTTTTTAATTCTCAACACCTCTCAACCTCACTTTCCCTCTAATGGTGTTCCAACCCCAAAATCCAAGCTGCAAACTCAATTAAAAATCCATTAGCTACCCTTCAAATCACCCTTGTTACGCTTTTGGGAAAAGTTGTTATGTTTCGGGGCACTCCTGTTATGCTTTTGGAAGGCATTGCGCAATAGGTGTTACACTTCTGAGTGTTGCACAAGTGCTACGCAACACTCTGTTACACTTTTAAACCTCTGTTGTTATGCTTTTAAAACCACGTTGTTACGCTCTTGTAGGTGGTGTTACGCTTCTATAGGAGAAGCCGTTTTCGACTTTTGGCTTGGGAACATGGAAAATTTTAGGGGCTAATATTTGCAGGTGGGCTAATTTTCCATGGTTTTTCCAAAAAAAGATTCGCCAATTTCCATTTTTTTATAAAAACGATTCGCCCAAATTTTATAATATAAAATTATTTTACCTTAAAAATTGCCAACATTATATAGAAAATATATATAATATCATTATAAATTTGAATAATTTTACAAATACATCAATAAACATTTTATAGTTTGCATATTAGGGCCTAGTGAGATTCGCCATTTTTTTAAACTTCAGGATAATTTTCCATCCTTAAAATTATCCCTGCTTGGGAAACCTCCGAATTACTTCAAGCTCAACTCATTTTCCTTTTGTAACCTTCATGCAAGGTAAGTATTCATTCCTATACCATCTTTTGGTTGAAGTTTGAAGGTTTGAAACATTTCATGCTCATTTTCCTTTTCTCCATATTTTCACTGTCTAATTTGACCAACCCTAACCTACCCACTTAACTCAACCCTAACCCCATCATCTAAACCTTAATTCATACATCCCATATGCATTATCACCACACTCATATCATATATACCACTACCCTAAACATGTCAAATAAAAGCAAACCTTAATTTCTAGATATTTCATAGTGAAAAACCTTGGGAATTTACTATGTTTGCTAGACTTTTCTACCCGACACTCATCCATTTATCGTCATTCCACCTTCAGTGTGGAGCTAAGATACTAATCTATCCACTGAATTTTTCTTATAATTTTTTCTTGGCTCTATGACCCTCATTTCATCTTATCAACTTACCCTACCACTACATTAGCTATTCTCATAGTCAAAATTGGGAATTTCCTATGTTTTAAGCATTTGGACACCTTCCTTACACTCATTTTCCCTCATTCCACCTACAAATTGAAGTTAACACACAACACAACCTGCTCAAAATTTTCTAGAATTTTTCTCAGCTTCAAGTCCCTTCATTTTATCCACTAAACTCACACTTTCCTACACTTAGTTTTTCCAAATTTCCATTCATTCACTCATTTCATTAACACCCTAGGGTTTTCATCATTCTAGTGACAAACACAATTGAAAGTGACAATAAGTGCTTCAAAGGAGGGTGCCATCTTAGGTTAGAACCCTTCACAATGCATGAAATTAATGCTTCTCCATTGGCATTAAGATACTTTGAGAGATCTCAGTGTTTGAGATTTTGTGAAAGGCTCGTGGAAGAGGGGTATCATCTTCAATTTTCCAACCTATTTGCAACAAGCTACAGCATGGGAAAGGTCACTATTGTAGGTATGGAGATAAGCCTATCATCAAACCTAGTTTATTCAGCTACATGTATCCCTTCTAATGGAGAGCAGTGGTTCAAAGGCATGGAGTTAGATATTGAAAACTACAAACAATTTCTCAAGCCTCATGCTAGAGAGGAGCCAGACTACATATTACCTATCAGACACCTCATAAAAAATTATTCTCCTTTGATGATGTTCATAATCAAATACTTCACTTGTGAAGGAATATTCTCCAGGTTGTATAGGTATCACATCACAATTTTGATGCATTTTACCTCTATAAAAACACTTGATTTTCCATACTATTTGTACAGGATTTTGATTAATATGATGGAGAAGGTTCAGAGTGGAAGAGAGGATCATCACACTAGTATTTTTCATCATGGCCTAATCAAGCTCATTGTGTTGCATCACTTTTTCTCTATCAACATGACTTGGGAAAACTTCTTGGAGAGATTGTCATCAACGCCTACCATCTACCCTTCTATCTTGCCTAGTACATTATCAACACAACCAATGGAGGTTGGCTCTTCTAGAATGCCCACTTAGTCTTCAAATGCTCCGAGGATTGTGTAATTTACTCACACATATGAGAAGGGTAAGAAAAAAGCATTTGTGCCTAAGTCTGCCAGAAGTGTTCTTACTCCTAACACCATTGTTGAACAATCTGAGATAAAGGAGCAACCTCTTTTCCATCATCATAATGAATAAACGCCATTGGAGGTTGAAGTAACACAGCATGTGGAGGTCATATTCTTCTATGTCAATGTCTATTATCTCTCCTCCTTTGAAATAAATGGAAAAGAGACCCACTGAAAATGGTTACTCATGTAGACATTGTTGGGCCAATGTTACAAAACTTCTATCTTGAGGTTAATATATATACTTGTTGACATGCTACCACTGTGAATGGGATCTACCCATGTGAATATGCTCTCCTCCTATAAATACATCATGTCATGTTGTTGCAATCATACTCACCCTTTGAGTAGTCTATACTCGCATCCCTATACTCCTTAGCTGAGATATCACCTTCAAATGATCAAAAAATCATCCGCACAAAGATCCTGATCTAACACAAGTGTCCTAGTATCCAATTTATTGGTTCAATACTCTACTTCCCTGGACTGCTCAACTTCTCTTTTTGATAATTTCTCCCCCTAGGTATGGGCTCCTTCAATATTTTGTATTCATATTTCACACTATTGCTTCTTCAAGGTCCATCTCAATCACACATGTATTTGAAGAATCCATCACTAATGGATTAGATCTAAGTGATCAAATATATCCTTGGATCTTCCTATTTTTCATTTTTCATCCATGTGTTGGTGATCATCCTTGTATCAGTAGAAAACCCTTATTCCTTTGATTGTTTAGAAAACATGTCAATTTTGCAGTCATGAGCTATATGTCAAACATTGTGATATTTGTAGCACTCTGTGTTGAACTTGAATACAGGAAAAAATAGTTCATATTGTCTAATATTATAAATTCTTATTTTATTTTCGATATATTTTTTCCTGGAAGCATTATAATAGCATATATTTATGATATAACCTTTTATGGAATAATTCCTACAATCCCTTACTTTATGTCCAAATATTTTACATGAGAAACAATGATAAAAAAATATATTTTGATACCTGGATAATTGTAGTTGTCTTGATGAAGCATTTCTTCTGAAGTTGTTCCGCCTTGGAAGAGATTCATCTATATGTTGATCCTTGAATCCTATTCTACTAATACTTGTAAATACATTGAGGGGATTAGAATGACTTCCTGATGTAGTAGCATTTTCTAACTCATCGTGATTTCTTCCCTTGCTTTGGCTAGTTATATAATGTTGGTTCCTAGTTCCTTTTTGTGTGACAACTGAGCTTCTAAAGGGAGCATGCTTAGGATGGTCCTTTACTTGAATTATGTCTTCAATTGTGTTGATATTGGATCCTATGAATGTATTGGCATAACTCTTGAGTTATTCTCCATTTTGTGTCCTTGAGCATGCTTTATCTTTGGATATCTTGTGATCTTCCTTATAATCGAGGGTTGTTTTAATTAGGGGAGACATTTGTAGGTTGAAGATGTAAACTAAAGACTTACAAAATTTAATGAGCTTCAAGTTTTGATTAATTTGATCTGAGGTTCTTCCAATTTTTACAACGTTCTCCCTTTTCTTTTAACTGATTTTAATTCTTTTTTTATCCTCTTGGTTTCTTCAAATTCAATTTTGAGAGTATTGTAGCTGATACAACAACACTCAAATTTTTTTTAGTCCAGTGCCAAATTTTGGGTTCCCATATTCTTTTCAATGTCTAATAGATGTGCTTATGTCTTGAATTGGTCAAGTCCTTCAGTGATCCAACTATCATCAGGCTCTTTGGTTGCTCCTGCTTCTACAATGCATATTATATACATCTGTCATTTATTTATCTTGGTTTGTGCTCTTTTCCATGAATTATGTTTTGTCAAGGTGATGCTTCATTCACATGCCCTTAAGCTACTTACTACCATGACATGCATTGCAATTTACAAATCATGAATTTATATTCCTGAGTGAAGATGACATTCTTGCTTTATTTTAGTTCTCATTCTATTGAATGCATTAGGGTTTATGAATTTTTTTCTTTCATGATGCATTCTAAAGTTTCATACTCTCCATATTATGTAATGCAAATTATAGACATGCATCTTGTGATGATACCCATGTTACACCTTCAATTTCCATGCCCTAATTTGCATATTCAAGCCTTATTCTTCATGATAATTTCTTGGCATGATCTCTCATTTTAGTTGCATCATCATTGTTGAAGTTTATATTGCAAAATAATCTTAGTAAGTTAGTTTTTATACTTGGATATGTTAGAAGTGTTGTCATTGATGGCAAAGGACAGTAGCAGAGGCAAAGGAGAATACAGTGACAGGATATGTAGACAGAGAGCTGAGGAGAACAGAGTGAGAAGTTATTTACACTACAGTAGCAGATATAAGGCTTGTAGAGACAGAATGAGAGCTTTATAGAGACATAATGAGAACCTGTAGAGATAGAATGAGAGAATACAGGGCAGCAAACTATACATACAGAGAATACAGTGACAGGAGTTTACATTTGGCAGAGAAATAGACTATACATACAGGAAATACAGTGACAGGACATGTACCGAGAATACAGAGACAGGGCAGCAGAATAGACAAAGAGTGAAAAGATCCAGAGGGGGTTCCAATGAAGAAGAGATCACATGCAGAAGAGAAAGAAGCACAAATTGTTAGGGGAATATTCAGGGCCACAGTGCGAAGTTGAAGAGCTATTGACATTTTTACATAGTTCCACCACCTGTTTTTATCTCATCCTATGGCAACTTTTATATATATAAACACAGTGAGGATTTCGGAGAATCTCAAATACAAACCTGGAATGCGCATTGAGATTTCTGATAGAACTGTTGGTTTAGCATGCGGAAGCACCAAGATTGCAACAGAATGTGTATAATAAAACGTTGAAAGGTCAAGATGGAACCTTGAGGGTAAGAGGTGGAACCGAGCTTTGAGCAGTGAAAACCTAATGGAGTTTGGGTGTTAAATCTTATGGTAGTGTTGCATTAAATTAAGAATGAAACAAGGGTTTATATGTTAAGGTAGAAATAAGAAGTAAAACCTTTGAACGGAGTATATATATATATATATATATATATATATATATATATATATATATATATATATATAACGAAGGCGCGAAGGATTTGAAGCGGAACCATGAATTTAAACGGAACCCTAATTGTGAACAGTAAAACCAGAGGTAAGTAAACCGGCAGTATCGCGCGGTGTCAAAAATTGTAAGTGGATTTCTCATTTTGAACGTGATCTATGTCTTCAATCAACACGTGTCCTAAGGTGGTTTTACAAAACAAATTTTATCATGTTCGTTTGAGCGGTTAAAGCTCGGCTCAATAAAAAATGCGATATGGCATGACATCTGTTGGATCATCGGAGTCGATGCGATAAATTGTCCGCCGTTGGATGCGAGAGGCGTGTTAATGGAGGTGGGCCCCGAGAACGTATATGTATTAAAATATGCGTCGAGTTTGATATCTATTGCAATATTTGATATATATTAAAGTTGAGTGCGCATATAAGAATGGTTTATGTGTGGATTATATGTTTGATGCAAGTTGATACATTATGTTATGCCGAGGGTTAAAACCATGGTCGAGGATTGACTTAGGCTTTTATATATATATGTTCAAAGAGTGTTGTCATTAGGAATGTACTAAAAGTGCAGACTTTATCAAACATATGTGGGCCCGTGAATACAATACATCATAAAATCTCGTGCTAATGGTATAAGCCTTGGTTGGAGTATTATAAGCGCTGGCATATTGGGTTAAAGACACGAACCATTTTTATAATGTTAAGTAATAAAGCCGGGAGGATGAATGTGTTTTATTATCTTTTGCCTTAGAGGGTTGGTTAAAGAGCTATGTATACCGGGTTAATTACCATTCAATACATAAGTCAGAGGAAAAGCTCCAAATATATGTAAAGCGCTTCATAAACAAGGGACCAAGGTTAAATTACAAGGCATATATATATTATAGTTATGGATGCGCAATTAAAAATACAAAAGGTTTGTTCGAGTTTAAAACAAAAAAAGTCTTATAAGGTGGGACCTGAGTCACGAATTGCATCGGAGAAAAGTATGGCAGTGGAACATGTTGACAAAAGTTTCGAATGAGATGCAGACCCAATGGGTTTATGAACCATGATTCATACGTGTTTGAATTCCGCATCAAAGCAAACCATCGCATCGGAGCGGTTAATCGCATCGGCACAATGAAGTGAACAGTGAATCATCACATCGGAAGTATTCAGTTGCGATTAATCGCATCGGTAAATAGAGCAGAAGGGTTTATAAAGTTGTGGGGCCCGAACCTTTCAGAGGTTAGCGTTGGTGGTTCATTAATATAAAACCGAAGTTTTATTAAGAAGTTTTTTATAACATTTGATTGGGGTGCAGATATTTGTTTTAGGAGAATGACAAATCATGGATGTACATTTGATGAGTATGAGCATTCCTTTTAAATATGAAACCAAAGGTTATATCTTTGATGGTTAAGGTCGTATTACGTAATGAAGATTGTGATTTCAGATATATATATGATCTCATTTTGTTAAACAGGTTTTATAATAACGCCAAGAGTTATTTATGTTCTATTAAAAGATAGTTGTACATACAACAGTTATACAACTGCAATGAACAGGAAAAATGAGAAAAAAGAGAAACAAAAAAGATAGATATTGTTGTAGATGAATGAGAGAGAAAAACAGAGAGAGCAGTGTTGTTGAAGTGATTCGAAATTTATATTGTAATTGAATGAAAGGTTTTAATTGTTTTTACATTGTTTGTGATGTAATTGGAAAGTATCCAGAGAAAGACAAAATCCCACTGTAAAGTTGAAATGAATACATTTTTCTGAATAAATTGATAAAAGAAAAGAGAATGCAGAATTGGAGCAAAAGAAATAATCAAACAGATATGAATATTGGAGGACAGTAAAAAATCAAAGGTACAGAACAGAGCTGATATCCAAGGTAAATCAGCAAGTGTTTCTCTTATGGAAAAGTGAGGGAGTTGGAGCTTCCTTGCAAGTTGTAGCTTGCAGAATTTGAGGTTGGAGCCTCCTGTAGGTTGGTGCTTACAGAAAATCAGTGGTGAGAGGGAGTTGGAGCTTGCCTTTACATCACAACAATAATAAGATGTGGTTTTCTCCCTTTATGTGTTTCCACTTATATCTGTTGTCTCTGTGTGTGATGTCTATGTGTTGATATGGTTATTCAATCTGCTTAATACTTGCTGCTCTCATAATAAGTCTGTTGTTACATTATCTTAACATTTCTGCTCATATATTAAGTTTGTTCCCATATAAAGTTGATCATGAAGGTAAATTGTAAATAGGTTTAATTGAAAGTTTTTAAAAAGTTCATGAAGGTGTTAAGCTGATTCACCCCCCCTCTCTTTTTAACTAAGGTTTCAACAATTGGTATCAGAGCAGGTTCCTTTTTGTAGCAGTTTAACAACTGAAAGGAGATCCTAGGTTCTTGGGATGGCTAGTCAAGAAGGATCCTCAACGAACAAAGCCCATTTTTTCACTGGTGCAAATTATGCCTTTTGGAAAATCAGAATGAGAACATACATAATGTCCTTAGGAATAGAAGTTTGGGCTGTTGTGGAATTTGGATATGAATCTAAGGCAAATTTCTCAGAGAAAGAAGCCAAACAAGATTTTGTGGCTAATGCAAAGGCAATGAATGCAATCTTGAATGGACTGTGTGAGGCAGAATTCATCAAATTAATGCATAGCAAGACTGCCAAAGAAATGTGGGAAACTCTAGAAAATATTCATGAGGGAGACAAAAAGGTGAAGACAGCCAAACTTCAAGTCTATAGAGCCCAGTTTCAAAATTTAAAGATGAATGATGATGAAGACATTGCTAGTTTCTTTTTAAGGGTTGCAGAAATTGTCAATAATATGAAAGCACTAGGTGAAACCATGCAATAATGTGTAATTGTTCAAAAGATCCTAAGATCTTTGCCATCTAGTTTTAATTCCAAGGTCTCTGCCATAGAAGAAACAACATATTGGGAAACCTTGACCATGAACCAACTACTTGGAAAACTAACAGCCTATGAGATGAGACTGCCACAGAGAAATTCAAATGTAAGGGAGGCAGCCTTTAAGGCAGAGAAGAAGAAAGAAGAAAAAGAAGATATATGCTCTTGTTCTGATGAAGAAGAGGCCAAATTTATCAGGAAATTGGATAAAGGCTTAGGTAAGTATAAAGGTAAACTTCCATTTAAATGTTTCAATTGTGGAAGAGTTGGACACTATGCTTCTAAGTGTCCTTATAAGAAAACAAAGAATCAGACTCAGGAATCAGAGAAAACCATATCAAAGAACTGGAAGAAAGGGAAGAGATTCAATAGGAAATCTTTCTATGCTCAGCAAGACAACAGTGCGTCAGAAGAATCAGCTGAATTCTCAAGTGAAGAAGGAACATCAGAATTTGTATTGATGGCTATAGAAGAACTGGAAGAATGCCTTCTAGAAGATGAGGAAGAAGGTGAAGTGGACCTTGAGGGGGAGCTAAGAAGTGCCTTAGAGGAAATTGATAGACTAAAACTGAAGTGCAGAAAACAAAAAGACATTCTTCTCAAATATGTAAGAGAAGAACAAAATTCAGAAGTCCTCATTCAGTTGAAAGTAGAGCTTGAAGAAGCCAAGAAGGTAGAAGATATTTTACTTAAGCATATCAAGGATAAAACTCAAGAACAAGAGAAATTGGAAGAAGAAGTAGTATGCTTAAAGAAGAAATTAGAAAATGCCCAGAGGAAAATAGATACTTCTCAAATGACAAGCTCTGGTAACTTGAATGAGATTCTAGATGCTCAGAGATCTCCTCTAATAAAAACTGGGATAGGTTATGAAGGAGAATCAAGCAAAGGCAAAGAAAAGGAAAACAAAATTATTATTTTTGTAAAAGCAGATGAGAATATCAATGCAGCTTAGAAGATTCCTAACTAAGAAGAATCTTGCAATAAAGTAGATAAAAACTAGGAGGAAGCTCAAATGAAAAAGGATGAAATAAATAAATTGTCAACTGAAAAAGGTTCATATACTTCTGAATATGTCAAATTTGGAAGTCATCAAAGGAGATTTTTGCCTCCTATGAAAAATGCCACTTGTTATGCCTGCCACAAATTGGGACAAATTGCTGCATATTGTCATACAAGAAGAATAAATACAAACCAGGAAAGGATGCAAACAGTGAAAATTTTTACTCAAGCAAACAAATGGAGAAGACAACCTTTCATCAGGTATGCAAATTGTTTTTATGGATATTGTTTTTATTGTAAATAATTTGGCCATAAAATCATAGAATGTAGAAAATATGAACAAAGACTGATGTTCAAAACCTCAAGGAGATTTATGAATCATGGAGAGTTTACTCATACTTATACTTCTGCTAAAGATATATCCAAATGCTGTGTATGCAATAAAAGTGGACATATGTCTTCCAAATGTCCTCTAAGAGAATATGGTTCATCACCTCAGAAAAGGTACCAAACAAGAGGATGCTTGCAATGGAAAAAGAAGGTGAATAAATGTGACTTGGCTCTAATAGCTCAAGATCTGAAAAGCCAATGATATTTGGATAGTGGTTGCTCAAAGCATATATCTGGAGATAGAAGCAAGTTTATAACCTTTGATGAGAAGAAATCTAGAAATTTTACTTTTGGCAATGATAAAGCAAGAAAAATCAAAGGAAGAGGCTCAGTCAGTCTGGATAATGGCAAAGGAAAAGCCTAGGATGTACTATTTGTGGATGGGCTGAAAGCAAATCTGTTGAGTGTTAGTCAAATGTGTGATAAAGGCTGTGAAGTTCTTTTTAGAGTACAAGACTGTGAAGTAAGATCAAGCACCACTAGAAAGACCCTGATCAAAGGTGTTCAAACTAAAAGCAATGTCTATGTAGTAAAAGAAGAAAATGAAGCATGTCACCTTAGAAAATTTGAGGATTCATGGTCATGGCATAGGAGATTGGGACACCTAAACTTTGATCATATCATAAGTCTAAGAAAAAAGAATGTAGTCAGAGATATGCCAGTCATAAAGAAGCCTTCAAATACAATATGTAAATCATGTCAGCTAGGTAAGCAGACCCGTACATCCTTCAAAACCAAAGAGAATCTATCTACAAGCAGACCTCTTCAACTTGTTCACATGGATCTGTGTGGACCTTCAAGAACTAAAACACCAAGTGGAGAATCCTATTTCATGCTAATAATAGATGATTTTTCCAGAATGACATGGGTTGCATTTCTCACGCACATTTCGGAAGCACTTGAGAAATTAAAAATATTCAAGGCATTCGCAGAAAATTAAACAGGATGCAAGCTAAAGTGCATCAGATCAGACAGAGGAGGTGAATTCACAGACTATGATTTTTCAGATCTGTGCAATGAGCATGGGATAAAGCAACAGTTCACAATTGCAGGAACACCTCAGCAAAATGGAGTGGCAGAGAGACAAAATAGGTCTGTACAATAGATTGCCAGAGCCATGATGCAAGAAAGTAACATTCCTCAAACCTTTTGGGTAGAAGCAGTACACACAGTTGTGCATATTCTAAACAAATCTCATTTAAGACCAAACAATGATAAGACTCCTTATGAATTATGGCATGGTAAGCCAACATCAATCAAGCATTTTAGAGTTTTTGGAAGTAAGTGTTTTATAAAAAATAATGATGAAAATCTGGGAAAGTTTGATGCAAGAGCAGATGAAGGAATATTCTTAG
Organism: Pinus albicaulis; assembly: GCA_034641835.2. Lineage (NCBI taxonomy): Eukaryota > Viridiplantae > Streptophyta > Pinopsida > Pinales > Pinaceae > Pinus > Pinus albicaulis. Next base: position 480,655,370 of record CM076579.1, read on the forward strand.
GATATGCATCCAAGAGTAAAGGTTATAGGTGCTACAACAAAATACTTCACAAAATTGTGGAAAGTATTGATGTAATATTTGATGAAGAACTATCAGACAAGACAAAAAGTACAAATTGCAGCAAACCTCCAGAAGATCATGAAGAAGAGAATCAAGATGATGATGAAACAACCAAGCCAACAAAAGATACTGAACTGAGATCAAAAGGCTTCTCAAGATACACTCAAAAGAACCATCTAGAAGATCAAATCATTGGGGACAAGAGTGTAGGTGTACAGACAAGAAGATAGTTAACTGAACAAACAGAAGAGGTATACCTAGCAATGTTATCACAAATAGAGCCAAAGAAGTTTGAAGAAGCCAACAAAGACAAACATTGGGTGAATGCTATGAATGAAGAATTGGACCAAATTGAGAAGAACAACACCTGGGAACTAGTTCCAAGGCCCAGTGAGAAAAATGTTATTGGCTCAAAATGGGTATTCAATAATAAGACGAATGAACAAGGATAGGTAATCATAAATAAAGACAGACTTGTGTGCAAGGGATATTCACAAGTTTAAGGACTTGATTATGATGAAACATTTGCCCCTGTAGCCAGAATGGAAGCTATCAGATTGTTTTTAGCTTTTGCTTGCTATCATGACTTCAAAGTATATCAAATGGATGTGAACTCTGCCTTCTTGAATGGAGGTTTAGAGGAAGAATTCTACATGGAACAACCAGAAGGGTTCTCCTTAATAGATAATGAAAACTATGTGTGCAGGTTAAAGAAAGCATTATATGGGCTAAAACAAGCTCCTTGAGCATGGTATTCAAGGCTGGACAAATACTTGAAAAAGCAAGGGTTCAAGAAAGGAGGAGTAGACAACAATTTTTACATAAAAGCAAATGAAAATGAACTACTGATTGTAGTAGTGTATGTAGATGATATCATGTTTGGAAGCAGCAAAGATGAGTTAACAAAAGGATTTGTTGAAGAGATGAAATCAGAGTTTGAAATGTATATGATTTGAGAGCTCACCTTCTATCTAGGACTACAAATTCAACAAAAGAGCACAAGCACATTTATCTCACAAGAAAAATACTTAAAAGAGATCCTGAAAAGGTTCAAAATGGAAGACTGCAAACCTGTGTCAACTCCCATGACTACTGGATGCAAGCTTTGTGCAGATGATGGAACAATTGATGTAGATCAAAAGCTTTATAGATCCATGGTTGGAAGTCTGTTATACCTAATAGCTTCTAGACCAGACATTGTGCTGGCTGTAGGACTTGTGGCAAGATATCAAGAAGCACCAAAAAAAAATCACTTACTAGCAATTAAAGGAATATTCAGATATCTACAAGGGACTGCACATCATGGGCTATGGTATCCAAAAGGAAAAAACTTCATTTTGACAGCATATACAGATGCAGATTGGGCCAGTTGTGTTGATGACAGGAAAAGCACAAGTGGAGGTGCATTCTATTTAGGAGAAAGTCTGGTGGCATGGCTAAGCAAGAAACAAACATCTATTTCTCTATCTACAGCAGAAGCAGAATACATAGCAGCAGCAGCATGTTGCACACAAGTCATGTGTATGAAACAAACCCTCCAAGACATGAAGGTAAGCATTGATGAACCTATCTCTATCAAATGTGATAATACAAGTGCAATAAGCATATCAAAAAATCCTGTGCTTCATTCAAAAACTAAACATATTCCAATCAAGTATCATTTTCTTAGAGAACAAGTAGCTCAGAAGGTAGTGAAGTTGGAATATGTACCAACAAAGGAACAGACAACAGATATATTTACAAAACCTCTCGCTAGATAACCATTTTAATATCTGAGAGATAGACTAGGGGTAGTGTCTGTAGATGCTACTCTCTAATATAAAGAGAAAGCACCATTTCAGGGAGAGAATAGAAGAGAAAACATCATTCCAGGGGGAGATCAGTTAACAAGGAATGCCACAAAGAGCATGGAACAGGTCCTCAACATCAGAATATCAGCCCTTTGCCATTGATGTCAAAGGGGGAGGAAAATTTATAGACAAAGAATTTACAACAGAAAGGGCAATGTTATTGCCATCAATGCCAAAGGGGGAGACTGTTAGAAGTGTTGTCATTGATGGCAAAGGATAGTAGCAGAGGCAAAGGAGAATACAGTGACAGGATATGTATACAGGGAGCATGAGGAGAACAAAGTGAGAAGTTATTTACACTACAACAGCAGATATAAGGCTTGTAGAGACAAAATGAGAAATTTATATAGACAGAATGAGAACCTGTAGAGACAGAATGAGAACTTTATAGAGACAGAATGAGAACCTGTAGAGACAAAATGAGAGAATACAAGGTAGCAGACTATACATACAGAGAATACAGTGACAGGAGTTTACATTTGGCAGAGCAGCAGACTATACATACAAGAAATACAGTGACAGGATATGTACCGAGAATACAGAGACAAGGTAGCAGAATAGACAGAGAGTGAAAAGATCCAAAGGGGGTTCCAATGAAGAAGAGCTCACATGCAGAAGAGAAAGAAGCACAAATTTTTAGGGGAATATTCAGGGCCACAGTGCGAAGTTGAAGAGCTATTGACATCTTTACATAGTTCCACCACCTGTTTTTATCTCATCCTATGGAAACTTTTATATATATAAACACAGTGAGGATTTCGGAGAATCTCAAATACAAACCTGGAATGCGCATTGATATTTCTAATAGAACTGTTGGTTTAGCATGCGGAAGCGCCAAAAGTGCAACAAAATGTGCATAATAAAACGTTGAAAGGTCAAGATAGAACCCTGAGGGTAAGAGGTGGAACCGATCTTTGAGCAGTGAAAACCTAATGGAGTTTGGGTGTTAAATCTTATGGTAGTGTTGTATTAAATTAAGAATGAAACAAGGGTTTATATGTTAAGGCAGAAATAAGAAGTAAAACCTTTGAACGGAGTATATATATATATAACGAAGGCACAAAGGATTTGAAGCGGAACCATGAATGTAAGCAGAACCCTAATTGTGAACAGTAAAACCAGAGGTAAGTAAACTGGTGGTATCGCACAGTGTCAAAAATGGTAAGTGTATTTCTCATTTTGAACGTGATCTATGTCTTCAATCAACACGTGTCCTAAGGCGGTTTTACAAAACAACTTTTATCGCGTTCGTTTGAGCGATTAAAGCTCGGCTCAATAAAAAATGCGATATGGCATGACATCCGTTGGATCATCGGAGTCGATGCGATAAACTTTTCGCCGTTGGATGTGAGAGGCGTGTTAATGGAGGTGGGCCTCGGGAACGTATATGTATTAAAATATGCATCGGGTTTGATATCTATTGCAATATTTGATATATATTAAATTTGAGCGCGCATATAAGAATGGTTTATGTGCGGATTATATGTTTGATGCAAGTTGATACATTATGTTATGCCGAGGGCTAAAACCATGGTCGAGGATTGACTTAGGCTTTTATATATATATATGTTCAAAGAGTGTTGTCATTTGGAATGTACTTAAAGTGCAAACTTTATCAAACATATGTGGGCCCATGAATACAATACATCATAAAATCTCGTGCTAATGGTATAAGCCTTGGTTGGAGCATTATAAGCGCTAGCATATTGGATTAAAGACACGAACCATTTTTATAATGTTAAGTAATAAAGCCGGGAGGATTAATGTGTTTTATTATCTTTTGCCTTAGAGGGTTGGTTAAAGAGCTGTGTATACCGGGTTAATTACCATTCGATACATAAGTCAGAGGAAAAGCTCCAAACATATGTAAAGCGCTTCATAAACAAGGGACCAAGGTTAAAGTACAAGGCATATATATATTATAGTTATGGATGCGCAATTAAAAATACAAAAGGTTTGTTCGGGTTTAAAACAAACAAAGTCTTATAAGGTGGGACCCGAGTCACGAATCGCATCGGAGAAAAGTATGGCAACGGAACGTGTTGACAAAAGTTTCGATTGAGATGCAGACCCAATGGGTTTATGAACCATGATTCATACGTGTTTGAGTTCCACATCAAAGCAAACCATCGCATCAGAGCGATTCATCGCATCGACAAAGTGAAGTGAACAGTGAATCATCGCATCGAAAGTATTCAGTTGCAATTAATCGCATCGGAAAATAGAGCAGAAGGGTTTATAAAGCTGTGGGGCCCGAACCTTTCATAGGTTAGCGTTGGTGGTTCATTAATATAAAACCCAAGGTTTATTAAGAAGTTTTTTATAACATTTGATTGGGGTGCAGATATTTGTTTTATGAGAATGACAAATCATGGATGTACATTTGATGAGTATGAGCATTCCTTTTAAATACGAAACCAAAGGTTATATCTTTGATGGTTGAGGTCGTATTACGTAATGAAGATTATGAGTTCAGATATATATATGATACCGTTTTGTTAAAAAGGTTTTATAATAACGCTGAGAGTTATTTATGTTCTATTAAAAGACAGTTGTACATACAACAGTTATACACACTGCAATGAACAAGAAAAATGAAAAAAAGAGAAACGAAAAAGATAGAGATTGTTGTAGATGAATGAGAGAGAAAAACAGAGAGAGCAGTGTTGTTGAAGTGATTCGAAATTTATACTGTAATTGAATGAAAGGTTTTAATTGTTTTTACATTGTTTGTGATGTAATTGGAAAGTCTCCAGAGAAAGACAAAATCCCACTGTAAAGTTGAAATGAATACATTTTTCTGAATAAATTGATAAAAGAAAAGAGAATGTAGAATTGGAGCAAAAGAAATAATCAAACAGATATGAAGATTGGAGGACAGTAAAAAATCAAAGGTATGGAACAGAGCTGATATCCAAGGTAAATCAGCAAGTGTTTCTCTTATGGAAAAGTGAGGGAGTTGGAGCTTCCTTGCAAGTTGTAGCTTGCAGAATTTGAGGTTGGAGCCTCCTGTAGGTTGGTGCTTACAGAAAATTAGTGGTGAGAGGGAATTGGAGCTTGCCTTTACATCACAACAATAATAAGATGTGGTTTTCTCCCTTTATGGGTTTCCACGTATATTTGTTGTCTCTGTGTGTGATGTCTATGTGTTGAAATGGTTATTCAATCTGCTTAATACTTGTTGCTCTCATAATAAGTCTGTTGTTACATTATCTTAACATTTCTGCTCATATATTAAGTTTGTTCCCATATAAAGTTGATCATGAAGTTAAATTGTAAATAAGCTTAATTGAAAGTTTTTAAAAAGTTCATGAAGGTGTTAAACTGATTCACCCCCCCCCCCTCTCAGTTTAACTAAGGTCTCAATAGGATATTGGGTTGGTTTCAAACTTGAGCGTATTTTCCTAGACTAATACAACTCCCTACACTTTTTTTTTTTAAATATTTCATATCATTTTTTGATGATGAAAGATCTAAATTATCTTAGTATTTTTTTTCATGAATAAGGAAGAGAGCATGTATATACATTGTCAAGAATTCAAGAGTAAGCTTTCAATTTTCACATTATGCATTGAATTCGTTTTCAAGTAAAGACTTGGAGGCATGTCAACTAGATTTCACTTGCAATCTTGTCATATATTATTCGTTTAATATTTCAAAATTTAGTGTTTGATAAGAATATCTTGTATCTCTTGCATAAATCGTCACAAGATCTATAATTTTATTAATTTAAATTGTGTTTGAACATGCAGTTGATCCAACTTCCTAATGGTTTGGATAGATAAGATTTCTCATTGTAGCTGCAAGTTTCTTGTTTGGCACATCCTCCATGATTATGATTCTCCTGATGATTCAAGGGAGTACATACACAGAGAAAACCGAGACAGGGTAGCGTTAAACCCTAATAAGCATGGAAATTTCACAAACCCTAATTTCATGAGGACATGTAATAAGAGCCTAAAATGAACATGGAATGTGGGGTACATGAAGGGAGTTGATTCTAAGTTTGGGATACATATTAAAGGCTGTGAAAACCATGATATAAATATGTCGTAAGATCGTTGCAAGGAAATGTAAAAGCAACAATCGATAAATATTGAAGAAACTATGGATAAAATATTAAAACACAAAGAAATGGATAAATGATAGTAGAGAAATGCAATATAGTGTGTATTTCATTCTTTTAAAGGAAGTAAAAAAAATACAAAGATGGATTTCATATATACAACATTCAAAGGATACATTACAATGCAATGGATGCAATATGAAGACTATGCAAAAAATTGTTGCGATAATACAATGCAAGAATAATATAAATAATTGCATTGAAGGGATGATATGAAATGCGTTGAAGGGAGAATGGAACAATGCAAATGTATGATATGTTTCATTGGAGAATATATTGCAAATTCATTGCAAAGAGGGATAAGACAATTCATTGAAATTAATATTACAAGTGTGTTGGATGATAAATACATTGTTTTAAATGTGTTGAATGACAAATAAACGATTTGCAAAGGATAATGCCATTGTTGAAAATAATGATACAAATGTGATGAGAGGATTTAATGAAGTAGTGATGAGGATTTTGTGACAGGGTATTTAAATGTTGCATGCAAATTATGTGTGAAAGGGGATGAAATAACAAAATTTAAATATTGCAATAATATATTAAATTCATCGCTAACATAAAGGAATATATCAAATGCGTTGAAGATGTGTTGCGAAATATACAATATTATAATGCAGTGGAAGAAATATACATTCAACGCTGCCAAAGATCATATATTAAACACATGCAAAGGTTTCCATGTAAAAGTTGCTACAATGGATATATATCAAAACAATACAAATTATGGGTTAAAAAGGAGAATAAATGTGTTGCAGGCATATGATATTACAATGCATTGAAAGGGCCATAATACAAATGAATTGGGAGGATTAAAAATGTGTTGCAAAAGAATGGAGAATATTAAATCATACAAAGAATAATAAACCATATGCTAGAAGGTAATACAAAACTATGCATTGAAAATAATAAAACAATACATTGGGATGATCTGCAAAGATAATGCAATGAGGTATATTAATGATCCGGATTTATGTAGGAACACAACATAATACACATATAAGCATAAACACTGAGATGCAACGGAAATAATGCTTCATTTCATTAGTAACAAATGACTGAAATAGGCTTACAAACATAATGAAAAATAGCTAGGGCACTGGTAGCATATATCTGAGAAGAGATGTGGCGGCTACAAGCCGCTGGACTGTGTTACATTGAGGCTCGAAGTCCTATTACAGACATAATGGAAATAAATGAGCGAGGGCACTGGTAGCATATCTCTGAGAAGAGATGTGACAACTACAGGGCCCTCCACTGTGTTACAATGAGGCTCGCATGCCTATTTATTGTTGGAAAACAATTTAAAACCCAAAATGTCCAAAAACCTAACCCTAGGAGATGAAGTGCCAAAATTGTGGGTCCTGTTTGGGTAAATTGGTGTTTCAACTTCCCATGGATGTAACTTTTGCATCCGATCTCCGTTCGACGCGCTCAATAGCTCGTTATAAAGATCTATCCGAGGAATACAACTTTTGATGTGAGAAACTTTAGTTGAGGGCTCTCG